>JAWZSL010000001.1:45568458-45923458 GCA_034769285.1 Lutjanus argentimaculatus | reverse complement strand
ATATCCTACCTTTCTTATCAACTAAAGGCTGCCGTTTGCATTCACTGTGCTTTTACAGCTCAGGAATTTGCATGCACGTCACGCAGCACATTAATCGTTTTTCTTCGATTATAATGTTTTTATGATCGTGAGAAGCCAAAATCAAAATCAAAATTCGATTAATTGTCCAGCCCTAATACCGTATGACATATTTTCTGAGTTGATTTTTATACTGTTTTGTTTTTGTTTTTTAATAATAGTCCCAAAAATGATACCTGTGTTCTAGTATTTATTTATCTATTTTCTTTGCCTTAATGCAAAACAAAAACACAAGACTTTTATAAAATATAGTCTAAAACTTGCAAAATGATGATGAAAATGATTCATACAAGTTCATATTTGATCAAAGAATAAGTAAACCAGCCCAAAAACTACAGATATTTGACATTTTTCACCATTTAAGGGAACATTTCTGTCTGTACCTTAAAGTATTGAGATTTAGGTTCAGGTTAGCCTCTATATCTGCACATTACATATACATGCATGCATCTATATGATGTTCCATTCATTCATTCATCAAAACAGGCCAGTCACAACAGATGTTATGACATGTCAGAAATACTTTAATAACTTCAGTAAGGGCTACATTCCTTTTAGATGTGCCAGTTCTAGTGCTCTTGTATTATGAATGATGAGATACATGAAACAAAGCCATCATTAATGTTAGTTTCATACCTGTTTGTCTGCAGCTATGCAGCAGTTAAAAATGCCAATTTATAAAACGGAAAGGTGAAATCCGGCAATCTGATTGGCTGTTAACTGTGATATAATGAGCGTATACCACAGCTACTATTCTAAAAAGCCTTATCACAGCATATCACTTCGCTTCAGGGAAGCAACAGTGTTTCCATGACAACAACCAACTGTTATAGTATGCAGCAAAAAGTAGCCGGTTTTGATGTTTATTTTTTGACGGCGTTAACAACATTTAAACACGTTCACGGTCAACTTTGATCTCCGGGGAGGGCTAACGATGGATGAATGGATTGAAGAGTGCCTGTCTCCGAAAAAAAAAAGCCGAACAAAAGACGACATGCGGAGCTGACGTCCGGAGAGGTTGACCAACTGGAGAAGGAGAGAAGCGAGGCCAATATGGTTAAATAGACCAAGTGGGCAGTGAAGTGCTTCGAAGACTGGTGTCAAGATAAAGGTGTGGCAGTGGACTTTCAGACAGTGTCTAAACAACAATTCAGTGACATTTTAAGAGAATTTTACGGCACTGTCAGAAACTGTAAAGGTGAACTCTACGGACTGAGCAGCTACATCGGTCTCTGAGCTGGACTCAACAGACACATCAGCGACCCCCCACTCAGCCTCTCCTGGTGCTCCTCAAAGACACAGAGTTCACTACGTCTAATAATGTGTTCACCGGCGTTGTGAAAATGTTGAGGAAGAAAGGACTTGATACTACAGTCCATCACACATCAATTACAGATGCTGACTTCAACGCCATAAAGCGAGTCCTAAATCCAAACAATCCGGTGGGCTTGGTTAATTGACATACAGCTGCACTTTGGGCGCAGAGGAAACGAAGGAAATCGACAGCTCAAACCATCGTCATTTATAATCAAAACGGACGAAAACGGTTTGAAATATGCAACGCTGACGTTCAACGAACATACCACAAACCACAACGACCCACAAGGGAGGAACGGAGAGAGTACAAGGGGATTCATGTATGAGCTGCCTGGTGATCCTCTCTGCCCTGTTTCCTCGTTGGCAAAATGCCTCTCCCTCCTGCCTCCCGACACACCAGCATTTTATCTACATCCAAAAAGAAATGTCAACTGCGATTTTGACAAAGTTTGGTAAGTGTATTGTGCGTAGTGCATATTTAGATGAAAGTTAAATTTATATGACAACTAAAATCTGTGTGGTAACATTCAGGTTTACACGAGAGCCGATGGGCGTCAATCACCTCGCCACAATGTTGCCCCGACTCTGCAAGCAAGCTGGCACACAGCAGAAATACACCAACCACTGCATCCGCAGCACCACCATACAAAAGCTGTCTGATGCAGGCCTCGACACCAGACAGATCATGACTGAGAGCGGTCACAAATGTGAAAACTTCTCTACAGAGCTACTGGAGACCAAATCAAGAAGACCGCAGAAAGTGGAGCAACATCTTTGCCACACAAACACACACACACTACACACCCGCTCCACCTGAAAGTAGAGGTGGTATAGGCCTACCTGATGCTGCACAGGTTTTTTAGTGGATGCACAATCCACGGAAATATTTAAATTAATGTAAATAAAATCTAAGTCTGAAAAACTGCAGAAATGAATGTAAATAAAATCTAAGTCTAATGTTATGGAGTAAAAGCTGCAGAAATGAATGTATCAAAGTAAAACGTTATTTTTCATTTATTTTTCATTTATTTTTTATTTTATTCGAACAAGTTAAACTTTTTATTTATTCAAAGAGGTTAAATGGAGTAAAAGTGGGACTATTTTATGAGATAATAGCCTATGTATTTCACATTGAATAAAAACTACAATAAATTGATTGTGTATTCCTCTTCAATGTTGTCATTATTGTCAGCTGGGCCGTATTATTATTAGATTAGATTATAAAATCCTGCACTGTGCGTCAATGAGTAATTAGGAGTCAAATAGCGGCCCACGGACAGCTCCCGTATAATGACAGTCACAGGATCAGCACCTTGACAGCGACTATGACACTTAGGGCTCTATAGGGTGATCTGTCACTGTCTGATTGAACAGCCTCATGGAAATCATATTTACAATTCTTCGCCTTATTTACTAACGAAATTCGTTAAGGCAAGTAATTTGGTGCTTTTAAAGTCATGATATTCAGATGCCGCTGCTGCGTCTCCAGGTGCCTGCCGCGATGTCACATATAGTCGGCTTAATAAAGTCAGTGATCACTCAAAGCTAAAACTATTTAAAAAAACTCTCATTCATTGAGGTTTTGGGTGGATTCTTCCGGACCACTCACTCATAGTTAACTGCGGGGGGGCCTCGCATGTTTACGTTATGGGGCTGATTGTCAGAGAAGCAACAATGTATCCATGACAACAAACTGTATAGGCAGCAAAAAGTTGCTGCGGTGTTTTGACAACGTTAACAAATAGACTAAATTAGTTGAATTCACATGTTTAAGGTTAACTTTCACCTCCAGATAGGGTTAACAATGGTAGAGTTGATTGAGCAGTGACTTTCTCCCGAAAAAAAGGTGAGGAATAGACGACATGCAGAGCCAACGTACGGAGAGGTGGGACTATTTTTTTCACAGCGGGGCTATTTTATTAGATAATATGTATTTCTGTTTCCTCTTTCATATTGCCATTATTGGTAACCGTTTTATAAAAGCAATACATCACTCCAGTCTGTGATATACGCTCATTATACCACGCTAAGGAGGTTTGCTTAAATATCCTACTATTGGTTTCTGCGAGTAGGCAATTTAAGGGGGAATGCATTTTGTTAGCAAAATGACAAATGAATCCCAACTGTTAGCTGGCTAAACCCCCTCTCCATACCCTGGTAGCAGAGCGAGTGTAGGAGCAAAGGGGGTTGTTTTGTTGAATATGTTTAGTGTAGCCTGACTCAATGATCTTTTATCTAATACATCAAATATTGGGAATATCATTTCCAAAGATACTTCAAGAAGCACTGTAAGTTAAAAGAAGAAACAGAATTTATACAAACAAGAAAATGCTGTACACATCAGATTTATTTTCTGATTTCTGACATTTTTTTCTCAAGTCGACATTTTTCCTTGTTTTTTTGATATTGTGATAAATATCTTAGCATGGCATTTCTATTGTCATTTTATAGTTCCTTGAGCCAACCATGGCTCTGAAATATCAGTAGCATAACTATGTTTTGTGTTGATAAATCTATGATGCAAAAGTAGTAGATGGATTTGCATTTGTGGCTTTTTTGCTCATTCTCACCCTTCTGTCAGTTTAATCTTGAATCTGAAATATTCTATAAGCTATATACTATAAATACTCAATTCTATACCATATTGTAGCCTATATTCTCTCGTATATAGAGACATGCTGCCTGAAACAATCTATAATATTCCTATAATCTTTTTATGATTTATTCAGTAGCTTCTGTGCTGCTGAACCCCAACTTATAGCGCTCCCACTGGGCCATTGCTCCTGTTAAAAATGATCAACTCATCGTCTGGTTACCGTGAGCGATTCCACCAATAACGTGGTGGAAAAAAGCATCCCCAGATTCAGCCATGAGGAGGACCATCGACAAGATGAGAAAGAGTGTGATGAACCTCATCCTGAAAACAAGAACAGAACACATCAGGGTCCATGTTCAGACTGCCTGTGTCATGGATTTTACAAGAGGTCAACAGTTTCGTTTTTGTTTTTTATACTTGTACCAAAAAAAAAAGTTTCAAATTATATACACCAACAACTCTCAGCAGTTTATCATCATGCTCATACATTCATTTATTTATGAAGGGAGATGAAATACTTACTTCTTTCCTCTGACTGAGGGTGTGTGAGGGTCAAAAGGCTGTTCAAAACAAGCTCAATCAGCAGGGTGAGATGTACAGGTCATGTAAATCTCTGTGTGTTGGCAGATACATGCCTTCTTTTATAGAAAATGATGAGTTCCTTAAGTTGGCGGTGCAGTATTTTGCAATATAGGAAGATACTAATATAATATAGTAATATAGATAATGATCTAATAATGAGGTTAGTCAGTTACTCCACACCCAGCTCACTTCCTTTTAGCACTTCTTTGTCATCAGTTCAGAGTCAGAAATCCTAAATCATTCTAAATCTGAAGAAAATGTGCTATTTTTTCTTGTTATCTTAATTAATTTAGAAAATAGTGTATGAAGGTGATGCATACTAAAGAAAAGACAAACAGGTGAACCATGGGTCAGCTGAGATGTATGTATATACAGACAGATTTCTGTCTTGTTCATGTAAATATTTTTATGTCAGGACTACTTGGTTACATAAAAACCCTTCAGTTTGCTGCTGCTGGGTGTGTGTGTTGTCACTGATTCCAGTGAATGAATGAATATTACTTATAAAGCACCTTTCATGCACAGAATGCAGCTCAGAGTACGAAGTATAGAACCATACACACGCAAGGTGAAAATGATATTGATGATACTATTTATAAAATGCTACTACAGTATTGGCATTTTCCGTAGAAAGATCAAACCAGGCAGCTGATAGCTGTAGTTTATATTAAAAAGATACGTTTTGAGATGTTGTTTAACACTGTCCTCTTTGTCCGGCTATAAAAACTTTAGACAAGGCCCAAAAAACCAGAAACGCTCAATGCAATGTCTGCAGGGAGAAAGGGTGCTGAACCGACCGCATCAAACTCCATCAGGCACCTGACAGGCACCCAGATAGGTGAGCCACTTTGTAAGTTAATATCAAAGTTAATGTTAGCACCTCTGGATAGTTAGCAAACATGTTTAGCTCATCATTAGCATCATTACAACCAATAGAGACTTAAGACATGACCTGGACTTGTGACCAAAGACTTGAGACTTGACTTGGACTTGAGCTCAAACATTCGAGACTTGACTGGACTTGCAAAAAATGACTTGTAAGGACACCATTTTCTGACACTTTGTAGATCAAACAACTGATTATTAATTGAGAAATAAAACAGATTAATCAACAATGAAAGTAATTGTCAGCTGCAGCCCTAGTTTCTATACTAATGGATACTACAGGGTTTCTCACAAATTGTTTAGGGGAGGTGAAAGGCACTGCTCAAACCAACAGACTTTATCTCATCAGAAGTGTTGTTACTGGATGATAGTCTGAACAGTCACCTTCCTCATTAAATATTTGGCCTTTGCTGCTCATTTGTTTTAAACAAGAGCTTTGCCTAAATTTAATTGGAATAATTTGTTTTTTTAATAAGGAACTAACTGATTAAAACCTAAGTAAACGAAATTGCGGATCTGACCAGGCACTCAGTTCCAGCTTTCAATATTTTTTCACCATGACAGACACTTAATTGACAACCATTACATCAGTGTTGACTGAATATATTTGTTGCTGCAATACTTGAGCAAAATTTTCAGGCCATATTTTGACTCCTTGAATTAGAGATTAATTGAGATTGGAGATTAATGACGCTATTTATCTTGTAGTCATAACCATCAGTTTTGCATATTGCAGAGAAATGAAGTAAACAGCGAGTAAAGGTCATTTTAAGGTTATATCCTTTTTGTGAAGTCTTCTTTCCGGCCGTGCCGCTATGATGCTAAGATATTAACACCACACTTAACATTTTCTCCAACATGAACCAGGTGTTTTCAACTCTGGATTACATACACACCTCTGTTTTAATTCTTGGTTTCTTATCATCTGACACACTTGCAGGTGTGTATAATTATGTCCTTTAGTATGCACTGGTTTTGGTATTGATACAGAATTAAAAAAAACAGATGTGTGCTTGTTAGCAGCCTTTAGTTCTGAATGACAAGGGCAGTTGAGCAGTTCTTCTTAGAAAACTGGCGGGTATTCCTGTAACCGAACCTCCCCCCTTTTCATGAGAGTATACGCAGAAATACAATGTGGAACTTGTATTTGGTCGGTTGTATCTGGTATTTAAGATAACATTTTCACACCATCACTGTATGTAGGAAAACATCTCATCTGTGAAAAACAGATCTCTACAAAACACATTTTTTCCCCTCATTTTCATTTTTGTTCAGTTGTTTCTTGTCATTGTTTCCCCATTCTGTCAAATGAGGTGCAATAACAGTCATGACTATTGATGAAATATCCATGAATACATTTTTAATTGGTTAAATTCTTAATGGAAATTAATCAATTAATGATTAATCATTAACATCCTTACTCCAAATGTGTGCTGCCACAGCATTTTGTTTTGTTTTCCATCCATATGTCTTTGTTTTCATTGGCTTGTTTGGGATCAGATCACTTGATTGGCTACAAAATGCAGATTAAAGGTCTGGATATTGATTCAAATTGTACTCAGTACTCAACTATGATTCTAAAAGTAACTAAGTAGATAAAACCTTGTAATGCATACTTAAGTACAAGTAAACATACATGCTTGAAAATCTACTCATAAAGGTACAAGTGCCCCCAAAAAACTACGTCATTACAGTAATTTGAGTATTTCTAATTAGTTACTTATCTACACAAAATCTACCCAAAATGACCCATAGATGTTTTACTGGATTGAGATCTCGTATCTGTAATTTCCAAGCTAATTCACTCAGATTTTTCCTTTAAATAAGACAAGTGAGAAATGTTTTGCTGTAATGCAGGTTTATTCCAAATGACTGACATTTCTTTCTAAATCAATTTAAGAGCATGCCCAACATTCAAGAGCGAAAAGCATTTTTTTTAATCTAAAACAAAAGCTTCAGAGCAGCTCTTTAAGACGGACCATCATAAATTGATGAAGTCTAGTTGAAAGCTTGTTCCCTGTTAAGGAAGCGGTCGTCCATCTGCTCTCTCTGCTGGCCGTGCTCCCTGATTAGTCTGGTGGGTGGAGAGACAATTGAGAGAGTTTAGCTCCAGAACACGACAATAAGAGCTCTTGTCAAGTATTATAAAAGTATAAAGTGTTGTCAAGTCCTTACCCATGGATGAGGCTGCCAACTGAAAAACACAGACAAGAGAAAATACAACAAACATTAGAAAACGATAAACATGCAGTTATTATGCATACTCATACATAAGGTTGCAGTGGTATATGAAGGTTATCACACCATGTGTCTATGCACAGTATTGAATTTGATCTCATTAGTGTTATTAAAGAAAACATTAAATTCTACCTTAATGTTTAAAATGGTTTCCAGGGAATAATAATAATAAAGTAAAAAGTAAGTAGTAAGTAAAGAAACTATAATAATAATAATAATAATAATAATAATAGTGTAATACCGTATAGGGCTGGACGATTATGGCAAAAATAATAATTACGATAATTTTGATTGATATTGAAATCACGATTAATAAACACGATTATTCATTAAACCAACGAGCTTGCACTTTTTTGCATCTTCTGCTCCTTTACCACTTGGTCATAGACCACTTTATGACTATACTTTATAGGGGTGCAACGGATCAAAAAACTCACGGTTCAGATCGTATCATGGTTTTGAGTCACGAATCGGATCATTTTTCGGATCAGCAAAAAAGAAAAAAGTGATGGGATTAGGGTTAATAATAATAATGATGATAGTAATGATAATGGTAATAATATTAAAAACTTCAAACTTATACAGTACTGTACATACTAGGGATGTTCTGTGACTAATTTCCCTGTCGATTAAATGCAAAATTTAATTTAGACTAGTCGACTAGTCTAACACTAAGAAAACAGTCAGAAAGCAGTTAAAATTGAGCAGAGTTTTTAAATTTATAATGTTAAACACGAAAAAAATACCATGTGTATTAAGAGCCATTTGAAGCTGTTAGTCACAGCCAACAATTGCCAAATCGTACTTTAAATGCCGCTGAAATGTGCGCTATGCGCGCTAAATGTGCAATACAAACCATACACATTAACTTACAAAACATTACAGCAACTCAGTAAATGCTTCACTGTTTCAGACCTAAGAGGATCACAGAGTCTGCAGGTAAACGACCCAGAGCTGACGTCAGTCTGCTACACAGTGTGGCTAACGTTAGCAGTGCTAGCAGCAGCAGCTCCACTTGTAGGTTTATGTTCGTGTCTGTGCTTAATATGGTCACCTGTTGCTCCAGTCGAGTGAGTATGTATCAGCTTATTATAGTCTACATTCAACATTATTTCCATTGTCTAGATTAAAACACTGCCAAACCGCGATGGTTTTACGAGCTGTCATCTGTCCGACTTTGCTGATATAAACATCCGGGGTTACCTAGGCGATTGGGGCGTGGGAGATCACATGCGTGCGTGCCTTTCTACTCAACGTCCAACAACTTGAAACCAAAATGTTTCCATATGACTGACGATATCCTACCTTTAATATCACTAAAGGCTGCTGTTTGCATTCACTGTGCTTTTACAGCTCAGGAATTTGCATGCACGTCGCGCAGCACATTAATCGTTTTTCTTCGATTATAATGTTTTTATGATCGTGAGAAGCCAAAATCAAAATCAAAATCAAAATTCGATTAATTGTCCAGCCCTAATACCGTATGACATGATATTTTCTGAGTTGATTTTTATACTGTTTTGTTTTTGTTTTTAATAATAGTGCCAAAAATGATACCTGTGTTCTGGTATTTATTTATCTATTTTCTTTGCCTTAATGCAAAAACAAAAACACAAGACTTTTATAAAATATAGTCTAAAACTTGCAAAATGATGATGAAAATGATTCATACAAGTTCATATTTGATCAAAGAATAAGTAAACCACCCCCAAAAAAACTACAGATATTTGACATTTTTCACCAATTAAGGGAACATTTCTGTCTGTACCTTAAAGTATTGAGATTTAGGTTCAGGTTAGCCTCTATATCTGCACATTACATATACATGCATGCATCTATATGATGTTCCATTCATTCATTCATCAAAACAGGCCAGTCACAACAGATGTTATGACATGTCAGAAATACTTTAATAACTTCAGTAAGGGCTACATTCCTTTTAGATGTGCCAGTTCTAGTGCTCGTGTATTATGAATGATGAGATACATGAAACAAAGCCATCATTAATGTTAGTTTTATACCTGTGTGTCTGCAGCTATGCAGCAGTTAAAAATGCCAGTTTATAAAACGGAAAGGTGAAATCCAGCAATCTGATTGGCTGTTAACTGTGATATAATGAGCGTATACCACAGCTACTATTCTAAAAAGCCTTATCACAGCATATCACTTCGCTTCAGGGAAGCAACAGTGTTTTCATGACAACAACCAACTGTTACAGTATGCAGCAAAAAGTAGCCGGTTTTGATGTTTATTTTTTGACGGCGTTAACAACATTTAAACACGTTCACGGTCAACTTTGATCTCCGGGGAGGGCTAACGATGGATGAATGGATTGAAGAGTGCCTGTCTCCGAAAAAAAAGCCGAGCAAAAGACGACATGCGGAGCTGACGTCCGGAGAGGCTGACCAACTGGAGAAGGAGAAAAGCGAGGCCAATACGGTTAAACAGACCAAGTGGGCAGTGAAGTGCTTCGAAGACTGGTGTCAAGATAAAGGTGTGGCGGTGGACTTTCAGACAGTGTCTAAACAACAATTCAGTGACATTTTAAGAGAATTTTACGGCACTGTCAGAAACTGTAAAGGTGAACTCTACGGACTGAGCAGCTACATCGGTCTCTGAGCTGGACTCAACAGACACATCAGCGACCCCCCACTCAGCCTCTCCTGGTGCCTCCTCAAAGACACAGAGTTCACTACGTCTAATAATGTGTTCACCGGCGTTGTGAAAATGTTGAGGAAGAAAGGACTTGATACTACAGTCCATCACACATCAATTACAGATGCTGACTTCAACGCCATAAAGCGAGTCCTAAATCCAAACAATCCGGTGGGCCTGGTTAATAAAGTCTGGTTTGACATACAGCTGCACTTTGGGCGCAGAGGAAACGAAGGAAATCGACAGCTCAAACCCTCGTCATTTATAATCAAAACGGACGAAAACGGTTTGAAATATGCAACGCTGACGTTCAACGAACATACCAAAAACCACAACGACCCACAAGGGAGGAACGGAGAGAGTACAAGGGGATTCATGTATGAGCTGCCTGGTGATCCTCTCTGCCCTGTTTCCTCGTTGGCAAAATACCTCTCCCTCCTGCCTCCCGACACACCAGCATTTTATCTACATCCAAAAAGAAATGTCAACTGCAATTTTGACAAAGTTTGGTGAGTGTATTGTGCGTAGTGCATATTTAGATGAAAGTTAAATTTATATGACAACTAAAATCTGTGTGGTAACATTCAGGTTTACACGAGAGCCGATGGGCGTCAATCACCTCGCCACAATGTTGCCCCGACTCTGCAAGCAAGCTGGCACACAGCAGAAATACACCAACCACTGCATCCGCTGCACCACCATACAAAAGCTGTCTGATGCAGGCCTCGACACCAGACAGATCATGACTGAGAGCGGTCACAAATGTGAAACTTCTCTACAGAGCTACTGGAGACCAAATCAAGAAGACCGCAGAAAGTGGAGCAACATCTTTGCCACACAAACACACACACACTACACACCCGCTCCACCTGAAAGTAGAGGTGGTATAGGCCTACCTGATGCTGCACAGGTTTTTTAGTGGATGCACAATCCACGGAAATATTTAAATTAATGTAAATAAAATCTAAGTCTGAAAAACTGCAGAAATGAATGTAAATAAAATCTAAGTCTAATGTTATGGAGTAAAAGCTGCAGAAATGAATGTATCAAAGTAAAACGTTATTTTTCATTTATTTTTCATTTATTTTTTATTTATTCGAACAAGTTAAACTTTTTATTTATTCAAAGAGGTTAAATGGAGTAAAAGTGGGACTATTTTATGAGATAATAGCCTATGTATTTCACATTGAATAAAAACTACAATAAATTGATTGTGTATTCCTCTTCAATGTTGTCATTATTGTCAGCTGGGCCGTATTATTATTAGATTAGATTATAAAATCCTGCACTGTGCGTCAATGAGTAATTAGGAGTCAAATAGCGGCCCACGGACAGCTCCCGTATAATGACAGTCACAGGATCAGCACCTTGACAGCGACTATGACACTTAGGGCTCTATAGGGTGATCTGTCACTGTCTGATTGAACAGCCTCATGGAAATGATATTTTACAATTCTTCACCTTATTTACTAACGAAATTCGTTAAGGCAAGTAATTTGGTGCTTTTAAAGTCATGATATTCAGATGCTGCTGCTGCGTCTCCAGGTGCCTGCCGCGATGTCACATATAGTCGGTTAATAAAGTCAGTGATCACTCAAAGCTAAAACTATTTAAAAAACTCTTATTCATTGAGGTTTTGGGTGGATTCTTCCGGACCACTCACTCATAGTTAACTGCGGGGGGGCCTCGCATGTTTACGTTACGGGGCTGATTGTCAGAGAAGCAACAATGTATCCATGACAACAAACTGTTACAGTAGGTAGCAAAAAGTTGCTGCGGTGTTTTGACAACGTTAACAAATAGACTAAATTAGTTGAATTCACATGTTTAAGGTTAACTTTCACCTCCAGATAGGGTTAACAATGGTAGAGTTGATTGAGCAGTGACTTTCTCCCGAAAAAAAGGTGAGGAATAGACGACATGCAGAGCCAACGTACGGAGAGGTGGGACTATTTTTTTCACAGCGGGGCTATTTTATTAGATAATATGTATTTCTGTTTCCTCTTTCATATTGCCATTATTGGTAACCGTTTTATAAAAGCAATACATCACTCCAGTCCGTGATATACGCTCATTATACCACGCTAAGGAGGTTTGCTTAAATATCCTACTATTGGTTTCTGCGATTAGGCAATTTAAGGGGGAATGCATTTTGTTAGCAAAATGACCAAATGAATCCCAACTGTTAGCTGGCTAAACCCCCTCTCCATACCCTGGTAGCAGAGCGAGTGTAGGAGCAAAGGGGGTTGTTTTGTTGAATATGTTTAGTGTAGCCTGACTCAATGATCTTTTATCTAATACATCAAATATTGGGAATATCATTTCCAAAGATACTTCAAGAAGCACTGTAAGTTAAAAGAAGAAACAGAATTTATACAAACAAGAAAATGCTGTACACATCAGATTTATTTTCTGATTTCTGACATTTTTTTCTCAAGTCGTCATTTTTCCTTGTTTTTTGATATTGTGATAAATATCTTAGCATGGCATTTCTATTGTCGTATTATAGTTCCTTGAGCCAACCATGGCTCTGAAATATCAGTAGCATAACTATGTTTTGTGTTGACAAATCTATGATGCAAAAGTAGTAGATGGATTTGTATTTGTGGCTTTTTTGCTCATTCTCGCCCTTCTGTCAGTTTAATCTTGAATCTGAAATATTCTATAAACTATATACTATAAATACTCAATTCTATACTATATTGTAGCCTATATTCTCTAGTTTATAGAGACATGCTGCCTGAAACAATCCTATAATATTCCTATAATCTTTTTATGATTATTCAGTAACTTCTGTTCTGCTGAACCCCAACTTATAACGCTCCCACTGGGCCATTGCTCCTGTTAAAAATGATCAACTCATCGTCTGGTTACCGTGAGCGATTCCACCGATAATGTGGTGGAAAAAAGCATCCCCAGATTCAGCCATGAGGAGGACCATCGACAAGATGAGAAAGAGTGTGATGAACCTCATCCTGAAAACAAGAACAGAACACATCAGGGTCCATGCTCAGACTGCCTGTGTCATGGATTTTACAAAAGGTCAACAGTTTTGTTTTTGTTTTTTATACTTGTACCAAGAAAAAGTTTCAAATTATATACACCAACAACTCTCAGCAGTTTTATCATGCTCATACATTTCATTTATTTATGAAGGGAGATGAAATACTTACTTCTTTCCTCTGACTGAGGGTGTGTGAGGGTCAAAAGGCTGTTCAAAACAAGTTCAATCAGCAGGGTGAGCTGTACAGGTCATGTAAATCTCTGTGTGTTGGCAGATACATGCCTTCTTTTATAGAAAATGATGAGTTCCTTAAGTTGGTGGTGTAGTATTTTGCAATATAGGAAGATAAAGCAGACAGAACAGTCAGACACTAATAAGATAATGATCTAATAATGAGGTTAGTCGGTTACTCCACACCGAGCTCACTTCCTTTTAGCACTTCTTTGCCATCAGTTCAGAGTCAGAAATCCTAAATCATTCTAAATCTGAAGAAAATGTGCTATTTTTTTCTTGTTATCTTAATTAATTTAGAAAATAGTGTATGAAGATGATGCATACTAAAGAAAAGACAAACAGGTGAACCATGGGTCAGCTGAGATGTATGTATATACAGACAGATTTCTGTCTTGTTCATGTAAATATTGTTATGTCAGGACTACTTGGTTACATAAAACCCTTCAGTTTGCTGCTGCTGCTGCGTGTGTGTTGTTACTGACTCCAATGAATGAATATTACTTATAAAGCACTTATAAATAAAACAACTGATTATTAATTGAGAAAAAAAAAACAGATTAATCAACAGTGAAAGTAATTGTCAGCTGCAGCCCTAGTTTCTATACTAATGGATACTACAGAGTTTCTCACAAATTGTTTAGGGGAGGTGAAAGGCACTGCTCAAACCAACAGACTTTATCTCATCAGAAGTGTTGTTACTGGATGATAGTCTGAACAGTCACCTTCCTCATTAAATATTTGGCCTTTGCTGCTCATTTGTTTTAAACAAGAGCTTTGCCTAAATTTAATTGGAATAATTTGTTTTTTAATAAGGAACTAACTGATTAAAACCTAAGTAAACCTAAGTAAGCTGGCACTCAGTGCCAGCTTTCACTTAATTGACAACCATTACATCAGTGTTGACTGAATATATTTGTCGCTGCAATACTTGAGCAAAATTTTCAGGCCATATTTTGACTCCTTGAATTAGAGATTAATTGAGATTGGAGATTAATGACGCTATTTATCTTGTAGTCATAACCATCAGTTTTGCATATTGCAAAGAAATGAAGTAAACAGCGAGTAAAGGTCATTTTAAGGTTATATCCTTTTTGTGAAGTCTTCTTTCCGGCCGTGCCACTATGATGCTAAGATATTAACACCACACTTAACATTTTCTCCAACATGAACCAGGTGTTTTCAACTCTGGATTACATACACACCTCTGTTTTAATTCTTGGTTTCTTATCATCTGACACACTTGCAGGTGTGTATAATTATGTCCTTTAGTATGCACTGGTTTTGGTATTGATACAGAATTAAAAAAAACAGATGTGTGCTTGTTAGCAGCCTTTAGTTCTGAATGACAAGGGCAGTCCAGCAGTTCTTCTTAGAAAACTGGCGGGTATTCCTGTAACTGAACCTCCCCCCTTTTTCATGAGAATATACGCAGAAATACAATGTGGAACTTGTATTTGGTCAGTTGTATCTGGTTTTTAAGATAACATTTTCACACCATCACTGTATGTAGGAAAACATCTCATCTGTGAAAAACAGATCTCTAATCTGTGAAATGAACCGTCACCTTTGTTCTTTCCCTTTGTTTTAAGGATTTAAATGAAAACAGATTAAACAGCTTGATTTTATGAATGTTCTAGTACAGCACAGTTTTAATTTGCACGATCCTGAAAACAATGTCAGTGTGTGAATATATACTCTCATAGATCAGGCCTGGTGTGCACTTACAGATTTAAATTGCCTGACTCATGATCCCAGAGAACTAGGACTGGATCAGTACTCAGCATCAGTACAAAATAGAGAAATGGTCACTGCGTTCCTTTCTGACCCTTTTCATGTAAACAGATGTCTTTCATAATAAGTAGTTTTAAGTATTCTTTAATTACCAAGGATGACATGGCAAGAAAATTTACTACGTTTTAAGAAATAATCTGTGCTTGCTGCTCTTTGCTGTGCTGTTTTGGTCCTGCACTTTATAGAGGTCACTTTTCCATCAAACAGGGGGCAAAAACTGACATTTTTCCTCAAGTCTTGCAAGTTTTGCAGTTTGTGCTTGTCTCCACTGCTGCTCAGCTTTTTCTAAACATCTATTTAATCCAGCCAGGCTACTGCTGTTCACATATCATTGTGATTTTTCCTGGGGATGAACTTTTGGAAATTTAATGTTTAAAGCAGCAAATGTTAAGACCTTTCATGAAATGTTTATTTAACCTTGTATTATCTCAATTTATAGTCAAAGTTATCACATTCCTCATTTATCAGCAGGGCTCCAATTAAAAGTATGTACCATAAAACATGACATCAGGGTAATCCTTTTACACACTCCATCAAGTATACATGAGATGACTGCCTGTCGGTCTGCACAGTGGAAAAAATAAATCATGTGCAGCACAGCAAAAGAAAGAATCCTGCACAGAACAGTGTCATCAGGTATTAAGTGAGCTCAGAAGCAGGTACCCATGTGTTTCCCTTCATGCCCAAGTGGATTTTCTCCGAACTTCAGGATAAAAGACAAACTGTAGCTCTGTATGTGGAGGGATAATATTGGATGATATCAGCTACATTAATGTTTGTAATTCATAATCATCCTTCCATTTGTTATCCGAACAAGTGATTTAGCCCCGTATACAGTATGAAGCACAGCTGAGGGATTCTCAAGATTTGTGACATCAAGACAGCAAAGTGCTCCTGAACTGAAAATACTCCAGAACCCAATGTGCTGTGTTTGCTTGTCTCTTGACACTAAAACAAACAAAACACAAAGCAGAAACCTTCAGCATCTGAGAGAAGGACCTGCATGCCAGGGACAAACAGAAAGCATGCGTTATTTAATCTTAAAACTATGCTGAAATAGTTGGTTTGGCAACTTCCAGGCATGATTCATGTTGTATTGTTACAGACACTGAAGTCTGTGTTTTCAGTTCATGACTCAGGCCTAGTCAAAATAATGACTCTTCCCTAAGGTAATTCAGTTAAAATATTTTGTAATTGTGAAGCATTGCACTAGTATTTTATTTTCAAATTATTACTTTTACTTAGATGATTTTATGATATGATGCTAACTGTTGTTATGAACTTGTGCATCATGAATCATATTCCTGGCTGGATCATGACCTGGTGAGGCAGCTATTTTCATTTGAAATAATTTATTCCAAAGATTATGTTACTCTTTTCCCAGGAAAAACAGGATATCTTATCACCATGATTGAAGTTTTTCGTCAAAGACATTTTTTCACTGACGAATACTAGATGATTAAAGATATAAAAAGTAATTTTTGATGACAAAAACTATGACAAAATCAGACATAATTAATAAAGAAAGTTCAGAAGCTCTCTGTGGGTGAGCATCGAGTCTCCGCTCCGCCTGGTCCTGACCTCCCCACAAACTGCAGACTTTTTCACTGAAGATTTTCAGCTTGTGCTTAACACAATGTCGCCAGCAACTAAATTACATTAATCTACAGTTATATATGGGTTTGTGTTTTGGTGCTTTGTAAAAATGTTAATTAATTTTTGCTTAAAAACACAGAGATACTAGCTCTAGCTACATGTTACTTCTAAACTGCAGTGGTTCTCTAGTATCACACAGAACGGCCAGTACAAACAGCACACTGACTTCCACTGTAGATTTAGAGAATGTAGTAGCGTCATAGTGAATAAAACAGTGACTGGGTTTGCTGGAGTGATGCTTTCGTGTAAATGTCCTGTTGGTAGAATCATGGTTTAACTATTCATATATAAATACATGGGCATTGTGCAGGGCGGGTCTGTAATACATATATATTAACATTTGACCAAATAAATACAGCCATTGACTATCAATTTATGTTCCATCATATGTAACAAGAATACGAATGCTCATTTGAAAAAATGTAGTATACTTCATTTTAATGTTAATAACATGTTAATAGATGTTTTCTCTATGAGTATGAGTTTGGATAATATTTGAAAAATGTTTAACATAACGCATCAGTTACCTTTTAGTCGACTAAATCTACTGTAGATTACAGCGACTAAAGCGAGATTAAAATCCTTGATATTTAGTCGATTAAAACTGGACTAAAATAATTCAAACTGACTAAAATATGGCTAAAACTAAATCAAAATTTGCTCCCAAAATTTCAAACAATGACTACTAGATAATTGATTATAAAATGGCAATATTCTTTCTTATATCCTTGAGGTGGAAGAGAGACAGAATGGCAGTAGAACCATACAGAACCATTTGATGTTCTGTTAATAATTTAAGTATGGAAACAGAAGACAGTCTTTACAGTCCTGATCTGATGTGTGTACCGTGTGGAGTGGCACGCCATTTGCAGCCATTTTAGTATGTTGGGAGAACAGTTCTTAGATGTACTCTTGGATGTGGTGCAGAAACAGTATCTATAGTTCAGTTTTGTTTGTTTGTTTTTTTTTTTTTGTTTTCTAATATCCTTCAGGGGTTTTACGTCTTTATTCAGGCTGGACACCTGAACATATGACAGGAAAGGGGGAGACAGAGTGGGGGGATGACCTGCAGCAAAGGGCCACAGGTGTGAGTCGATACCCAAGGCGGCTGCAGAGGACTCACAGCCTTGGTACATGGGGCGTACGCTCTATTAACCCCTTGAAAAAGAATCCACAATTGGTGGTTTGATCTAAAAGTAAACAAAAAGAGAAATAATGATGTATAATCACTTAAACAATAGAGTAATGTCTGCAAAGTTATAGCAGCGTATCAGAGACATTGTTGGTTTCCAAGTTAATGCCACAAAAATATTTTTTATTGTGCTTTGTTTCCTTTGGTTTGATTCTCCTAACGTTTGTTTCTCTCTTCAGAGAAAGAGAAATGGACATGAAGATTAATGGCATTGTTGGGTTGTTGGTCATGTTTGTATTTTAATCCTTTCACCTCCATGATTGTCAGAATACTTCACTTATGACTGTATGGTAAAGTAAAAGAGTGGGCCTGATGTCTTGCTTAATCCTCTCAAATGTTCAGAGTGTGAGAAGACGTGGGACCATGGAGCCCTGAGGCAGCTCGTCTAGTACTTGTTTATCCCCTGTGAGGTGCCGTGTTGTGTTCGTGTTCGTGTTCGTGTTCGTGTTCGTGCTCGTGCGCGTTTGTGTGGTTTATTTGATCAAATGAGGCAATGACAATGCAAAGTCCTTGCTGTGTCAGTGTTAACAAGTTGATTATTATCTTATCACTTCCTCACACTCAGGTTCCTCGTTTCATGCTGCTTGAAGGAACTAGCAGTGAGAAAATACAAAGACAAACAAGAAAAACAGAGAAAGGGTCACTGCGTTCCTTTCTGACCCTTTTCATGTAAACAGATGTCTTTCATAATAAGTAGTTTTAAGTATTCTTTAATTACCAAGGATGACATGGCAAGAAAATTTACTACGTTTTAAGAAATAATCTGTGCTTGCTGCTCTTTGCTGTGCTGTTTTGGTCCTGACTTTATAGAGGCCACTTTTCCATCAAACAGGGGGCAAAAACTGACATTTTTCCTCAAGTCTTGCAAGTTTTGCAGTTTGTGCTTGTCTCCACTGCTGCTCAGCTTTTTCCATACATCTATTTAATCCAACCAGGCCACTGCTGTTCACACATCATTGTGATTTTTCCTGGGAATGAACTTTTGGAAATTTAATGTTTGAAGCAGCAAATGTTAAGACCTTTCATGAAATGTTTATTTAACCTTGTATTATCTCAATTTATAGTCAAAGTTATCACATTCCTCATTTATCAGCAGGGCTCCAATTAAAAGTATGTACCATAAAACATGACATCAGGGTAATCCTTTTACACACTCCATCAAGTATACATGAGATGACTGCCTGCCGGTCTGCACAGTGGAAAAATAAATCATGTGCAGCACAGCAAAAGAAAGAATCCTGCACAGAACAGTGTCATCAGGTATTAAGTGAGCTCAGAAGCAGGTACCCATGTGTTTCCCTTCATGCCCAAGTGGATTTTCTCCGAACTTCAGGATAAAAGACGAACTGTAACTCTGTATGTGGAGGGATAATATTGTCTCTGGTGTGCATTAGTGTTGCACTTTTGATCAGTAATGATCAATAGTTTTAATTAGTTTTTACTCTTTTTTTTACTGTTCAATCTTTTCCACATTTTTTTTTTTCTTTCTTCGCATGTTGATTTCCCTTCTGTAATGTTGGCTCATTAGGAAGAGCACATGAATCGAGTCTCTGTCATGGCTCCCAATCAGTTAGGTTGAAGCCACGATGATGAACAATCAGCAGGCCCAAACTGAACTAAGATGAAACCTTTCTGATAACCACACTTACAGCATTTAATTAGGGCTGAATAATTTTGAAACAAATATCTGATTGTGAATAGGCTATTGAGGGAATGATAATTTTTACATCATTATTCTATTTTCATTGAAAAACAAAATGATCATGATGTGATTTTTGCAGGGGTCTGTACCAGAAAAAGCTGCTTTCATTCGTCTGTAGAATATGATGTGTAGGCCAGGACACCTCTGCGACAAGACAGTATTAAATTTAAAATGGTATTTTGACACATCTGTAATAAATATTGTGCCCCCTGAAATTTTAAATTGCAGGGGGCACTCTTAAGTCCTACTCTGAACTAACCAAATACGGCATATCTATGTTGTTTAATAGACATTTAGTGAGGCGGACGTTTAGCTCAGTTGGTAGAGCGTCCAACCCATGTATGGAGGCTGTTAGTCCTCTGCAGCGGCCACTGGCTCGACTCCCGCCTTCGGCCCCTTGCTGCATGTCATCCCCCTCTCTCTGACCCCCTTCCTGTCTACTCTCTGTCTGTCCTATCAAATAAAGGCAAAAATACCAAAAAAAAAAGAAAAGAAAAAGACATTTAGTGAAGTAAAGTAAAAACTCTCCCATACAAGGATCAAATTGTGTGTAAAAAAAAAACTAGAAACATAGCTCTTGATCAGTTGCAGGTGTGTTTCAGTCCAAACAAACCACTGTGGATTTTTTGTGCCTCCACATATTTAGGGAATTTCTTCAAAAGTCCACTTGGATTCTGGGATGACCTAAGATTTTAGTGGTCAAAGGTACCAGTGACCTCCTGTCAGTCCCATTCTTGTGAACACAATATCTCAGGAGCACCACGAAGGAATTTCTTCATATTTAACACAAATGTCCACTTGGACCTCACGATTAATTAACTAGACTTTGGTGGTTAAAGGACCCTAATGTAACCTCACAAAGCATGCTTTTGGCTGTAGCTCAAGCATTCATAAGCTAATTATGACAAGATTTCACACAGATATGGAATGGGATTAAAATAAAGTGATGGCATTTTATATCCAGAATGTCAAAGGTCAGTTTCGTTGTGACATCATCTGCAAAAACAACGCTGCTGTGGTGCAGAATTAGAATTTGGTGCTTCTTTGCAGCAACATCTGTATTTGAAGCACCGTAGTCCAACACAAGCTCACTGGTTTTGCTGATAATGAGCTCCAGGTGATAGTTGTTGCACCATGTGATGAAGATCTCAAGCAGTCCTCTATTATTATTATGAGTCTGGACAGACATGGATGCAAAATGCAACTTGATCGAGGCTCTAATTGTAGTTAAACAAATGCTGGCTCTGTAAATGTTCCATTGTACAACAGTAGAGACAGTGAGACGTCTGAGGTCTTTATGTGATGTGGAATGCCAAGAAACCAGCGCCTCGGGATGATTCCGACAAACCAACAGACAACGAGCTGAGGGTTTGTGTTTGATCCTGGTGTAAGCCCCTCTCTGCTGTCTCAGAGAAATGAGTCTAGTCTTACTGTAGCACTAAGATCTCGGAGGGACGCAGTTTCACAGCGTCAGCTAAAACAGACTTTCCAGATTTTCTTAACCATCTCCAGTTCTCTGCACATTTTGTTCAAGCGTGAAGCTTTACTCCTCGCTGTTTCTCCAGCTTTTTGGTGTGATGACACTTTCAGAACTGTAGTTCACTATAATCTTGCAACTAAATTGGGAAAGCATGACCAAGCTAACATTATTGACAGCCAGTTGTAGTTTTATAAACAATGCAATCAGCAACATAATAGAAAATAGTCAAAAAACATTATTTAATCAAACTAGTGGTTTAATCTTTTGACACTTTGTTTCCAAAGTCAGAAAGTTTATAGAACTGTGAACAAACGAATGAATCGATTGCTCAAATATTTTTTTTTTTTAGTTATGAAGACTGAACAGAAGAGAAGCCGTATGAGGCAATACTTCTTAAGGAGCTGTAAAACATACTAACCAATTAATCTGATGGTCTTTGAAATATGATAACTTGTTTTTTTCTCAATATTGCAGCTCTACACATTTAGAGAAGTTTGTTTTTCCACTCAGTGAAGGTTAATTTTCATCACTGGCTCTACAAGTTGCTAATGGAAAGCTCAAGCCGCTCACAGAACTTGGTTACACTGAAAGAGACATTAGAAAGCTACAGTAGTGGCCATGAGCACGGGTTTTTTAAGAATGATCTGCCTCTATAAATTGGCATGCATCATGAGCAGTTACAACTTAATGAAGTTAGAAGAAAAGCTTACTTTAGTGCGAGCAATTTCAATTCACTAAATCCCCGCATCTAATTTTTAAAACCACTTACAGCTGCCTAAACTTCAAGGGCAGAACAGGCTGATGAGTGGCAGGATATTAGGTGATAACTGTGATCAATTATTGGGTCAAGCTGTCAGCTCAGAGGTAACATTGATCCTTTAAAGTGATTCTCCTCACAAATCAAACATTCACCCCCCCCCTGCGGAATTGAAAAGTAGTTGTAAAAGATTTTTTCCTTCATGTTCCACACTGTCTGTGATCAGGTTGGATTCATGGTCTTGATTAGAGCTTATTTCCAACAGAACCCATTTTTTTTTTATGGTGACAGCAGTATCACAACATCCACAGAAAAATCACTCAACTCTTGCGGCGTAACCCGTTTCTCCTACACGCATTCTTCTCCACATCTGTTTGTTTAAAACTATGGGTGCCCTGGTGACATAGCATCAGAATTGATGCTCACCATAGCAAAAACCGTACCCCTGTGTCTCGACTGCAAGTGTGTCAGATGTGCTTTAACAGAAACGCTCAAATTGTAATCTATGCAGCTGTCTGCACAAGCTCTATTCAGGCTCGCACTTCAGCTGCGTCTCATGGGCCTAACTTTGATCTGAAGTATGTTGTATAAGCTTCAGGTCTACCTTTTGGACAATAAGTGCGCAAATGCAAAGTTGGTTCCCAATAAAAAGACACCGAATATGTATATTTATCTATATTTTGCAACCTAGGTGGAGCAAAGTGTAATTCTGAGCCGGTTAGTAATCCCACTGACTTTCTCTCTACCCAGCAGCTGGGACTCAAGACACAAGAACTTCTTGACTTTCTTTGTGGTGTTTATGCATGAGCAAACTGTAACCTTCACTGTACAATTACTGACAACTTCACTGATAAACTTTAATAGTTAACACCTGTCTGCTCTGAGCACTGCCACCAGTACTCTCTCTCTCTTTTGTTCAAGCTGCACACACACACAAATTGTCGTGCTTCTGCCACAGTCTCATGTATCTTGTTGATGGAAAAATAGATCAGGAATATTCACCCATATCGAAGGAAAAGTCCATGCTGCACAGGAAGTTTGCTCATTTGCTGCCGATGCTTTAAAATGTGGCACCAGTATAGAAATTATAGATCACTGTTGTCATGTGAGTGCAAGGCTGACATGATGTTTATGGGTCAGGCTCCATTCCTGGTAGTTGTACCCGGTTTGTTTGGGCTTTCCATTGAGCGACAAAGTTGCATAAATAGTTCATATATTTCTAAACATGCAAGACAGGACAGCTGTTGAGCCATAGCCAGTGAGTTACAAACACCAAACTATCGTCATCTCTGGGTATGAAGACTCATTTCCTCCCATGCAGGTGCTGGTAGCTGCTTGTCAGTAGTCTTTGCAGTATGTTGAAGCCAGGGGATGCGTTTGAGGTTGGCTGGTATGCTGGAGCCCTAATGTGTGGATGTCTATGCAAATCATGTCTGGGTGTCCTACCTGGAAAAGCAATTCTCTCATTATGTCTCAGCAAGAGAATACAGATCCTGTGACTTTTAAGAGGAAGCTGATCGTCAGCACTGTTGTTCCAAATCACACAGACAATTGGACAGAATTTTATTGAGATTTTGGCTCATTTTTCCAGCTTGCATATCATCATGCTTTTGTGTACAGTCCACTAACCAGCCGGGTTAACAGGCAGTGTCCCTGTATACTGTAACTGAATCTAAAAACCCTTATGGATCAAGTTACCAAAAATAAAACCTTAACAGCATATAGCCCTTGGCAGTTGGTCAGTTAAGACCCTGCAGTCATGTCAAATGTGTCAAAATTCAGCCATATTGTGTGTGTCCTTAACAGTAACTGCACAACTTTCACTTTCAATCTTAAAAATGTGGACAAATAATGCCACTGTAAGCAGTAAAGTCCTGGTTTTAAAATGTTATGTCCTGATTTCCTCGATGCATTGGTCATTATTAAGTTCCTGTATGTTGTTGGAACCGACACTCAAGTCTGGCGGCATTAATCCAGGTGTGAGTGTGTATGTGTGCGTATGTTATGCAGCACTCGTCTGTCTCCAGCGAGGGTTTAAAGAGGGATTGAATTATAGGAAGGATAGCTTTCAAGTAGGGATTAGGCTAAAGCTGGGTCTCTGTGGGTCATTATTCAATAGCCAGTGAGTGGCATCAGGACCCCTAAAACCTGGCAGAGAGTGGCAGCTCCATCTGTAATGAAAGGAAGACAGCACAGGAGTGTGTGTATAATGAATACTGCGTTGTTATAGAAGAGCTGCAGATGATAACAGCAATAACTTTGAAAAACTTTCTTTGGGTGACAGAGAAAGTGGCAGGCGGTCCATTCAGGAAAGTAAAGCAGCAAACGTGGATTAAATTAGCTGTTATTTGAGTGAGAAGCATCGGCATTTTTGGGCGTGCGTCCCATTTTGTCAGCAAATGTTCTGACGGAGACCTGCAACATGTTCTTTTTACATTTAGACCAAACAGACTTTTTATATGTAATTATGTTTTTCTGTCTTATTTTTAACCAGAACATCTTGTTCATGACCATATTTTATGATGTTCGCAGAACAGCGAGTATGTGAGTGAGTGTGTGTGAGTGTGTGTGTGTGTGTGTGTGTGTGTGTGTGAGATAGTGTGTGTTCAAACAGACCTAGAGGAGACAACCTGATGACTAATCATAATTTCCACCTTCTTTTAGAGGCAAACACGTTTGAGTAAGTGAACTTGGTTATTCCTGCATTGAACTCAGAAAACATCACACCTGCTTGTCAGAGGATCGTTTAAGGAGAAATCTGTAATATATTTACTGTAATAAATCATAAAATGACCATTGTATGTTATCAGAGATCAAAGAATCATGTTAAATTGAAACACTCGCTTCTCTGTCAACAACGCTACAGCTTTGGTATCCTCCGTTTGCCCATTTCATGTTTATTCAGAGAGAAATCTTTAATAATCTTGTAGGAAGAGAAGATGATTATAACGGTTAAATTGAGCAAAATGTTAATGTAGTCTGGCAGAAGTCGAGCAGTCACTGAAGTCCAACTCCAGAGTGTGTATTTTCAGTGCAGTGGGTTTTGTTTTCAGTATAAGGGCTTAACTTTGCATTGATAAACAACTGACAATTATAAACAGCTGATCAACTTACAAGGGATAGGCGTAGGACTCATCCTTGCTTGTTTTTGTCAATTTACAGTGTTGCACACGTCCTCCGCTCCTGCAGTGTTCCTGCAGCCTGCCTGAGCTTCCCTGAGTCTGAGGAGGAGAGAGTGAAGGGAAAACAACTCCCTTTAACAATTGACAGTATATTAAATAGAATTTCAACCTATTTAATGTCCCGTTCAGGGCTCAACCTCTCTGTTTGGACTGCTTTTATACAACAGTGTGCCATTTATTAGTTAACAGTAATTTGTGACAAAAGATCATGATGTTTTTAATTTAATCATTTATTTGGCTGCACCAACACAAATTGTTCCGTAACTCGACTGGGACTAGACTGTTGCCAAGCAACATGGAAACATGCCCACTAATGTTAGCTCGCTAGCTACTTTGTGTCCCAGTGGTTCACAAATATGAGAAATGTGCAGAAATGTGATTTTAGCAGGATTTCAAAAGCTAAACTACTGATAAATCCATCTGATTATCTGAAAATCTGGGAGCGATCATATATCTGATCTGTGTAAGCCAAGTATATATTCATGCAAATCATTTAGTAACCATGGTAACACGTGTGTACATAAGTGTGGGTTTTTTCCTGTGTACTTTGTCAGACTTAAAAGTAATAAAGAAACTAACAATAGCAAGTAATAAAACAAGTAATAAGCCTGAATGATTACTCTACTAGACGTTTCATCCTGCCTCTACCTGAAACACAGGTTGGAGCATTTATAGAAACTATAAATATGTTCTGGAAGTATAGAAAATATGTGGAGAGCACAATAAAACTATCTCAGGAATGAACCAAAACCAACAGAGACATACACAGAGATACGGAATAAAATATGCAAGTCATATATAAATAAATATATAAATAAATATATGCACATGTGTCTGCAGCCTGGTGGGCTCCAAGCCAACATCAGCAGCTACTTAGATCCAACAGAAACACATATAAGACACATCGTGAGAAAGTATGTCGCTTTCAAATATGTTTCCTCTCTTTCAATTGTCACTTGCAAAACATGCAAAAAATAATAATCTTTCAAATAGGGGTAAATCTAAAGAACATCCATGTGTGGTTTTTTTTAGAACACCTTGAGTGTCACTGAGAGAGAAGCAGGTACAAAACCAGGAAGGATTTTTGTTTTTCTACAATGTTTGACAGAAGTGATGCCAAACGTGGGAAAATAACAACCTTCACTGAAAGGTAACATGAGTTTTTCCAACTTTTCCCTGCTCAAACAACTGGAAAGAAGAACGCATACTGTTAAGATAAAATCAGTTTAGTTACTTGGTGTCAACTATTAAATTAATCACCAACTATTTTGATCATCAATAATTGGCTTGAGTAATTTTTTAAGAAAAAAAAGTAAAAGTTCTCTGATTCCAGCCTCTTAGCCTTCTACTATAATAAACTGAATATCTGAATATAATAAAATAAATGTCAATATCAGTGATCAACATTTTTCAACCATTTTGTGACAAACAACCAACAATCAATTAATCAAGAAAATAATCGCCAGATTAATTGACAATGACTAATCGATAGCTGCAGCCCTAGATAAGATACGACTTTATTAATCCAGAGGAAAATTCTTGTGGCAGAGACTGCTCAAAGTCATGAAAATTGCACTAATGTAAGAATAAAAAACTTAAAATAAAGAGTAATAAATATAGTGATTGGGAGTAAATGCTAACACCATAAAATAAGATAAATTTAGCTAATTAAGTAAACTAAAATACAAAAATAGTTAATAATATTGAAATGCAGTAAAAAGAAAGACTGCACATGATATTGGAAAAAGTGATGTTGAACATGATTGAACAAATGTATTTTATAAATATATTTTAAATGTTTTTATAAGTTAGTTTAATTGAAGGTTGTAGGGACCTGCTTAACTTGAATTCACACAACATTTAGGATCAACATTTAGTTGGTTGGTGTTTGTCACACTGTGTAAAAATGTTCTGCAGTGTACAGGCTCCCTCAAGAGGAGGATATGGTCATTAATGTGTCTTATGCACATGACAGAACACAGAAAATAAATAAGGAAGTGGAGTCATATGTTTATTACACCCGAAAGTTCAAAGTATGAGGGATTTGACTTATTATTGAGGAGCAGCATCTTTAAATTTCAGCTCAAAGCTTAAAATCCTGCTCTTATTTATGAACATAAACACCTTTAATAAGGAAAATCAATAAGGGAAACAGGCTTTTATGTAAAGTCACCTTCTTGGTTGACTGGTGTCTTTGATTTTTGAACTTAATACTAGATTTCAACACAAAAATAAACCATGTACCTGCTTTATAAACTGTTTTAACCTAGACACATTTTTAGTTCAGATATTACAAAATTTCCACTATACAACTGCAACCTCAATTCCCATTTCATTTCTTAGGGTTTTTTGGTGTCATTCTAAAATCAAAATGTTTGCATGGTTCCCTTTCTTTTTCTTTCTTTGAAAAGTTCAGAAAAATTTCCAACAAAAACTCTTTGGGGGACGACGTCAGTGTCAAAGTCAGAGAATCATTTCTTGGAAATACAGAGAGCTGAAATGAGGCGGGAGGCACGAGGAATGGATTCTCAACGCCGCCTAGCAAACCCACTGCCTGCTCCTCAGGCTTTTGATATACAGCTTAAAAACACACACACACACACACACACACACTGAAGCTCTACCTCATCATTGCCACAGAGCATGGAAGATGAAAAACCCATGAGTGTACGCATTTTGATTCTTAAATCAACAGTGTTTTGATTTTGGTTTTGCTACAGCAGAGCGTGAAGCAGCTTATTATCTGCTTCATTACTGGCAGGAGGACAGGGACGCGCCTGTGTGTGTGGTGTGTGTGCGTGTGTCTGTGAAAGAGAGAGTTTTGTGTGAGTGTATGTGGGTTTTCCTATCTAGATGTGTGTGAGCCAAAAAGTTAACCAAGCCCGTCCCACTGTCTTATGAGAAACTCGTACAGTTTTCCATTCTGCAGAGGTGGCTGCAGGAACATCAAGTAAACTGAAAATAATCATTTTCTGGCATCCACAGACACATAAGCAGTTACTAGACAAAACACATTATGAAGTTAATGTACTGAAGTATATTTCCATCTTTTTACTATAATTTTTTTAAAGGAAAAGTTTGACATTATGGTAAAAATGTTTATTTTCGTTTTTGCCAAGAGTTAGATGAGAAGATTGATTCTGCTCTCAAGTAAATACTGTAGCAAACTCCTGCTGCTTGGTAGGGTTGCAAATTTTGTGTATTTTCTTTAACGGATAGTTGAAAATGCTAACAATCAATTTATTGATTTGTCAGTATTAATTAGTATGATACAAAATGCAAAAGAGCCAATTCAGACAGATTACATTGAAGAATGCTGCTTTGTTTATCCAGTGAAATCCTGAAAATAACCATATGCAGTTTTTATATGTGAATTTAGGTAGTTTTCACATAAAAATAAAAATATTAAGGTAGCCAGCAGCACTTACAGTGATTCTATTGTGTTACCTTTCAAAAGAGACCAAAACTGTGCATATCCATCTATCCAAATGGTTCAAAAACAACTTTCGGTTTACTTTGGGTATGCCTGGGATAAGTGTTGTAAGCAAATTTTACAGAAATTATTTAAAAACAAAAGTGAGAAGGGGATCAGTAACTTCCGGAGTCTAAGGGAATTTTCCAGAATGTCATACTTTTTTTTTTAAGTAGTTCAATATTGGTGCACATTAACAGACATATTGTTAAAGATAAACTAATTAAACCAACAGGATATTCCAAAGTGAAGACAACATTGTGCATCATAGTTTTTTTGTCAAGTCTTTCCTCCACATTAAAAAAAAACCCTGAACAATAAAAACCTGCTAAATATCTTTTTCTCCCTCCTCTTATATTTATCAAAAAAACAAAAATGTGCTTCAGAGCCAACATCTGGTGAGACACAGCTGGTTACCCGCTGAGTCTCAGCTGGTTAAACCTCCAGCCTGTCTACTCCTGCTCTCTGTAATCACACATACTGTGTTCAATGCAGCAGAACTCACGACTTAGCAGATTTCATTTTCATTTTTTCACCCAACTGAAAGCACATAAAATAGAGATTTGATTGAGGAACAATAGCAAAACAGCAAGACGTCTGTCAAATCACCATTTTACAATCATGCCATTGTCTCTCAAAATAAAAAATATGTTAATGACAACAGCTGTGCCTTCTCATCTCCCACATTGACATTTAAAATGATCACAGAGAGAGTTAGGGAAGACAGAAAGTTGTTAACTTTCCTCTTATACAAAACAGTAGCAGCATGTCATAATTTTCCAAAAGCTCTGTTTTCCTCGCCCACTCCTGAATATGAGGCTGGCACTGTCAGATTTATTCACGATTCCCACAGGTTTTTTGGGTGAGATAGACAGTACCTTAAGCCGGCATACAATGTACGATTTTAGACATATTGCTGTTTAATTCCAACTCCAAATATACAAGTAACTTGTCTGCGATATGAAGCCAAAGGTCACAATTTATTTGCTAACAGCCCAAGTGCTCACACTGTATGTGTAAAATATAAAATAAAACGACCCGTCAGACCCTGCAGACTGTTCTGGCTATTGATAATTGTCAATTAAGTCGGACTGAGTGTCATTCAAAACCAGTTCCAGAACAATACTTTATTCGATACAAATTTAAATAAAATAAAAAGATTACGTTACACATTACAGCACAGTTTTTCAATTCAAAGAAGGAAGCTGTTCAAAGGCCTTGGAGCAGCCGGAGAAGCTGTTTTTTCTCTGAGCGTTGTACTCAACCTGGATAACTCGACTAAAATGAATAAACTGATGGAATATCTCTACAGTATTGGACTACACACAAACATAAAGGAACATTAATAACAAACAGTTGTCTGCCTAATCCAAAGAAAAGAAGGGAGGGAGTGACTGTAGGTGACGTTTGTAGTACTGGGAAATAGTGTCAGAGTGAGACCTCTCACTTAAAGAGCAGGTAGCCCAAGTCTGACCGTCATCTTCAGGTGTTTGTCTACTTATACCTGTAAATAACATCATGGATGCCGGCAGAAACGCTCTCTGGCTTGGCTCCTGGTTGTCCCATCCCCCAGGAGACATGCGCTGTGACTTTCAGTCAATCTGAGTGGACATTTAGGTTAACGGACTCAAAGAAAAGCTAACAGGTTCACTGCACCAGCTAAATAATAAGCAGCATTGAGTTCACAGTTATTTGTGCAGAACATTGTTGCAGATTAGCAGCTGGCAGCACTAAAACAATGATCCCCCTCTTTGTTTTGTTTTTCCTGCATGTCTCTACGATGCATAACGTTAGACAGCAAATCACAGACATTGTTAGACCTTTGTATAAGAATACTGCACGCATACTTGCTCACTGATGCTGATGAGATTTACTCTGTAGGTATCAAAATTAAGATTTGTTTAAAAACTCCAAGGTAGTTTCATGGTTAGCAATGCTAGCATGCTGCCATGATCATTTGTGCCTTCCTGTGTGCTGAAACTTCCCTCAAAAAAAAAAGGTGTTGGCAAGGAAGACGTGGACAGTCTGGCTTGTCCATTTTGCAGAGAGAATTGGAGGTAAGCTAGCTACATTTGACAGTTCATATTTTCCATCCACATGATGCTTTGTGTCACCGTGGCAATTCCAGATGCTCTGTTTGCCACTTCGGGCTTGTGTAGTGAGAAAAAAGGCACTGACCACGGGGAATTGACTCGTGGCTCTGCTTCAACTGAGCCTGAATATGGACAAACAAAATTTCTTGTCTTTTCAGAAATTCATTCAGATTTCTGATGGTCATTGGGAAGCAGCTGATCTGTCCCTGCTCTGCCCTGCACATCGCACCGCAAACAATGCCCAAGCTGAAATTCGGTCAGACTCTAAAATGAGTCATACAGCTCAATAATTGGGTCAGAAATCCTTCAGTGTACGTCCAGCTTTAGTGCAGATGAAAGTCACAAACAGAAAAAAGCATTTTGAAATTTTGCCAGCGTTTGTTGACATATTTTTTAAATATAAGGTTGATCTGAGAGGCCCCGTTCAAGGAAATGTGACAAGTGTCACACACAGGCTACGTATCTGTGTGAATAAACTGTAACATACAGTTTACAGAGGTGATGTTAGATTCCGCTGTTGTTTTTAATTCCCTCTTAGCATCTGACTGTTTGTGTTTCTGTGCATGTTTGTGTGTTTTGTCTTAGCTGTTGAATCATCTGCATGTGTGTGTGTTGTGTGTGTGTAAGAGAGACAGACAAATGAAGGACCCCACATGACTTCACTAAGAGGTTTCCTGTCTGAACTTGAGCGCTCAGAGGTCTGCTGAGGCTGATGGGCTGCTGCCTTTGTTCACATTACAACCCTAATTAGGCAGAGCATTGTGTGTGAGAAATACGAGAGCATTTCTCAGTGTGTGTGTGTGTGTGTGTGTGTGTGTGGCTGTTTGTGTGTGTGTAGACTGTGTGTGATGGATATTGAGAGTGACAGCTGAATGTTGCCACCAGCACGCACCGCTTGTCTCCTTGTTTCACTTCAGACCAGCCGAGTGAACTGCTGGCTGCAGGCCAAATGGAAAACACGCACACACACACCACACTCACAACACACACACACACACACACACACGCACAATGTTAGGTATTTCTATACTTGTGAAGACTCTCACTGACATAATCCTACTTTATGTAGTCCTCAACCTTTAACCTTATTAAAATTAAACCTATTTCTTACATTAAAGTAGAAATATGTAATATATTTTCTGTAATAAACCATAAAATGACCATGATAGATTAAGAAAACATGCTAAATTATATACTCATTTCAACAATGCTACAGTGAAGGTGTCCTCCTCTGAAATTTCTTCACTAAACTAACTAATAAACTAAATTAACACTGAAAGTGTCTGTTTATGAGTGATAAGACATCATTAATAATGTTTAGAGGGAGTAGATGTTTCCATCTAACAGTTAAATTGAGCAATATGTTAACAGAGTCTGACAGGCAGTGAGGCAGGCAGTCCCTGAGCTCAAACTTCAGAGTGTGATTTTCAGAGCAGTGGACTTTTGTTTGCAGGATAACAGGCCTAACTTTACGTTAACAGACAACTGACAGTTATAAACAGCTGATCAACTTACATTGTAGGACTCGTCCTTGCTTGTTATTGTCAATTCACAATGTTGCACTCATCTTGTGCTCGTCCTGCAGCCTGCCCAAGCTCCTCAAGTCTGGGGAGGAGGGGGCGGGGGGAAACAACTGGATAGCTTTGATTATGGCACGCATTCTGCCATGGCATCATTTCAGTAAGCTTATGCAATGTCACAACATTTATTTCTGTCCAGAGGTGCATTAATTTTTCACCAAGATCTTGTATTGATGATGGGAGAGTCAGACCGCTGCGTAAAGTCTTCTCCAGCACATCCCAAAGATTCTCAGTGGGGTTAAGGTCTGGACTCAGGGGTGGCCATGTGTGAAAATGATGTCTTATGACCTTCACATGACCTTTTTCCATTCCATATACTCCCTAGCAAACTGAAGCCTTTTTTTCCGATTATCCTCACTGATAAGTGGTTTTCTTAAGGCTACACAGCTGTTTAGTCCCAATCCCTTGAGTTCTCTTCACATTGTGTGTGTGTGTGTAAATGCTCTTACTTTCACTATTAAACATAGCCGTGAGTTCTACCGTTGATTTTTTACGATTCGATTTCACCAAACTTTTAAGTGATCTCCGATCATGATCATTCAAGATTTTTTCCTGACCACATTTCTTTTTTGAAGATGATGAATCACCACTATTCCTCCAGGAGCTGGACAGTTCTTAACCCAGTTTTAGTAGTTTCATCAGTCTCCTTAGTTGTTTTCTTTGCTTGATGCAGGACAATAATTTGACTCTTCTGAAACAGAGTCACATCTTTTCCACGACCACAGGATTTGTCCTCTGACATGGTTGCTTAAGAAATGAGAAGCTCCTCACTGCATCAGTTTGGGGTTAAATAACTTGGGTAAATCAAAACCTTTTTTAAAATAAGAAAAAAGTGTCAGAACAAGTGACCACATCCAATCGCTCAGCTCTGTTTACTCAAGCAGAAAATACATTTCTATTGGAGGAACTCAACCATTACAAGGACATTTTACTTGAAAAATTTAGTGAAGAGCGTAACAATAAAAAATGTGTAAATCCTACTGTTGAGAGGAGCATCGAATATGTTCAAAAACAGAAAAATATGGTTCAAGACTCAAAAAAACCATTGCTTTCCACATAACGATGTTAGCAACCTGCAAATTGTGAGCCATGTTTTTTTTTTGTTGTTGTTGTTTTTATTGTTGGGTGCTGCTGAACAGTTGATGGTACTGATTATTACATGGTAACATGGGGCTTACAGTTAGGGTTAGGGTTAGGGTTAGCAAAATTAAGACTAGTCTAAGACCAAATGTCCAAATAAACTGGTGTCTTAGCAGTGAACAACCTGGTGTAGTCCAGTCCAATAGTGCACTTTTTTGTTAGTAACACCATGTCGGTGAACTAAGGTGAAAAAGGGAGTAACAGCAACAACAACAAAGTATTTCACAGTGTCACATGGGGAGACAGATTACTGTAAAACATGGGAATAGTGTATTACTGCTGCAGTGAACACTTAAAGTGAAATAAAAGTGGGTGAATTGCTTATAAATGTGATGCTGAGACACTGATTTGTGTTTGCCGGTGTGTTTCCAGAGAATGTGATTCTCTCGCTGTCTGGCCCTGTGGGACGCCATCACTGTTGAAGCTAGAGGCAGCATATGAACAGGCCACCCACCACCAACTGTCTGTGTACGTGATCATGTGTGTCTAAAGGTGTGTGTGTCTGTGTGTGTGTCTGTACTACTGTTGGAATATTAAAGTTCTTCCCTGGTGAATGGCAGCCATATCAAAGACCAGAGCGTCTGCCAGCAAAGCCTGTGGCACACACACACACACTAACAAATATATATTTATACACAACTCAAAGGCATACCAAAGTGTGCTTATAGCATTATACTGCCCAGGGCAAGTTGATGTTATTTTTATATTTTACTCAGCGCTGTCCTTAAATACTTCAGCATGCAGACAGCTTGGCTCGTGGCTCGTACCGTTGTTAGCCTGAAGCTAAACACACAGCTAAGCCACCTGGCTGTTTAGTGGAGCCAACAGACCTCTGGAAGCAGCTACTACATTTTAAATTTACTGACTTTAGAGACTAAATGTTCCTTAGAAGTTTAGTTCACCATCACCGTCCCTGCAGTTGTCAAAGAGAAGCACCAAAAGTTTTGTGAAAATCAATAACATGAGCTGTTTTAACTTAAAGGGTAACATTGTGTTTTTCAACCTGGACCCCTTCTCCCATGTTTTGTGTCTAAGTGACTAAAGGGGACAACCAATTTTTAAAATTGGTCCAGCATTGAGTGAGAGCTGTCAGCTGTAAAATGGGACTGCAGTGTAATCCTTGGGGGGAAATTGTGAACCGTCAGTTATCATCATCAGAGACGACTGGACGTCAGAGAAGCAGGAGGGAGAAACAGCGTGTACAGCCAAAATATTTTCACATCTAACTCGGTGAGTTAAGGATTTATTACAATAACCAACCAAGTCAGAGTTGGTGATTGTTGGAGCAGCAGAAAGATGAGCCAAGATGGTTTTTGTGAGTTTTATTTTGTTCCACTTTAAATAAAGTGTGTTTTATGGTGATAAAATTACTGTTTCTGTAGATGGCTCTGGTGGCTTTGGTGAGAGCAACAAGTCGTCTGTTTCTGGTTAAACAAAAAGGATCTTACTCTTTGATAAAAAAGTCTCCTGTAGGGATCCTTTCCATAATGTTGTCAGACACTTAGAATAACAGTTTGAGCCTGTCAGCTGTAAAAACAAACACTTTCAGTGGACGTATTTTGACAGTATGCAACTTAGCAGCTCAGGTTTGCTTCTACCGACCAGGGTTGTCGGACGGGGGGGAAATGTATACAGTGCCCTTGAGTGAAGAGGGCCCACAGAGACATTAGAATGAAGAGCCATGGATTTAGGGAGGGTCCAGAAATTTGTGCGACGCACCTGCTGCCTGCTGCAGCGGTCTCGCTCAATACTGGACCAATTTAAAACATTCTTGTCCCTATTAGTCACTTAGACACAAAAACAAATAGGAAAATAGGGCCCTCTAAGGTTTGGAATTTATAATAGCTGTCTGCTAATAAAATGGAGTTTGTCATATTTAGTGATGCTCACTCATCCAGCGTCTGTTTGCTGTAAGTACTCGACTTACAACTAGGGTTGGGTACCGAAAGCCGGTGGCATTTGTTCCTGTACGACCGATACCTACCGGACTGATTGGCAACACAGATTGCAGTGCCTCATTTTGGTGCCACACGTCTGAGCTGTGTGTTGAAATAGTTGCCCTGACTTCGCCATCCGGGGAAAATAAAACACACAGGACACACTTGTAAGCAAGAGATGGCCCCGAAACACTAGCTGACACGTTTCCTAATGACTTGTAATTTGTATCTATGATAGGGAGACTACTGATGATGATAACAGCAGCCTTCAGGTTAGAAAATAAGATCATATTCTTCAAAAGAGTTGCTGAAGTTTGAAGCTGGAATTTTTATTTATTTAGCTGTTATGTTGTGTTAATTTATTGTAGTTGGGTTAGGCTTTATTTATCATGTGATTTTTTTAAATAAATTTGTTATCTGTTTAGCAGTTATTTATATCTATATATTTATTTAAAACTGTTTTAGCACTGGTATGGGAAAAAACCCAAATGCATTTTTCATGTTAGATTTGAAATCGGTACCTGTAATTTAATTTAATTTAATAATTATCATGACAAAAAGCCTCACAATTTACATACTGAGACAAGTGCTTGAAAAGCTGAACTGTCTGGATTTAAACAAACTGTCCACCCACCAGACCTGTCACTTTTCATTCAAAGAAACTAACATTTAAATCTGGAGAAAGAGACGCTCACGATGCACCAGGCTGTGCCGTCTACTCCAAAGGTGGGAGAGTAACGTGGCGTTTGAATAAATTCAGACTAATTACTTCTTAGTTCTCATTCTTCCGGTCTTTTGTTTTTGCAAAGAAGTAGTGACAGCTCTGCTGCTGAGAGCAGAATCTAGAAGTGGAATTTACAAAAGCGTATCATATTCTCTTGTGGATGCTTAAAACTTTTTTTGTGTACTGAGTCGTGGCTTAAAATATTTAGCATCAGGCCCTGTGCGCTTCTCAGATGCAGGCTCTTTTTAACTTTGTTTTCCATCACAAGGCGATGGAAATTTGTCTTTTGACAGAGCTCATAAATAAATAAAAAACTTAGGATGGGAAAGCCTGCCTGAGCTGATGTCCGTGCATCAGATACTGAGACAGTGAGTTAGTGGCTTGCTAAAATCATCGCTGCCAGATTGTAACTCTTAAATTCCTTAAATTTAGGAGTTACAGGAGGAGTTTAACGCTCTCCACACAGTGTTAAACCATTTTTGTGCAGTGGCGGTTTCTGCCTTAGGTAACTGACTGTGGCCCTAACACAGCGTATGTCACAGAACTAAATGTGTGTCACTATGGCTCAGTGGAAGTGTGACTAATATGCAGTACGTGACCACTCTGCCCACCCTCGCCTCGGCACGGCCTCCCTTCTTGGTCATCCACCCTCTGGTCTAATCTCCGATATTCTCCACCTCTTCTCCCTGTAAGCCTCTTCGCTCCACATTCTCCACGAGGAACTTCCCCTCAGCATGATATTTACTCCGTGATTGATGCAATCTATTCGGCTTTTTTCACTGTAAGCTCATTTCCATCTGTTGTTAAAATGTGTTTCATGTCCTCATTATGTCCCAACTTTATTTATCTTGATTACACTCACACCTGTTCAAATACGTCTCTGATTTCTTCTGTGCTCACAAAAACACAAACTGCTGCTTTACTTGAGTAATTTTCTGTAATTTGATGGAAAAAGCTCACTTTATTCCCCATCTACTAGTATACCAACAGTCTGCATTATCAGACATCAGTTTTACAGTCTGACCTGGTGGATGGTGTTTATTTATACTTAAGTTTATTCGTGCATTCTAATGTGAACAGGAAATGCACTGCACAGGCTTTGTTGTTGCTTTGTTGACCTTTTGCTTCAAAGGTGGCTTGTGAGATCAGAGGTGCGTCTTGGATGAATTCGCAGCCGTATTTGATGTATTATTGTGTTTAATGCAATATAAATGAAAGCTGAGCTTTTGTTGTTTGTTTTGTTCAAATCTGTATCTCTTTCTTGTGAACAAGACAGGCAACAGAAAACCTGTTTGTTGATATGAGACAGAATGATTTTGTGGTTGCATCAGGAAAGTGATGTAACAACTAGTGTGATTACAAAGACAGACAGATCACCAGCTCAGTTTTAGCTCTTGAGATGAAAGTCTGTTTAGAGTTGTTTGATCAGAAATGTGTTGGGCCAATCAGCAAACAGTTGGTGTTGGCCTTGTTTGAGACACAATGAGAGGTCTTAGCAGTACAAGCAAATATTCAAACAGAGATTTAAAACATGAAGCAGTTTAAGTTGGACCACATGGATGGCCCACTGAACAAAGATACGTCTTTTTATAGTCATGGTGTACGCTGAAAAGATGTCCCCCGTGGAACCGAAAAGAGAGTTTTTATGATGTCTTTTTACGATGTCTTCTGAACATCCGATGTTGACGTCCACAGGAGCGTTAGCCCTAATTTAGCACATAATACTCTCTTGCGTGGGTGCTCTCTATCCAATAACAACAGTAAACATGTTGTTAATAAATGATGCATATTATTTATTTGTTTAATCACAAATAAAACATCTGCACTGTTCTGGCATTCAGATATTGAACTGCATGTCAGCGTCCAAGAGTCAAATAGGTAAATATCCCAAATTAGGGATGTCAGTTTCGTCCCATTTTGCTTTTGATAACCCATTAACCGGCAGCTACCTGGTTAAAAAATGCAGAATGATGTGAAATACAAGAGGTGCTCTAGTCTGGCACACCCTTAGCCCAATGAGCTTTGGCACGGCATTTTGCAGCGCTATCCTTTCAGACGTGCTGAAATTTTAATGTTTTGTGTTTTTAATGTTTGGCCTTGATGTTTTTCTGTTGGATTTGCTGAAGTTCATTCACCAACTTTATGCATTATAGTAGCACTTCGCGCTGTGCTTTGCGCCCTCCGATGGGCTGATCCCGCATCTGGAGCAGAGAAGCTGTCAGACTGTGTGCTGTTTCTCCCTCTCACAAAGTAGTGGGAAAATCAAAGCCATTAAAAAACAGAGGAATTGTTCCAAATGTGTTTTTCACTGTTGAGTAGCAGCAAACCAAGTAAGCCCTCATCAAAGACGTGAGCTCTGGGTCTTGCTTTTTCTCCCTCTTTTTCCCTTCATATCGAAACAGTGAATTTTAACAGTAGTAGTCCACATGTAGGTAAATACTGTCTTTTTTACTCTGGCGTTTGGCTTCACTTTGTAGAAAAAGAAAAGAGTCCACAGTTTCAGGATCTAATCGATTCTGTTGCGGTCAAAGCACCGATCAGCTGAGCTGAAAAAGTGCACTGGATGCGCTCTTGTCTGCACCGCTGCAGCCTGCGTGTGTGTGTTTGAAAGAGAGGGAGACAGACAGTGATGGGGAGAGGAAGGTAGAAGGTGGACTATTGCGCACAATGTTTCTGGAAGTTATTAATAACTTATTCTGGCCCCAGTTTCATCATTGGACCCGCCCGCCCGAACACATGGCATTTCCCAATAAGACAACCCATAATCACCCGACCCGCGGGTTAACCCATGCATCACTATGATAGCACAATACTTTGCAGCGTATAACAAAACACTTTTGAATTGTCCAATATAATATGGACAAAGAGCTTTTATGAGCTATAAATGACGTAGTTTAGGCTGATCTTATTTGTTGTTAAGCCACGCACAATGAAGAAACAAGATGTACAAATTCGCAAATCTAGGGTTTCCTTCTAGACACAAGCAGAGCGTGTGTCTATGCAAATTAGCCAACATGCGTAACCAGTCAAAAACATTCTCAGTGCTTAACCAAAACAGAGTCTTGCCGTCTGAGGGAGGAGAGAACTGTTGATCATCTGTTAAGGTCTGATTCAAAAAGGAGACCACTGTGAGTGAAGAAAACAGCTCTGAAGTAGATGCTATCAGATTTACCAGAGAATTCATCAGTTGCTTTGGAAAAGACAACAAGTTATGAGCAGTACATTATTATTTTTGGGTAACCAGTATCCCAGAAATTACCATCATATTGGACCAATCCACAACTGTGCCCAATGTGAGCATGCAATTCCAGCGCAGGATGTAGTTTGTTCTTTTATACAGGAAGGTGGAAATGAGGGTGGAGACTGGCTGAAGACTTTCATGCTGAAGATCAGAATTTGTAATTATTTTTTTGCCATTTTAATAACCATAATTATCATCTTTCCAAAATGTCTTTTTGATGCCTAACCCTAACCACAAGAGAAGGCAACTGTGCAGCCCATGAAAATCCACTAAAAAAACGACTGGTGCCTGACATAATATGTCAGAGCTCAGTGTGTTGCAGGACGACTCAGACATTCTCCATGTCTGTTTGATGCATGAGTATCATGGCCTGCTTCATTAATCACACCACTGCTGAGCTGTCTCAGGTTCAGGAGAATGTTGGGGGTTTTCTACGTGGTCGAGCCTGCTGATAAATTGGCCCGCTAAGCTAACTGTGATGGACTGAATATACTACAAGTCCTGTCTTCACTCTAAGAGCTGCCTGTTACTGTTAAATCATTTGAAGAAGCTTTACTGACATGATACACAAAACAATTGAGAGGAACAGGTGAAGTACAGACACAGTGCAGAAATGACAACAAATGGTTTGATAGTATCAGATAAACCTCTTTTAGTGTCACACTCTCTTTTGAAACAACACCTCATGCTTTTTTAATGTAATTTCGGGAGTGTCACAGCCCCCCAGGCAGCAGTGAATGATTTATAATTGAAAACAATGGCAGCGCAGGACTTCGAGGAAGACAAAGCAGTAACTTCAGACACCGGCAGATAGCTTACATTGGTGTGTTTGTCTAATCTGTACTAATCTAGAAAACAATTACACACGGGTTATTATGTTAAAAAGGGGGAATCAGTTTTATGGCGAAGACATTAGGACATTTTCATCATTTACAGACTATTTTAAATCAACCGGACATAGCCATACAAAAGTGAATAAACGTCACAGTCAAGAAAAAATGACTAAAATGAATGAAAAGTAGCAGAGGTTTAAAAAAAATCATTTAAAGCCCACGATTGTTGCATCTCAGTCCAGTTCAGCGAGTGTTCTCTCTACACTGTGAAGCAAGCAAACGAACAAACAAAAACCTGCGCCATTGTAATACTTTAAAACACACCATAATCACACAAAAACTCTACAGCTTTATACTGTATATGGGGCCTATCATTTAGACCAGTGGTTCCCAAACTTTCATTTATTTTGCCTGCACCAGCAAATCCACTGATCCTGGTGATTCCTTTGCAATTAATCAGAATTTCACAGTTTTAAATGCTGGTGTGAATAAAGAAAATGGTAGAGGAGAAATCCCCTGCAGAACGGTTCCACCCGTCTTTCAGCTTTTTAAGGTCTTCAGGTCTTTAAATGATCCTTGTCAGTGATGCCTTTACGCCACCGGTGTTCACATTTGAAAAGGCCACATGTGACAAAAATGACATGAGCTGACATCCCCTCCACACCCATCTGAGCATGCCTGTGAAATGTCTCATAAATGAAATCATAGGACACATCGAGACAGTCAAAATGAGCGTGAGGCTGCCGCAGCTCTGCAGGGAACTCCAGCACCTTATTATTTTTCTATTTGTAACATGTTATATTGACCTATGTAACAGTCAGGATTAATAAACCAAACCAAATACTGGCAGGCAGTAATGTTAGCGTGTGAAATGGGTACTCAGAGTTGTGTGTGCAGAGTCCGCACACACACACAGACACATACACACACTCTCTTGCCGGAGGAGACAGCTTGCAAACAGCATGATTTAGGAGGTAGGCCACTGGCAAACAGGAGTGTTTAGGAGAGAAGGAAAGAGAAAAAAGAGGAAGGACGAGAGGGAATGGAGGACGGAGGACAAGACAACTGGCCCCATCAATTACCCCGTTAAATGAACAAAGAGCAGTAACAGAGCACAGGCTAATCTTAATCAATGGAGACACGTGGCAGTCAGGGGGCGGGCAGCAAATTAACACTTGGAGCAATTAATCTGCTCCTTAGTACACTCTTCACCTCAAAGAAATAGAAAAAACAATGAAGATTCTTTCCTCATTCGATCACACCGGCGTAATTGAACTTTTCTTGCTTAAGGGTGCTGCCTTAATGGAAGAGTAATTATCAAAGACACATTAATTCAGCATTGTTTTTGACTGGTAAAACAGACATTTCTAAAAGCTGATTTTTTTATTTTTTTAGGGCTAAAGACATTTGTAGGTTTACGTAGCTGAGGCAGAGGTAGAACGGGTCGACCATTAATGGCAGAGTTGATGGTTCCGTCCCCAGGTCGTCCTGTCCACATGTCAAGACACTGATTGGTTAAACCAGTGCCTTGCATGCAAGCTCACTGCCATTGGTATCTGAGTGAGTGTGTGAATGAGATAAAAGTGTGTATAATTATATGCAGTTTATTCACTCTTTATGCTGCTTAAATGGCCAAGATGCTTATACCCGCTATTTAAAGGAGAAATACACAATATATTTACTGTACTAAATCATAAAATGGCCATGATATGTCATCAGAGATTAAGAAAACATGCTGAAATTAAATACTGGCTTCTCTGACAACGACGTTATGGCCAGAACAATCTTTTTAATTTCCATTCTGGTTCTGTTTTTATTTGCCCCCTTTTTGTGTTAAATAGAGTTGAAATTAATGCAGAATGTTTGCCAAATGACTAAGTGTCTGTTCATGAGTTGTATGAAATCATTCATAATTTTTTAGAAGGTGTAGATGTTTATCAGTTAAATTGAGCAATATGTTAATGGATTCTGGCAGACAGTCAGACAGAGTGTGTATTTTCAGAGCAGTGAGCTTTTGTTTTCAGGATAACAGGCTTAACTTTATATTGGCAGACAACTGACAGTTAAAAACAACTGATCAGCTGACAGTGGAGGACCCGTCATCACTTGTCTTTTTCAAAATATAATATTGTGCTTGTCTTGAGCTCGTGTTCAGTGTCTCTATAACCTGCAGGCAGTTTGAGCTTCAACCATAGATCATATTTTAAATAGGACTTCAATCTATTTATTATACTCTTCTATGGCTCCAACTTGCTATTTGGACTGCAGGGTTCAATTTTTTAGTTCTTTAACTGATAAATATTACAGTTATTATGCCAAGTTTACAGTTGCAAATAGCAACTAACAATTATTTTCACAATCAAATCCAGATTGTCTTTGTCAATCATTTTGTCAAAATAGTACCATAAAATATATGGATTTAGTTAAATAAACTTGTTTTTATCATTAGTTTAATGTAAATAGTTTGTCCATTGGAGTCACATCCATCACTTAATTGTGCGACTGACTGCTTATCCAACTTGTCAAGTTAAGTTGTATAGAAACATTGTTTTCTTATTATCTCCCAGCATTTTATTGAGTTCTTGTGAAAGCCATCTTTATCCTTTAAGACAGTTGTTATATGGTGGGAAATTAAAACGATGTGAACCACAATGAGCACAGCAGGCCACCACATTATCGTCTTATGAGACACTGCAGGCACAGATTTCACTGTAAATAGATGTCTGTAAATAGATAAAACAAAATGATTGTCAGTGTGACTGCACAGTTGTTGGTCTTACTTTTTTCATGTTCAGTTAATTTGACTCACAACAACTAATAAACAAATTAAACAAGTCAGTACTGTTTCAGTTAAATAAAAATATAGAGCAGACTTTCAGTCATGTTGCTTAATAATCAATAACTTCCTTGTTTTGTCTGACTAAGAATTCATTTACAATGATATGAAACTACTCATTCTTACATAGCTGAAACCAGCAAATGTTTTTTTTTTTTTTTTTTTCTGGAAAAGAATAAATTGTCTAAAAGATTAATTTTAATTTGATGTCAATTGACTAATAGTTATTCAGCACTAGTCACAAATAAAGAATTTTCTTTTTGTATTAGTCAGGATTAAAATGCTTATGAAACAGCACTTAGAGAACCACCTGAGCAGTCTCACAGTTAAAAAACTTTATTCATGAAAAACCACTTACAGACAGTTTTAATGTGTCTGTTGTCAGAAAGGAGCCTCGTGACAAAAGTGGATGGCATCAGTGGCTAATGTCCCAACATTAAATTTAAAAAAATCCAGTATATCTGCTGTTTTAATGCTGCTTTTAGAGAAGAGCTCACAATAAAATGAAGAAAAATGGATGAAGCATCAGTGTGATCTCAGATGACTTTTTGGGTCCTCATTTTTCACCATCTTTGTTAAGAAATGAATCAATGAGAACCATGGCAACAACAGCCATCCAGGCTTGTAATCATCGTGGCAGGGTTTTTTTTTTTTTTTTTTTTTTTTTTTTTTTCCGCTCTCTCACTGTAATGAATTCGACCAGCAGGAGGTCAGTACCAAGATAGAATAAAAAGATGTGCAGCTCTTATTTTTTAATCAGCACACGTCTAGCTATTAAAGGGAGAAATTAGAGGTTTTCAGATATCAAGATAAGAAAAATTTAACAAACATGGGTGGTGTTAGGTTGTGAAATAAAAGTGATCTTTTTCCTGTTGCAGTTGAAACGGTTCATGTCTCTATTTAACAGAAACATGCATATGTTGTCATATACAGTAAACATTTGCCATAAAGGAGACAGAAGAAAACACAAGTATTACCACATGGATGTGTTAGAGAAAAAGTTCAATATTTTGGGAAATAAACGCTGCTTTCTTGCCAGAATTAGATGAGAAGATCAAGCAGTCAGGCAGCTTGGCTGCAAAATTAAAACTGCAAAATTTCATGGCAGAATTAATTCATTTTGAATGGAATTGCCAAGATCAGCGGATTTGGCTGCTGAGGTGAAGTAAATCCATGTGGATCTTTTGCCTCAAGTTCAACTTTAGTAACTTTTGACGTGCAGATTCTGCCATAGACCAATAACAGCTCTTCTGCCAACAGCTCTGGGGTCTCTCCCTCTCCTCTTACATCATAGAGGTGATCTCTGGCTCACTGCAACCCACCACCCAGCTACTGCTAGTTACCTTCATTGGAATCGAGTTTGCACCACCCAGCGTCAGTAAACCTCCACTGTCAGAGTACGAACTACTTCACAAAAGAGGACTAATTTGCATACAGTTGCGAGACAAGAGTTGTTCAAAAAGCAAGTAAAAGTAAAAAAGCATCTTTTTGAATAAAGTGAACTTATTGCCACAAGTTAACAAGCTTGCCAACTGCTAGCTAGCATGCTAGCTGGCTCTGAGCTTTTTTCCCTCCACAATTCTGTCTTGAATGAAATTAAGTACAACCCTGAGAACGAAGTGGAGCAGTCAGCGGCACAGTAAAGAAAGTTTCATCCTGCACCACATCAGACCTGTAGGTTGCCCTCAAAGGGCGGGTTGTAAATGTGAGACAGTTTTCAGTCCCAGTCTTTTCTCTCCTCATTCAGTGTTTTGTCTTTATTTTTAAAAGACTGTCTTCTGCACTTTAATCACAGATTTAACACAGTGTTCAAAAGTCTTTTTGCTTTTCAATACCGACCCAAGGTTTTCTCCTGCACACCTATCGTCATATTTTAGATTTTGGTTTGATGACAGGTTTGCACACTGTTAGCATAATGAGAGATTTTGAAATTGGCTGGTACTGTAAATGTATCTTCTTGTTATCATATCACATAACTGCCTCTGCATCTGATTATTATTGGTCTGAAAAATAATGGCAAGCAGTCATTCAAGTGTACAACTATTATGCATTAAGAAAATAAACAAACAAATGAAATATACTAATTAGTACAGAAATCAAAGAAGACATACCAGCTTGTTTCCATTAAGCACAAACATGTATTTGTGTTCCCATCTCATTAAATTGCCTTCCCTCTGCATCAATTTTTCTATTCTTGGACATTTTGTCAGGCGGAGTTCCACTGCTGGAAACAGTTATATGATATTAAGATGTTACCTAGCATGTACTGACAATTGACGGGGGTATTCAGTGGCGGCTAACAAAATGCATTCTAATACATGCAGTTTAGGTACAGTGTACTTCCATAACACAACACAGAATCATATTGCACAAATTATATTCTTTGCAAGCTCAGAGGGGCCACAGAAAATGAGGTGCCAGGCCGGATTTGGCCTGCAGTTTTAGACGTGCTATAAAGTTAATGTAACTAACATGGTCCTGGCTCGCTAGTATGTTAGCTGTTAACTCGCCAGCTAGAGTTGTTCACCAACTAGCCCCACAATAGTTAAGTCCTGATATCACCAAACCTCTAGCACCACATTTTTTTGTTAGAACACACTGATAAACTTTCCTGTGCGACCCATCCTTTAATATTTATTTGATATACATGCTGCCACATGCTTAAATGCAACATTGTCCATGAGCTTGGCTGTGATTGGCTGTTAGGTCATTAAAGTGAATTAAACCAAGCTGAACTAAAGATGATTAAGTAATTTGCCAGGGTTAAACTACAAAGATAATTTTGATATTTCTGGGGGAAAAAAGGCTGGGAGAGGAAGAAAAAGATCTTCAGGAAAAGGAAAGATCTTTGTGGAAGATGAGGAAGAAGATACCTGAGTAAGAGGACAGATCTCACAGGGTGAAAAGAAAACAGATCAAAGTGGAGCAGAAAGTAGAAGATGAGGAGAAAGATTATCTCAAAGAAAGAAGATCTGAGGAAGAGGAACTCCAACAGGGAAAGAGCACCAATTATCCAACACGAGAAAAGCCGTCCCATAAGCCATTTCGATGGGACACATTCCTGTAACGGATGATCTGTATTAAACTGGGCTTCTTCTACTGTAATACATTTTGCAGTTCACTTTGATCCTGAGAGATTTATTGCCTGCGTTCTCCTGTTTAATTATAGAAGTGACTACTCATTTAATTATTCGGCTTTTTCTTATCTGAGCAAACACTTGTGATTCTTCATGCACAATGAAATATTTAAATACATCAATTTATTACTGGGTCGTAGTCTCTGACCACAGCTGTGCTTATTGAGGTTTTCATGGGAGGTTTTTCTTGTTTTCTCGTTAACAGAATCTTGGACGGTGTCAACTTCATTTATCATTTTCATTGTTTTTTTATAATGCGGGCATACAAGGCCATCTGAGACTATAAAACTGTGATCAAGGGCTGGAGGAAACACACTAAGCCTGGCAATCAGTCGTATTTTCTGTGTATTAAATCTCAAATTATCTTTTTTAAAGCCTTGTTTCTTTGCAAAACAATTCTAAACATTTATTGTTTTGATTAGACTTATTTATGAATCAACAAAAGGCACAATGCAAATGAGTTTAGCACTTATTTCCAACTAATGGTACCAAGATGGTAAAATACACAAAACATGCAGCATGAAATCAAACAATACAATCTTAAAAACAATTACATCAGTACAAACTAAACAAATGTTGAAACAATTTGTTAATTAATTGCAAATTCATCATGTGGTAAAAGCTTTAATTTATCTTGTGGAATATTTGCATTAGTGAAATCTCACGACAGCTGTTGTATGGATTGTAAAATGTGTGTAAAATGATCAAAATCATCAAGTCTTGACTTGACTGTTGCAGTGCACCTCACTCAGGTATCAGCCAGGGCTCCTGCTGCCGTCTCCAGCTGGTACAAAATGCTGCTGCTCAACCGCTCAAACGCTCCATAGCCCATCACACTATGTAATAACCTGACACGCCGGATAGTTTGTCACGCAGACTCATCTGGGAGGCCGTTAGAAGCATAGAAACTCTTTGGAAAAGAACCTTGCAACAACTTTGAGCGCGCACAGAGAAGAGAAGCAGCCCAGAACAGCTGATTGTCAAAAAGAGGATAAGATATCACAAAAAGAAGGGAAAACAAGAACAGTTTTCTTCTCTGCTGCAGAATAAACTCTGAAGATCAAACTATATAAAGAATATAAAGGGTTCGTCATGAAAAAATTACCACAATTGGCAAAACAAAGGAGGTATCCTGGCAAGAACTGCAAACTCAGTAAGTGTGAAAATAATGGGATTCTGGTGCTTTAGATCACTTCATAAAGCATTCGCCCTCTCTTTCATTCCTCCTTTTCATGTCTTCAGCTGTACTGTGTAGCAAAAAAGGCAGAAAAGCCACAACAATAATTTTTGAAAAGATATACAAGCCTGATTATTGTTTAATTTGTATTTTTTAAGAAGCGTCTAACCTGCTTCTTATTCATAGGATGTTCATTTGATTTACAAGCATCATCTGCTCAGTGGCATTGGAAGTAAGAAACTGGACATGAAGCAGAAAAATGTAAAAATTGAAGTAGGAAATAAAGAAACATGGCAGAAACACATGGTTTGGACTTTAATGTTTCTTGTTTTCACAGCTTGAATAAATGAGCGAATGAATAAATATCTTTAAAACTTTGGCACACTTTTTTCTTAAATTATAAATTTCAAGCTTTTAAATAAACAGGTTCACTCAGTGTCAAATAGCCTGTTGGCCTTGGAAGACAATAAAAATTGTAAGACATGATTTTCTTAACTTTTTTTTTAGTTAATATGTTAATTGGAACTAAATTAAACACATAAATTCAGGCTTGATCACACAGAAAATGGTCTGAATTTGTGTTAAGAGCACAAAAGACACTCTGTGGAACTGTCTATTTCAGATTCTGTTTCTGCCCATCAGGAATTCTCTGACACAGCTAAATTAAGCTCAACAGTTAATCTGGCTAGTTTGGTGGTATCAGTTACCATGGTTACCTAGCAGGGATTCCTTAAAGCCACAGTCATGCAACAGATCTCCCACTTGAATTAGCCAGACTTATCAAAATAAGCCGGGCTTTTCCTTTATCCATGCTGATGGAATACCCCTCTGTTGTACAGTGTATTGACAATATTACACAAAACAGTGAGCTTAAACATCATTATTAGCACAACAGTGATCTATAAGCACTGGTTAATTAATTAGTAAATGATTTTCTGGTACGGCTTCTCAAGAGTTGCTGCCTTTGGCTGAAATATATGATATTAAAATGGCTTTCTCTTTTTTATGGATTGTGGATAGACAATGTGAAGATTATTCAGTTAGTCATGATGAATAATATTTAATGGAGGCTGTTCCACTGTAGAGCAGCAGTATATTATAAGAGTTGAGTGTGGACCATTGTTATCTGTAAGTACCAGTATTCAGAAACATGACAGAGGGAGGTAACTGTACAGGCATTGAAGTATTTCAAGTTGCAAGTATTAGAAAGTGTATTTTAGAGATAAATCATTATGTCCTACATCATCACCACCACCTCCTACAGTCTCTTTTTTTCAGGGTTCACTCTGAAACTACACACACAGCCTCGCATGTTCACACAGCAGGAACACACGTACACACACACTCATGCACCCTACCACTCCATCAAAACTGCATAGCCACAGGGCTCCCCATTAACACTTGTCTCTTGAAAAGAAATGAGAAAAAGGACGGAGAGCAGGAAGAGGTATGGCTTTTCTCCTTTTTAATGTTTGAGAAAAAGAGAGAGGGAGAGAGTGATTGAGAGAACTAACTTCAATTATGTATACCCCAACAACTTCAATTAAGCATCTGAGCAGCAAAATCAATATGGGAACTGATGACGTCCCGGCCCTTTCATTCCTCACTGAGGAACTGTTCTGTCTGCAGGCAACACACACACACACACACAGACACACACACACTTGTACTGTATATAAATACTGACTGGATATAAATCACTCTACAGCCAACAAGAGCGCAGCCTTCGATCTCACGCCTTGAGCTTCACCAGCTGTGTTTCCCGTCCATCGATAATGAGTAATGATCTTCATGTGATTGCAAAAAAATCAAGATTGAACTGCAGAAAGCTGAGTATTGTTCTATGGCAGTGTCAATATTGTATGATCTATAGACAGTTACGATGATACATATTAAAAGAGGGCAAGATAGATGTTTTTGAATGAGAACTCACTGAAAGAGGGGTTTAAAACACATTTTTTCTCTTATTTATTTATTTTTTTATCTAAAATAATTTGTCCTAAACTCACTTTGTAGCAAACAGTCATTATGGAGTTAAGCACAATTGTTAGAGATATTTCTTTGTGTGTGTATGTGCAAATGATTCATCTAGATGGAATCTGCCAGGAGCATAAAAGGCTGAAAACTTCATTGTGAAATCAGTTCATGTCAGTGGAATTGCAGAGATCAGTGGACTCATTAGCAGGGGCAAAGTAAATCTGAAAAAAAACAAACAAACAAAAAAAATCACATTAAGTGAAACTTTTATGAACTTTGAGATGGAAATTTTCACTGTTGACCAATAGCGAGCTCTCGACAGTACTGTCATCTGAGGAAGGGGAGTCTAAAACGGATGAAGCATTTGTGACTTCTTAGCTGGTGCTAACTGTGTATATACTGTCCCGCAAAAGAGGCAAGAGGCATAGTTTATATTGACAAAATTCTTTTGTATACACTGCATGAACTTAGCGCCTGAGCTAACGAGAGCCACTAACTAGTGCTAGAATGTTCCTGGGTGGCTAGCATGTGTTAGTCTTTAGCTTCCCAACTGCAGTAATTCACCATCCACCCCAGTTTTTAGTATAAAGCTTAAAGTCTTACCTGGGATTTACACCAGGCACGGCTGCGCCGCGTCACGGCTGCGCCACAGGTTTTGGTCCGTCATACTCGCGACTTCAATTTACACCAGCAGGGTTTCAGAAGCGGATCAGTTGTTGACTTGTTTACTTCGTCGTTTTGGGTCATTTTTCCTTGATTTTTGTGCCTCGACCATGGGTAAGAAGTCTATGTAGTTATGTGGTTTCTTTTTTGTATGTTTTAATTGTGTTTAATGTTGTTATTTCCTTCTTTATTGTGCTGTAGTCTTCAAAGTCATGGATCAAAGTTTTGGAGCTTTGTTTAATTAAAAAATACATCTCTATAATCATCTCAATATCATGAAACATACCTGTTGCCGCCGGGTATGGCGTAATGTTGAATGAATGAAGTGAAATACGATCCATCGTCGACATGAGATGTTTTATTTTGAAAATTTACCGGATTCACCATGCTTTTCGTGTCGGGACTTCCTGTCTGGTTCGATCTCATCTGCGCAGTTTGACGCGCCATCCGTCAAAAGACTTCAAAAGACGTCATAGACTTGCTGCGTATTCTCTGCGGAGCGGAGCGCCGAGCCGCTTCTGGGACGCTGCTGACACGCGCCGCGGCGCATCTGGTGTAAACACGAGCATTGACTAGAATGGCTGCTATTTCTCTGCGTGCCGTGGCGCAGCCGCACCCGGTGTAAATTAGGGGTTATGTCACTAAAGCTTTGTTCAGACTGCAGGCAGATCAGATTTGTTTTTCAAATCAGATCTTTATGACAGACTGTCCACACTGCTGCAAGTGATCAGGTTGGATTTGTGTGTCCACAGATCACCAGTTCATTGGTAACGATGTAGGCGCTGGTAGCGACGTGGCTTTCCAATGCAAATGCAAAGAGCCTTTATAGAAACCTCCTCCCAGAGTGCCAGCAGACGATCAGTTTTGGTGGACTGTTGTTCTCTGTTTCCACCATAATGCAATGCTAGTAGCAATATAGTGTTCCACCTCTCTCCACAGTGCTCAGCACTGGAGAAAGGTCTGACTCCACACATGATCATTCTGCTATAGGAGAAAATAATCCCCTGCCTTCTTCAGACCAATCACAAATGTCTTGGGCCGAGCTAAACCCAGGGTACATTTGTACTATTAGGGTCTCAGGCACTAATAGTCATTTTCAGCGTGTAAATTGCAGCTTGGAGGTTGTTGTTGTTTCCTGGGGGCTTTAAAAAAATGGATAGTGGATTGCCAATCATGACTGAAACCAAGCAATCAATCGCAGCCTTACACCGACGATGTCCATCCATTGAGTAAGACGAGTAGCAGCAAGATTCTGCTCAGTCGCTGCGACGTACTCCGAGCGAGTGACGCAAAATTTTGAAGTCAAATTTCAGAGGCCAAAGGATCAACACTGAGACAGATCTGTGGATCGATTTCAATACAAATTGATGCCAAAACTGAGCTGTCTGGCACCTATTTGTGAAGACGTGCATGAACTTCACTTTGTTGTCTGCGGTGACTGGGGACATCTATTTTTACAAAGGCCCTTTCATTTTGAGTTTAACTTTATTATTGATTAGATATTCCTTTTCCACCTCCATCAGTGCATAGTAATGAATTCAGGAGACAACCCTGTATTATAATATTGGTTCTTGCTTGCTGTCTTTCATCTAATGAATTCAAATACACTGACAACAACGGAGAAAAACACCAGTATACCCAATGAAAGTTATCACAGTACAGTAAGGTTTGTGAATTACTCCAGATAGTGAGGACACTGGTTGTGTTGCTGTTAAGCATTTTTTTTAAGTAACTGTTTAACACTTTGAGCGCCACAAACAAAATTCCAGTCAGATCCATTGTGGCAAAAGCCTCTGAAAACAGACCAAAACCTTGATGCGACTATAAAAAGCTGTTGATGTTTCATTATCTTAATTCATAGACAAGTTTTTCATGTCGTTGTGTTTTGCCGTTTGCCTGAGACTTAAGTGTCCACTGGTGTTTTGGGTAGAAATCAGCAGAGCAGTTCTGTAAGCTGAGACAGACGGAGAGGGACAAATTTGATAAAAAATAGCACGCTGTCTGGGCCATCTCTTAACAAAGTCATCATCTGTATCCCCGCATGAAATTCCATATTAGTGTGTGTTTGTGCATTTAAGTGTGTTCGCATCAGCTACCTTTTGTAGTGTTCAATAATTCAGCAGCAGAAGACGTCGTCACATCTCCGATTTCCTGCCCTCTGTTGTTCAATGCCTGTCGCTATCTCTGGAAACAGGAGGGGACTTGGAAGTGTTCAGCATGGGCGGCGGTGGAGGTGGTAGTGGGGGTGACTTTGACTCGCCTGTTCGTCTTCTTCACTTCTCCTCTTTTCTGGAAGGAGAGAGATAGAGAGCGAGTTAGAGGCAGAGCGGGCGCGAGTTAAGTGGCGTGTGTTCAGAATTATTGATTTCTGGCTGCCTGCACTGAGGGTAACCTCACAAGTTTATTTTCCATCATGTGTGAGTGTGAATAGTGTGTGTCTGCGGTCATCAGTGGATCTCTATGTATAGACTGGAGCCTGTCATGCTGAATAAAACTGGAGCTTTGAGGTTTAATCCATATGATACAGTTCACATGATAAATTATAAGAAAGAAAACTAAAGTTGCTGAAGAAGGCGTTAGAGACACTTCGTCTTCCACAGAACAACATTCACTTTTACTGTTAATGTTTACTGCTCATCCTCCCCTTCAGATGCTGGAATTTTTTTTCTGCTGGCACTTGTTCATCATAGTTATGCGCATATAGGATATGAGAGTCCATACTTACAGAACGTTTGTTTGCCTTTGGGCTTTTTTTAATCCCTTGCTCCAATCGAGTGTGAACCAACTGTGACATCGCTCATTGGTTTGTGGACTTTTGAAGCCTCAAATTCAGCATTATGGGGGTTGCCATCTTGGTTTTTTGCAACTAGAGCGTGCACAATATGTACTACAGGGTGTCATGATTCTCCAAATCCATGATCCGATTTGACTTTTAAAGGGACAGTTCACGCAAAATCAAAAATACATGTTTTCCACCTGGCCTGTGGTGCTTTATTGTTTATCCATCTAGATTTTGAAATTTTTGAAAATATTTCAATCTAACTAAATTTAACAAAATGTCACAAAAAATGCTGGAAATATTAATGCACTTGAAAAATGTATGGCATGTATGAAATACTGCACATACTCATGCCCGCAGTTTGTTGTATTTTAACTTTGCAATTTTTATTTTAAATAATTTATATCTTTGTAACCATTCTAACTCATATTTTTATATTTTCTATATACTCCTAGTTGATACTGTATCGAAAGCAGATAAGAAAAAAGAAAAGAAGACAGAAGTGAAGTGAAACTGATGTGTTAAGTGCTTTAACACACTTGCAGTCACACACACACACAGACACACACACACATGCAGTCATCTTCCTCCATCCTGGCCCTCTGAAACCTGCAGAGGCATGGGGAGGGTGCTAATGGTGCATCACAGCACACACACATCCACACACACCTTCAGGGTATGTGTGTCTGTGTATGTCTCAGAGAACCATTACTCATCACAGACAACCAGCAGATAGATAGACAGATAGATAGAACATTTGCAGAGGTTATTTTAATGATGTAAATACATTTAATCATGCATTGTTTACATCAGTTTTTCACTAGCTTGCAGTCATATTGGAAGTGGATGAAGTGGATGGTGGGCGTACAATGCCCAGGACACCAGAGTCAGGGGGTTGTTCATGTTTTTGAGTCCTGCATGTGGTTATGTTTAGGCAATAAAAGCACTCTGATTAAGGTTGTGTTTTCGGCTAAATGTTCATCTCGTGTGTCAGTGCGTCCATGATGTTTTCTTAACCTTGACCGAGTGCTGCGAGTACCTGAAAATAACCAGCTTTAACAAAACTTTAGTTAATATAAGCAAATGTTGTATTGCAAGATCAGATTTTTTTTTAAAGTCACTAAATATTGATTTCAGTATAACATTTTGGATCTTGCCGAGTTGCACCTGGGCCAAAGCGAGCCCGGCCCGCCACCAAACGGGTTGCAGTGGCTTCTCGCCTACTGAGACCAACCCGTGACGACCCCCCATCCACCTGGCAAATAAGCATGTGTTGAGAAAGATGTTTTTAAAAGACTGTGTGTGTGTTCAGTTCTAAGCGTTTTTGTAGCTTCTAACTGAATCTCTGTGGTTTGAAGTTTAGTTTCTCTCATATGTTTTTATGTTCAGGTATCTTCTTTATTTTACTGTTTCGTACACATTCAGCTGATAGGAATCATGTTAATAATAAAATTCATACAAACACAGGACTTTAATTGTGAGGAATTACCTGTAGTAGTAAATGAAGTCTTTATTGGAGTTTAGCTCATCTTCAGTTAAACACACACCTTCAAGCAGGTAGCACTGTGGTAATGGAGATGCAAATCCCTGCCGTGCTGAGTCAAACAAGCCAGCACATGTGTATGGAAAAGAGGTAATTGTGCGATGTTTATCTTATATTTCAGACACTGTCAGAATTTTGTCTCAGGCTAGCTTTGGTTGAAAGACTGTGAGAATGACCTCTCTCACAGTGCGACAGAGGACCACCTTTTTGGAGCCACAACCAAAGTTACTGCCTCTTTCCCTTTACATGACTGAAAGCAGCATCATAAATACAACAACGTATTTGCTTTTACAAACATATAAATTTAATTTCTAAAGATGGTACATGGATTTATGGTACAAACAAGATGAACTATTGGTCAGAAACACCACAGGGTACCTTTAGAGCATAGGGTAGATGATTCTATCTAATTCTAATTTTAAGAAATTTATTCTCAGTACCAGTCTTTTGGATTTGATGTTCGGTCTGAGCAACCTGTATTAGAGGCTCCTCCTGGCTCTGATTGGTTGGTTGTTTTTTTCCAGACATGGTGGATTCTTGCAAATGCCATTAGAATCACACAGAGAACCCAGAGGAACCTGATTTTTTCTACATAATATCTGTCTCATGTGCTACAGTCAGGATATACTGACACTTTCAGCAAATAAGATATGATAAGAATAAGACGAAATATGATATAAAACATAAAGATAGATAAGAATGAAATGCTATATACGCAGAGGAACAATGACACTTGGGGACCAGATATTACATTTCTGCAATATTATTGCACATGATATTGCATTTGAATGATATAACATAGAGTAGATATTGCACTTGAGTCATATGAAAAAAGTTATTAAAGTTAATTATTAAAGTTATTAACTACTGAACCTTTAAGCTCTCAGTGGCTAATAATAAATTGATAAAATGAGGATGTTAGAAGCTTCTAAAGCCAAGTTTAGATGGGTTTCATTCCATTCCTCACTGACTTGCAAAGCTTTTGAGGAAAAACAAAAACATTTCACATCATCCTGATCCTCATTTTATTTGGACTTTTTTTGTTTTACCTCTTGTAGACCAACCTTACAACCTGAACAAGCTGTACAATCTTAACGTGACGCACTTTTACATCCTGCATATCTGCTCTTTTGACTTGTAACAAAATTGCCCTTCTGATAACAGCACATACACACACACATACATACACACACAACACCTGCTGATAACACACACAATAACAGTTTTCTTCTGTGATTTGAAAATGTCAACCCATCACCTGCTGATCTGTGCTTGGAGGAAAAAAAAAAGAAATAAAGATGCACTGTTTGCAGCTTTTTATTTCTCTACTTTGAAGGGATTCTTCTCCGCGGTGCTGAGGGAGCAAGAGGATGTCGACCATGAAAGGTCACAGTTGATTGGTTAACAGCAGAAAGCTTTTACCTGTTTTGTGCGAGAATGTCTACTAGACGACAACATCTCTTGTTCAGCCTACTCAAATGAGACCGGATACCACTAAATTCTTTGTTTTTAGACATACCCAAGGCCAAACAGTCTCTTGTTATTGTGACACACTGTCTGTGCTGCTCCGGTGGATTAAATTAAAAAAAAAAAAAAAAATCTAATTAAAGTAATTGAAAATGTCAAAAAGAAAAAAAAGTGCTGGCAATGAGTAACTGTTGTTGGATGTAGAGTATTATTAATTTCAAATAATAAGTAAAAATAAATGAGCCAAAAAAGTCCTTTTGTGTCTTCATTATAATGAGTATAATGTAATAATCCCTATTAACTTTCAATAGAAATCCACAGTTTTTTTTCCCACCGCTACTCTTGCAGACTTTGACTTTATTACATTAAATATCTGATTACAATTGTGTTTCAACTTGTATGACTGAAAGCATTTTCATTGTGGGCTGACTTTAAGTCTAATTTTTTTTAATCAGTTGTTTAAGGTTTATATTTCTGAGCATCATCCTTTATGAAACTTTCAGATATGGGTACTTTAATTAAGATATATAATCAAATACAGGCGTAATCACAAAAAGATTTTGTTAAATTCAGGGATGCACTCATCGACACAGATGCTGACCTTAAAGGGATAGTTTGGCTTTTCTTTTGAAGTGGGGTTGTATGAGGTATTTATCCACAGTGAATGTGTTACCTACAGTAGATGGTGGTCAACACACCCCCAGTTTAGAGAAGCAGCAGGAGTCCTGGTGTAGGAAGCTAAGTAGTGTACTGCTGTGGACAGGGTCAGCAGAAAAATGTATTTAGCCACCTAAAAAGAGGTCCACCTAAAATAAATAAATATCATTTTAAGTCTATACTATATTAAGAATATTTTCACATCATCAGACAGACTTTTTCCAACAGGAAAATGCTCTTATACAAGCCAAATATTACTCCAATAATATCTCTCCAAATCCACCTGAGTCCTTTTGCAAAACCAGTAATTTCACCGTGAGTAATACAGGAGTGGCTGGACCCACATAGACCAAACTTTCCAGTTTTATTCCTCTCTATATTCTGAAAGTTTTTACAGAGGGCTTCCTTCATATATCATTTATAGACTGATTTATTCCTATAAACATGGTCAAAATTGATTTTTTTTTTTTTTATGGCTCTATTATGACAGACTTTTTTCTTGTTTGATAAAAAAGAGATATCCAAAATTCTCTCTTCCTTGGCTTTATCAAATGTTCAGATTTCTGATCTGGAAATGTGTGCAAATCAGTGCTTTATAGTAAGATAATACATCATTTGCATATTGCTGCTGTAAGGCACAAACCTTGTACCTCCATATTTTGACTTTTTTTTTTTTACATAAAGCAATGCCATTGGTCGCTCTTGTCACTCTTTAAGTCTGTCTGTGAGTTTTTACAAATATTTAACTATTAAAGTATTAAAAAAAGAGCTACTAACTTCTACTAGTAGCTACTAACAGCATTCATGTATTTTTAAAAAGCAGGGTTTTTTATTTCCTGAAAAGTAACAGTTTTGGACATACAAGGTTTCTGTCTTGTACTTGTAACACAAAAAATATTTTTGTCGTGTAAGTAAGAAGGTTTCATGGTGATGCCTATGAAAGGCTTTACCCTTTTCACTTGGTAGGGTCCCTATGAGATAGCCATTCCCCTTTTTGGTTTTAGGTCATATATTCCGGATTCTATTATAAATTGCTTTCATAACCAGTTAAATTGTGTGTTAAAACGTTGGATCATGAATATTGAAAACCATTAACATTTTGCTTGTAGTAAATAAAACCAAATGTATTTTCCCCCTCAGTCAAAGCTTTGTGTTCACAGCAACATTTTGCATGTTCGCCAGCAGAATTACCGAGTCTTTGAAACATGAAAATACAAAGGTGTAAAAGCCTACATATTAATCACACACAGTTGAATATCAGATAACATGCAGTGCATCAATCTCTGTTATATTTCAGATCTCTATTTGATTGTAGAACAATTCAATTTTATCGGCAGGTCAGACCCTTAAAAAAAACGGAAATCAGAATCGGCCAAGTAAACTGGAATCGGTGCATCTCTAATGGAGATAGCCAGTTTTCTTGTTGATGGTCTTGTAGGTCATATAGCGGAATCTATATAGAATTGATACTGTTTCATAACCAGTTGAAAACTCTTAGTAGTAGCTTTAAAAACAGTTTCATTGTCATGTCATTGTAGTTGTAGTAAGTTTGACTTTATAAAAAAAAAAGAGAACTGGTATCAGATTGGTACTCAGTATTGGCTGAGTGTTGCAATTGGTATCTGGAGAAAAAGTTGTGTTGGTGCTTCCCGAGTCAAATTAGTCATAACGACTGTTGTGTTTGAGATTTTCGATAATGAACAAGGTGTTCAGGCTGTTGTTATCACTACCCAACTTTGGTTTTGAACATTTGTTTCCTTCCAACCGTACAGATACCTTTCTGGCATTTATGTTTCCCAGTGTATGTGTATGAGTGTGTGTTTGCGCGAGTGTGTGTCTGTGTGTGGTAGTATGTATTAGTGAGCGTGCATTAATATTCTGAGCCAGACCAGGCTGCAACATTAAGCTTTAATACCAGCCCAGAGACCTGCGTTTCAACTCAGCCAGAGAGGGAAACAGTCTCAACTGTGATGTTTACGTACACACACCACGCACTCACGCACACACACATACACACACATATACACACAGTGATAAATATGGAAATTTCTCTCTGTCTCAAAGACACACCGACACAGCAATGAACATGCAAATGATTCTCCCTCAGACACACACACTCGAAGCTAAGGTGTTTCTGTGAAGTTGTGCCATCTCTTCTGGTATTTTGATGAAACTTGACGGGAGCAGACCTCTATAATAACACTGTTTTTCCTTCATAGTGTGTTTTGTGTAACTTAAACTTTGAGGAAGCTCCTCTGGGACTCCTCAGCTCCCCGACCTCTGCCTGGCCTGCCCTCCCACAAACCTCTGGAGCTGCTGTTGTTTGGATATGAAGGTTAAAAAGCGATGCTACTGAAAGTCGCACACAAGTATTCCCAGTGTGTAGGCACACAGAGGCACTCACACACACACATAGACACACACAAGTTTGTTTTTGGCTGTTTTCACTCTGGATTTGTTTGTTTGTATGAGTCTGAAACTAAGTTCGATTTCCCGTCCCTCTGACCCCACTGCTCTGCTTTCACACTTGTGTGCAGCTTTTGCTATTTGTGGTCAGTTTTTTCCATCAATAATGTGAACATGTTCTTCTCCTGCTGCCGGGAAATTGGTGGCCTTCTTGAGGAAGAAAAATACCGAGAAGAAGAAGTAAGAGAGAACAATGAGACATAAGTGAGGCACTTTATCTGTCTTATTTTACAGCTAAAAGTATGAAAATGCCTGTAATGATGTTATCATGCCAATTTTCCCCTGTGGGAACACTTTATGGTTTGTGAAAACTCTACCATCATCTGACGTCAGCTGATCTCAGACCACCTTGTCCAGGTCAGGATCAGGTTTATTGTCAGTAGGTTTTCACATGCAAGGATTTTTTTATATATTGGTGAGTAACAAGAAATTTAGTATGACAAAAAATAAAGATGAAGGCAAGTACTGCAAGTCAAAGAAGCATGAATAGAAATAGAAAATTGACAATGACATGTGAAATATAGAAATATATTATCAAATCAGTACTGTATGTACGATGTGACTTTATTTAAACTGAGATGTACAGTTTTATGCAGGGATGTGTGCAAGACACGATAAATTGCACATTTAACAATCTCTTATGATGTAACACTCAGTTGTACATGAGAAAAGTAACGGAAGTAGTTGGTGAAAGTTAGAGAGAAATGTTCAGGAATCCTCTCACACACCTGATCGATTGCTTCATTTAATTTTATTTATTTGTTTATTAAGACAACGCACATTAATCAACATCTTCAAACCAATGAGGTGATGGTTAAAGTTTGCAGACAGAAGACAACAAGACGCCATACAGATGGCAACAAAATAAGCATTCTCAAGAGAGTGTGTAAGCCATGCAGAGCAACACAAAAAAGCACAACATTAGTTTAATAATACAGCAATAATATCCCCTATTCAGTAGCCAGAAATCTGTCTGACATGGAGGGTGTCCAGACCAATGACTGTAAATAAAGATGGGCGACTCTTCTCCACATCCTCCAGCAGTACAAAATTGAGGCTGAAATGTCCCCGATATGAGTGCTGCCATCTTGCGCCGGTGACGTCATTTGGAGTCTGCGCTTTAGCAACCAGTTGGAGCCACAATATAGAGTTTGCGCCCACACAGCTGGCTGACTCAGCTATCAATCATGGTATAAAACTCTAACTATTTGAAAACAAACTGATCGAAAAAGTGAGCACAGCAATAAGAACTACCTAATATGACAGAAACCAAACTTTTAATGCTGTCTATTAACATTGGGAGGCAGGATTTATAACTTGTACTGCAGCCAGCCACCAGGGGGCGAGCAAGCTGCTTTGGCTTCAACTTCTGGGGAGTTTTGATCATGCTTTTTTCTAATACATCTTGTTGGTCCAGACGAATCGGCCAGAACAAATGAAACATGAGCTGGCAGATTTGTCTGGTTCCCTGACTGATTGTAACCATCTTTTGACACATTACGGACGCGCAGAGCAGCAATAAGATGTAAATTAAGTCTTAAAATCATGATGTTGATCTTGATAAAATTATGAGAAATGCAGTTACAAGTCAGTAAACATGTAACACATAAGCCATGCAGGACAGAGTTGTAAGAGAGAAAGATCGTACCACCTTATTAATGTGCACAAGGTGGGGTAGGCTTATCTGATTGTTGGTTTGTTTTGACAACTGAAACCTTTAACCCTCTCACACATGTGCTCAACCCAAACCTGAATCTACTTTGCATGATCAAAATCTGCTCAGTTTTTGACAATTCCTCACATCTTTCTATTCCTTTAAGGAAGAGTAACATGCATGCATCCACTCAAACTAGAAGGCTTCACATCACTAATGCTCTCTCCACTCAGCCAGACCCCCATTTCTTGCCATTGTTTGCAGCATGAGCCATTAACGCATCAAACATTTTCCATATGGCCTCTGCATTATGTGATTTGTTGACTACAGATTGGAGACAATGGCAGTGCTTTTAAATGCACAAGCACGCCTCTGCACTAATGTGGGCAGACACATTTGCAAGACTAACCGTGCCAGAAAGCAGCAGCTCAATCTCTCTGACACACACACACACAACACACACTTACACACACACAGTCCCCGCCACGCTCTTTGATGGTGGACTAAATAGCTTGTTGATGCTTTGACGAGTTTTTAAACAGCTTCCAACAGACTCCAAAGAGCCAGGTGCTGATAGACTTGGCTGGGATGCTGCAGCAGCCCACACACACTATCCCCCTCAGTCGGTTTTTAGCCTTGACCACAGTTCTATTCAGGGGTTTAACAAGATAGATTCTCACCTGTGAGCTTTCAATTGTTTTAGTTATTCAAAGTGTGACACATTTCCCCTCGGTGTCCTGAGTTATGACCACTTTTACCTTAAAGCCTCACACAGGAGCAGCTAAGATATTTATTTAAGTATTTCTTCACTGTACTGAGCTGCGGGACCATCTGTGCTTTGCATTTCTATCGACGCTCACTCCTGCCCTCTCTTTTATATATGACACAGACTGATTAATGGATCTAATTAGTGTTCAAGAATTCTCATAGAAATGTGGATTTGCTGCATTTTGTGGAAAGAATCTGCATGCTCTCTCTCAGCAGCCTCTTTTCTAAGTGGCATTCACATGTGGCTTGGTTGCCTTTATATGTAGCTGAATTGCATTCATACTTGTGTGAGATGTTTTCAGCTCAATCCTCAGTCACAGCTGCTCAACGAGAAAACACTAAGCAAGTCACATCAACCTAGAACATCCATGTGCTGTCTTTCCCCACCGTGGTGTTTTTTTGTTAACACCTACCCTTGGTTTTTTTTGAGAGGGGCCCACAGATGGTTATTTCCTGTCACTGAGAACATGAAGAAGAAAAAAGACAAACTGTGTGAAAGTTCTGCCCAAAATGTAACTGCAGGATTAGTGTTAATGAATACACCCTAGGAGAGGAGCAAAAACAATTTTTATTTAATTAGAAACTGGCGAACAGAGAATGTCAGAGGCTTTATGATAGTTGACCTGGATGAGAGCTGAAATTAGAGGAAATATTTGACTTATCAGGGGGGCAGACAAATGACTCCAAATGAATGCTCGTGTTCCTCCGTGTCTGCTAGACGAGGGTGCAGAATCGAGTAGGGACAATAAGACATGTCCCTGCCAGGGAGTAGTGAATTGTCCTGAGCAACTATTTTGATAAAAAAACTAAAACATAACCACTGTTGTCTGTTAGTGTCTTGTCAGTGAGATCCAATATGGCGACACCTATACTAATATAGATGCAAAACAATGAGTTTTTAAGTTTTGAAGGATTGCATGCTCCTTTTCATTATGCCTCTCGCCACAGGTCCCTTTTTGCTGCCAAAATATCAAATGAATTAAGCTATTATTTTGTCATTCGTTCCCAGCCTATAATCTTAGTCAGCACTCCTCTGGCAGCAGAGCAGCATCTCTCTGTCTCCCCTTACATTGTGCGCTTAAGACTGACTGCTTTTACTATGTTTAATGGGATACTCAAACTTTGGCAAACAGGCAACAGAAGAACAGGCAGACGACACAGTGCAGCAGACTAACCCCCAACATTTTTTTTTTTTATCAGCTTGGCATGTTGGGGCTTTAGGAGACTTGTGTTACATCAGATGAGCAGTATGGAGATATTTTACGTTTTTATTCTGTTATTTTTTTTAACATTTGAAAACTGGTCGCCATTCACTTCCATTGTTTGGGAGATTCTGCAACATTGTTTTCGTGTGAAACTCCAGCAGAGTTTTGTGGATTAAAAAACTAAACCTGACCTTCAGTCAACATGAGGGTGAGTAAATAATGACTGAATTTTTTAATAAAAAAAGGATAACGATATAAAAATGATCATTACCTCTAATATCGCAAATCATGTCGCAATTGCAATATCAGTCAAAATAATCGCAATTACACTTTTTTTTTCTAAATCCTTCAGCCCTCAGCCTATGTTAGCTTTGAAATTGAACCGTATCTCAAAATGCCCATTCCTTCTGAACAGGCGCATTTTGATCTGGCACTGCACTAGTAAAATTTAAATACTAAAGTACAGCAAATGCAATTATTTGCTTGCCATTAGTGGCATGTCTTGATGTTTTCTGCCAGCTAGTGACCAAAAATCAATTCATGCATTTTTAAAAAGTTACTTGTTAAGTTCCACAGTAACTTTGTCATTGACAGTGGTATGGATATTGATTTGAAGTGAAGATTTTAGAAAAAAAATCTAAACTATAGTATCAACTGCCACTTCTTTCTCTCTCTCCCCTTTTCTCTCTTTTACAGTAACACATAACATGAACAAACCTTTTAGAAAATAATCTGAGTCTCCTCTGAAATTTTTTGTTGACGTCTGCTATAAGCTGATATCAGCTGATTCTCAATTATACTTTATAATAGATCTGTTTTCTTTAAAATGACTCAATATGTCAGTGTGCTGAAGAGTATTTGTACACTGTTTCCCAAAGCAATGAAAAAATATCGATATTTATTTAAACCTTTCTCACTCACATAAGTGCACTTATATTAAAAATTGTCAATAAACTGACTGTTGTCTCTACAAAATGCAGTAGAATTGTATTATGCTAATTTCCATGATTATAATGAACTGTATTAAAGTTACTAGTCACTAATCAGTTGTGTGTGAAGTAGTTAAAGCCACACAGAGAATAATAGTAGTGAAGTGTTTTCAGTGAGTAAAACGCCTGGGAATCAACTGCAGCTCTCCCACATTAATGTGTTTGACACACACACATAGGTGTACACACACACGGACACACTAAACCCTCAGCTCAGCTCCAGGCCTGACTTAACAAATCACAACTGCTTCACATCTTGTGCCGCTGAAGGTGCCTCTCCCTGTGACTCCCATTTTGAAACACATTTATCAAACCACACACGCTTTCTTCCTCCATTTCTGTTTTATACTCTGGAGAGTGTGGCCGGTTAAAGAGGACGAGACAAATTTTGGGAGTCAGCAAGAGAAACTGCGCAAATATAACATGACTGGTCCATGTTGCCTTAACGCACCAGCACACTCACACACTGTGAGACATAATGTGGCTGCGCAGATCTTGAGAGATTTAAGCAGAGACTCATGAATAAGTTAATATCCCTGTTTTATTTTAATGTAATTAACTTTGTATAAAAAATCATCCCCTCACAGTTGTCATGAACAGGGAATTTAGAGACCAAAACCACTTCTTTGCTGCAGAGTTGGGCATTTTAATAATGGAGCTCTATGGGAATCAATTTGCTTCATGTCACATCTGTGTTGGCTTCATTTTTCAGCACCAGAGGTTGACGCTTGTGTCTGTGGTCTATATTGTGTGTCTTTGCTGTAATCTGATGGCCCACGGACTCTGAAGTGATCAAACTGGACATTACATAAATTAATTATTTACGACTCTGCAACATGAAGTGACAGCTTGGCATAGACTTATAATATGGCAGTCACTTGTAGATCAAAGCTTGGAAATAAGAGTTTGAGAAGTGTCTCATTTGGATTTGCACTTCTGACTGCCTCTGTGATGGTTTTTGGGTTTCTGTTCAGTTATTTACTGTTTTATTTTGAAAGCGCCACATGTACTGAGGCTGTCACTCCTCTGCAGCGGCTACCTGTGGCCCATTTTCTGCATGTCATGTCTTCTTCTCGCCTTTTTTGATTACTGATTAGTTTCACCTGTCCCTCATTAGCCTCCCTGTGTATTTAGTCTGTGCGGTTCCCTCCTTTCTTTGTCAGTCGGCTTGGGCCTTAGTATCAAGTGTCCCTGTGTAGTTTTGGCTCTTTGCCTTTGGTTTATTGGACTTTGGATTACTTGCCTACTGATTTGGATTTGTTTGCCTTCAGATTGTTTAGATGTGTGCCTACCTACCCTCTGTAATCTTTTGTATTTTTTGTATTTTGACTTTGAGTTTATTGAGTCTTTTAAACTGCACCTGCTCTGCATATCAATCTACATTTGTGTCCATCCTCTCAAATTTGTCTATTATTAATTACAAATTAATTCATCATTCATGAATTCATCCTATTCCCAGTGTGTTTTAAGTTTCTTCTTCTGCTGTTGGAGTTTCAAAAGACAGTTGGTCCAAGTGTTTTTGTGTTTGTGGTGCGTTTAAAGACCTTGGTGCCTGATTGTCTGACCAGATTAGCCCTTTTGAGATATCGTCTTCCACTCTTGGCTCGCTGTAGATTCTATTTTAATGCTTTTTGAGTCACCTTTGCTCGTTTTTCTCTCTGTTTGTGCAGCTAACTCCTGTAATCATTTCTCACTGTAGGGTTGAGGTTGTTCAATTAATTTCCATTGTCTTATAAATTGCACAGGAGAACAACGTTTTAGCCCCGTTTGCTTTTTTATGAACAAAGCTTGTGTTTTTTTTTTCTCTTCAAGGACATCCCTGTATGCGTCTCTGCTTCATAATTAATGGGACCACACAATTACACCAAGAGGGACTACTAGTCGGTGTGTAAGACAAAGCCTTCAGTTCCTTTTTTGCCTGAATGTGTGTGTGTGTGTGTGTGTGTTTCTGTAGTGCCTATTTGTAGTAATTACTGATGATGCCATTTATAGTTTACATAGTACACTGCATTTACAATGATAAATGTTGGGAGCCAGGAATCCCCAGACTTTGGTAATGTTAAGAGTCCTGGTTAAAGAATAATACAGTGTTTGAAATTTTCCTGCACCAGTACTGATACAATATCTCTGTACCTGACACCTAAAGGTCAATACCTACTTTTACTGCAAAACCTTAAACCTTTATAACTAAAAATAGCAAACTCTCAATACTTAAAGGGCAACTCCATCTGTGTTCTTTGCCATTAGAAAAATGCAGTGACATAGGTTACAACCCCGATGCCCTTCTGCGCCTCCCTCAACCTCATATGTGGGTTCTTATGTGGGAACTGTTATGGTATTTCTTAACCGTCTCCATTTTGTCTCATTTTTTACTTTACGTCCTGTCTTTGTCCTTTTTTTGGCCTATTTTTCTGTGTCAGGTTTCATTAGTCGATTAGCCTTCCTGTGTATTTAGTCTGTGTGTTTCCCTCTTTCAGACTTTTGTTTCATTTTTAGACTTTGTGCTAGTTTTCTGGGCTGTTTGACCTGTGCCTGCCTGCCCTCTGGAAGCTTTTTGAGTTTGTATTTTGACTTTTAGTTTATTAAAAAAGACTCTGCCTGAGTCTGCATTCGGATCCATCCTATTATTTATGTTTACATGCTTCACACATACATGACAACGTCATCATGCAGAAAACCTGTATCAGGTCACATGGGAAATGGTTTTTAGAAGTGCCAGGAAGACAAAAAACATACTTCAGCCAAAGTTTAACTGTTCAGATTTTTATACATAAAGAAATCTATGGGGGGTTTGAGGTTAGTCTAGTAGTTTAGTCTACTGAGTTCGAGTCTGAGCAGATGTCAAGTGTGTAAAACTTCTTCTCCAATAGTGAGAAGCAAATTAAGATTTTGGACGCTCACTGATCATCATTTTGCATCACTGACAGCTGTAGAGTTGCACACTGTCATTTTGCATCTGTAAAGTCGTGTACATACCATGGATTTTTTGTTCCACTGTGGAATATTTTAGTGCGCTACAAAGTGGATCAATTTACACTCTCAGAATACGAACACTCAAATAAAATGGCAGTAAATGTGGTTTGTTATAATGTAAATAGTGATTTCAGAACAGCCTTATAACTTCTGTCCTTGATACGCAAGACGTCTGTTTTAACCATTCATCTCAAACTATGCTGAGAATGTGTCTGACAAAAAGACAAACCTTTGTCTTTCAACTTTTCTGATCCAATAATATTTGTCTGTCTGTGAGGAGAGCTCTCAGACTTTTCTGTGTAATGTTTAGCTTTGTGGATTTTGCCGTTTTTTTTTTTTTCAGATATACATTTTTCACCAGTGTAACAGACCTCTGCGTCTACTCTTAAGGCCTCGTATTGATCCGTCACTCCTGAAACTATTTAGTGTCTTCTGCAGAGAGAACCCTTTTACTTTATGGTGAACAACACTATTTCTTTTGTTTTCGCCTAAAATGTTCTGAGTGATTCTCTGTGGCACATATCGATTTTTAATTCCCTCTTACTGGGCATCATCCAACTCTGTCTTTCTCATGTCCCCCTCTTTCTGTCTTTTTCATGCACACAAATGCAGAGAAAAATACTCTTAATGTACACATTGTTCTTCGTTCACACAGGATCTACATACAGCATACAGCAGCCACCTTATTTTAAAAGGACCAAAATAAGTTAAAACTAATATTCCTGTAGATTATTAGTTTACCATGAATACAAAAGTCTGTTCCCTGCTGCAACCAGATACTGATCATCATCGTTTAAGGACTTGTAAGTCCAAACTAAGGTTCCTATTGCGGTTACATTATGTACATTTGATTCGGTTGCATGATATACCTACATGAGCTGCGTCTCCCTATACTTGCAGTTGATTGGTTTGTAGATATGTGTGTGTCTGATGCTGACTGTGCAGCTGTTCAATTCGATTCCTCTCTCTTTCATCCTCTTGGAAAATAACTGAAAAGTGTCAATTTTTTTGAGTTTTTTATTTTTATATTTTTTATTATACTTTGATATGTTTATTTTTACTTTGACATAACTGCAAAACCACAGGCACTACTGAAGAATGTGGCACTATATTGCACTTTTAACCTGAGGCCCTCTTAAAGTCAAAGTCACTGAACCAAATGTCAGTGAAACCTTTGTCTCCCCCTCTCCACGGCTCATTTTGTTTTGCTGCATTGTTTCTCCTTTTGTCCGAGTCTGACAGTAGCCTGCTGTTACGGCTGTATGTGCTCCCTGTGCTGTTGTCCCTTTCTGTCGTCTGTCATCTGATTGCTCAATGAGCTGCACCTGGCCTGAGTGAAGTGCTTAAAAGCACCTGTGACAGCATCAGCAGACGGAGGCTTCTGGCACAGGGACCGCTAGTGTTGCTGCCACTCAGCATGGGATTGTTTGTGTTGCTGTAGACTTATGTTGTGATTTAGTGCCTTTTGTCAGTTTTGATTTTGTTCATCTTGCTTTAGTATCTTGGTCGTTGGTATGTTAATAAATCTGAGGGATTTGGAGTTTTGTTCATCCCAACCAGGCCACCTAACCATATGTTCACAATACCTGCGACACAGCTACAAAACAGCCAAACATGGCCAGCTATATTTTAATGAGTTGCCAGTGAAGTGCTGCTTAGCGCTCGTTGACGTCATTGAGCGCTGCGTACGTGTGTAGAGTCAGCTAACATGGATTGTCAAGCTGAATTTTTTTGTTGATGTCGCAGTAAGAAGACTGATTACACAGCACAGGAACTGTAGAGAGACAGGAGGCAGAAGTGGCGAAACAAATTCGTATGATTGGTTGATGCATCACCGCGTCTTTGAAGCATTCAGAAAACTTGTAGCTCTTCACACCTGACACACAGCAACTAGTGTTGAATGTCAGTTCCTGGCTTCATGTCACCGGCTTCAGTTAGAAATTACTCATAGTCTGATGCTTTGTCATTGGTAGTGTGAACAAACAGTGGGCGTCGGGCGTGACACTGACCAGAACTTCCTGTAAGTGATTGAAAAGTCTGAACCATCCAAAAAAAAAGAAGAAAAAATCATTTTCACACTAGAAACGGACCAAACAATGGTTCAGTTTGATCCTAGTCAGCATCTGGTCAGTACAAGGATCGGCTTTTTCGTCCAGACTCTGGTCTGGTGGAACACCTATAACTTCAAACTGAAAAGTTTGAAAGTCTGGACTCAGCAAGGTCCTGCTGCAACCATCACAGCTCGGTTAATTCCAAATGAAGAGGAAAGTGTAGATACAAGACTTATGACATTTTTTGTGGAAAAAAAAGTTTTTAAAATACATCTGAATCTACAAAATGTGCGGATAAAATCCTGGATTATTTTTTGGAAAAACAAAAAACTTAATAATATGCTTTGTTTGATATATAACAAGTAATGCTCATATGCACACACAACAAAAATGCATGCAATCAAAATCTTAGAATACTCACTTAAACACGTTAAATGATTTCAGAAACACAGATTCAGCTGTATTTATACAAACATGATGGAGACTCGAACTATGTTGTATAGTATCATCAGCTCGTTCTGTTTACATTTTTGTCAAATGGTTAGGATTATGGTGTTGTTATCTGGGCCAGGGTCAACACCTAATGCAGAGCAGCCCATATGCCCTGTTCCTTCACTAAGTTCCTCCAGCTCCTTTTTGGATCTCCTGGGATCTCCTATTAGACAAGCTTAGATGTCCCAGTTTCTCATGGGATCTCCTCCCACTATATCAAGCCCAGTACAGTGGCAAAAGAACATGTTACGTGTCCGTCCTCACATTCAACTGGCTGTGGATTCATGCAGTCACTAGCCCTTATCCTTGATCACTGACCTTTACAATTCTAAACACAGTGAGTGGAGAGTGAATTGACAGTGAAATAGCATAGGTAAAGAGCATACAGAGGTTTTACTGAAACCTTGAGCTGAGGTGGGTCAACAAGTGCAGCGAGCCATTCTGATCTCAGATATTTCTGCAGCTTGATCCCTGCCTTCAGACTATTGCTGTAATGGGAAAATGCTGTTTGGTCAAGTGGCTTCGAGGACCAATTTTAGGCGGACTACTGCCACCCAATCATTTATCCTCCAAATTTAAAGAAATAATGACGCTCACAGAGAGTACAGAAGAACTCAGGATGCACAATATTGGATTTTTGCTGATATCCAAACCAATGTGGTAATATTTCTTCAACTCATTTTGGCCAATTACTGATGCTGATACCTGCAGTATATATGCACATATTGGAGAGAACATCAAGTATTTATATTGTGCATATTCAGTAGACAAAATAAGAAAACCACTGCTGAAAGATTTCCTTCCCCGCTGATTCCTGTTTGTGTTTGTTCTTCACAAACTCGTTCTAATGATCAGGATGACAGCTCTTAAGATGGGCAATTAAATTTTTAGCGTCGAAGGAATGTGATTCTGCTCCTTCTCACATGACCGATGCTGAGCAATCATTGCAAATAGTAACTTTGCTGTCTGTTTCAGACACTTCCCTCTACCTACCTCCACCCCCAGAAATACTCACATTGCATGCACATAATTAAGCTTCATCTTATTGGCCTGTTATATCAACAGAAAAAGCCATTTCAGGCCAATATTATTGTGCACCGTGAATAGAAGCCTTATAATTAATGAACATACCACTGCGTTTGTTTCACGTTTTGTAATCTCCATATTGCTTTTAATTAAATATTTTAAATTACAAGTATGTATAAAGGAAATTCAGATATTTGTTTCTAAACATGTTATACATGTTAGAATATAATTGCAGAAAACATGTGAGAAGACTCTGAACTATTGTACTGAATTGTAGAGTTAAACCATTAAAGTTTTTCACCATTTCAGTGTTTAGGATTTTTTGAGCGGACCTGAAATTTGATCATCACTGGATCCGTATGTCCCCTAACACTATATAAACTACAATGCATTACATTTAGCATTAGGAGTGCAGGTGATGAGAAGCGAACTGATGCATGGACAACCCTCCCCAGAAACTCTTTCAGTCCAAATAAGCCCAGCATTTACTGGTCACTAAAGATCCAACACCACAAAAGGAAAAAAAAAAAAAAAAAAAAAAAATCCTGTTGCAGATTGAGAGGAACAAGTTGATTCTTGACCACTGTTCTCCTCAGACGTGTGTGTGTAAAACTTCTAGACAGAGCATCCATTTTTCAGGTCGCAGTGGTGTGTCACACTTTGGGATGCAGCCTCAGTGTATCAGAGCAGGAGAAAGCTGCTCATTTTTTCATGATTCTGAATCCTAATTTTATATACATAGTGATTTTTTCAATTATTCAAATCTGACTGTGTGGTTAATAACACATTTTATTGTTGCTTTACACAGACTTAAAGGTTATTAAGTTTAATAGATTTATGTAGATTTTCTTCTTGCTGCAAACAGTAGTTAAAGAAAAACTTAAACAGAGACCAAACTACCCCAAAGCTGCTCCCTGCACTATAAGTAACGGTGTGTGAAGCATTTGTTGCCATGTCACGTCTTGACCAGAAAAGGGAGGAAGGAAAGTTTTTCCTGGAGATGTAGGGCATGCACCGCCCGACAGAATCTCTGAGAGGTAACACCTACACATGAAAAAGGCTCCACTGTGCCAGTGTGCCAGGAAACGCAGGCATGAGGAGGCTGCTGTGACAGCTGAAGTTGCAGAATCAATCAGAGCACGGGACCTTGGCAACAAAAAAAAAAAAAAACTCTGGGCAACCTGGCCTAGAGGGTCCTGGAAGCTCAGCAGTTTGTTTATTTAAGAAGCAGTCAGTATCTGGTCGAGAGGATTTTTATCCCGAGCTCTTTACACAGCGTCTCTCCCTTAAAAACAGGAAATGGTTGCCAGGGCGGCATTGCAGACCTCGAGGGTTGCCAGACTTTTTATCTGAATTACAGCCATCTTAGAAGTTACCTTTATCACCTCCCCGTGACCCAACAGGCCATCTGGATTTTTTCATCCCACATTTGTAATGTTTATAGGGGACACTTAGGGCATTGGTCATCAAGTCACCACAATAAGCATTGTCTTGCTAGAGATAACCACTAGCCAGGACCAATTGCAGCAGCTCTTTGCAAGATCAAACTTAGCCTTGTTACATTGTTTATGAGTGAAGATTTACAGTAGTGATCACTGTATTAAAATGGGTCGCACTACACAAAGTAGCTCCAGGTGTAACTGTTATGTAGCTAATTGAACTAGCTAACTGACACAAATAATGTTGGCATGCAATGCATGTCTTGTTTAGATTCAAGAGTAAAATGGGTCATATGAAATATGTCAAGGTCATTTATTATCATTACACAACACAGGATTACACAACAAAATAATAGATGTAGTTCCTTCATGCTACATAAGCATAAAACATTTAAACAGATAATTAATTAAATTCGGAGTAGACTAGAATAAAGTGTAAAACAAAATAAAACAAAGCGGTTACTCACATATGTACATCTACATGTATACACCCAAGACATAATTTTGTTGTGCATTTTTTTTTAAATTTGCATCAGGTTGAATGTAAACACCAGCAGTAAGATGTGATGACAATATGATCGACACTGCCGTTTTATTTTCCTGACTGAACATTTGCCAGGAGCAGCTGTAGCGTGGCTCACTCCGCTCGCCTCCTCTCCTCCTGGGGTGGTCCACAGCGGTGCGTCCAGCTGATCTGATTGCATGTTTGAATGATGTCATGTGCCCATTGTTGATTGGCTCAAGGTCTGCGTTTCCTTTTCCAATACATATTTCTATCATAGATGATATATATTTCAGCAATTAAGACAAAAAAATGATTGATTAAAATACAAAAGTTTGAAGTATCTATCAGCCGCAGCATAAACATGCGCCACCATTGCCATAGTTGCCATAGTGTAAAATGTTGATGTAACATACAGTAGTTTTATGCCAGGGATATACTACCTACCTGAGCAGCACATGTGTGGCGGGGAACCTGTTGTTTTTCTTTTCAGTGCCCATCTTACATAACAGGTTATATTAGCCACATAGCCCACATGAGCAACACCGCCTTTGCTGCAGCACTGCTGACTGTGTCGACATCGCACACGAATGTGTGACGAAGTGAAAGACTATATTGTAGCTCAGCCACAGTTTTGTGTACTGGCCATGATCTAAAGATTGATGCAGTAGACAAATGAATTTATATGTAAAAGGGCACATCTGTGTCTGTTTGAAGCCGCGGTGTGTTTTATGTTTCTGTCTCCAGATGCATAACTCTGTATTGTTCATTGCCCTTGTAGTTTCTTGTGGGTTTACTTGTTGGGTCTGGTCCTTCCATATCTGGGGGAATTGCATCACTGTTGTTTCTGCTTCCAGGTCAGTATCGTTATCACTGCTGTTTATGTGCACAGGGCCCTCAGGTGCTCAGTATCCCAGAGTCAGGGCGGAGACTGCAGCTCAGGACAAAGCAGCTCCACTTTCATGATTACCGTCCAAACGAGTCTCAAAAACCACCACTGTTTCATCAAAGATATCAAGCAGGAATTGAATCAAGGTCACAAGGCCACCATGAAACAGAGCAGCTGTGTGGAGAAAAGAGATTTAATGAAAGTCAAACCCTTTGTTGTTTGTTGTTGTTATTCCCAAATAACCATCTTTATATGTGACAGGCTGTCTCTGTCTGTGTGTGTCTGTCTCAGAGGCTGTTAGAGTGACCTTGTCTTTGGGTGACAAACTGGACACCTGACATCTTACTTGGCTCTCTTCTTCTTTCACACAAACACAAAGACACTCACACATACAGTAACATACAAACACACACACACACACACACACACAGGTGCAGTGACAGTAAGTGACATGCCAGACCTTCTCTCGTCGCAAAGACTTCTCATACGCACACATTATAGAGGCAGGCTTTCCAGGCAGAGTTGGACACACACACATACACACACATACACACACACACGCGCACACACACACACACAGGTGTCTGGTGGTGAGGTTGTGGGGACAGTTGATCCCTAGACAGATTAGGCTGCAATCTGAAATCTCCTCAGGCCAGCCCGGAGATCATGTGTACACACACACAATCTCTCTCTGTCTCTCTCACACACACGCGCGCACACACACACACACACCCCGAGCACCACCAGAGATTTAAAGTCACACACTTTCGACCTAAGTGACTCAGTAGTTGAAAAACTCCCCAAGTTTGATGGGAGTATGGAACAGTCCAGCCATCAAAGACTTCATATTACTGACTGGCACCTATTTTATTGGATCTGGTACTTCCTTTGTCACTTGTGTGAATCTTTAAATAAAGTCTGTGTATCTGTGTATTTACTGTTCTGATGATTGCTGCAAGCCCCACAGCTAAGTAAGAGGGCATTTGTGCTGTGAAATGGTGAAATAACTTTGGCTAAATTCAAAGGTGTAGTGCTATTTTGTTCGTTTGTTCCAGGTCATGTAACCACTGTTCCACTGTTCCACCACATGTACACAGTATATATTTTACTTGTGCCCCGGGGTGCTTGTGAAGGTGCGTCCTTGTCCATATTATTGAAATGGAGCAGAGGAGATCCATAGAGAGACACAACACATTTAGTTTTCGTGGTCGTACTTTTGGCCCTAATAAACGTGAATAAATAATGCATTGTTTGTGATGACAGTTGTTTGGTTTTGTTTAGTTTTAACACCTAACACCTGAGGCGAAGTTACCCAGTGTGCTCCAGGCACTGTGGATTTTTGATTTGATGCGCCTTCTCTGTGTTTCGGGACCTCCTGATTTACAAATCAGACACCGGTTATAGTATAGGGTGAAAGTAAATTTTGTGCATTTCTGAATTCCTGGAGTTCTGTAACTTCACTCTCTGATCTTATCAGGACTTGAGTCAAACAAGCTCTTCTCGTTTGTGCTCTGCATTGCACAAATTATTTGCTCTTGTGTGTTTTGAAACCGCTGTTATGCTACAGGAATGGTCTCAGGAGTTTACATTGACATTTTGATCAGGTTTGATGCGTTTCTTTGTGTTCTATTCATTGTACTTGCTGTAAATCCAAGCTGATTACAAGCTGCTGTCTTCCACAAAGGAGCAAGCTACAGGGAGTGAGTGCTTGATGCCTAAAATTGATTTTCGGTGGATTCCTAGCAAGCATAACTAAACATTGGCAAACTCTACAGTGAGACTGGCCTCGCCCTGCCCTCAGAGGCTGCTAACTTTCAGTTAAAGAATTTTATTAGTAAAATATGGGTAATGGCCTTCAAACACTTGCATTGATCTCACTTGACAGACAAGATTCTTCTTCAGATCAATAGTTTTCCCCAAACACAGCCGAATGAAACCTTCACTAAAGGTAGCCCTGCTGTGGTGGGTTTGCTCCTCACATATCTTGATCAGATGAAATGTGTTTAGGTCCACTGGTGTTTGATTATATAACAACTGTGGACTGCTTCTTTCCTGCACATTTCATTATTTATCCACCGTGCATCTTTTGATATGCAGAGGCGCTTTCTGCCTTCGACAAGAACATATTTCACGGAAGAGATCAAGTCCTTGAAAAAAGTCTTTTGCTAGTCATTTAGGACTGAGCTGCCTCTGATTGTTCTTTGAAATCAGGGTGTGTGGATACTGAGGAAACGGCAATATGGAGGCAGATTCAGGGTGTGACAGTCATTTTTCACTTTGCCCTTTGCTTCTTCCAGCTCTATAGACATTATTGTCACCTAGAAAATGTCCTGAAAATGCCTTCACCTTTTGGATTCTAGGAAATTACAAGTCTTAAGGGCTCACGAGTGCTCTCTTGGAAGTTTGATTATCTCTGCTCTCTCTTTGTCTTTTCTTTCTCTGAATTAGAGGTTTGTTGTCTTTTTTTTCTCCTCAGAGTACATCCTATATTAATGTTATATTGTTACACGTTAGACAAGCTTGTACACCACCGACCACGGGGGGTCAATGGGTCCTTTGCCTTTTCTCATCTCCTAACCTGATTTTTTTTATTTGTGTTTGTGCAGGTTCGACTACCAGGAGCTGCTTCATAACTCCAGTTTCTGCCTGGTGCCCCGGGGCCGACGTCTTGGATCGTTTCGCTTCCTCGAGGCCCTGCAGGTGTGTGTCTCTTTATAAATATACATTATATGTGTTTGTGCTGCTGTGGATTATGTGATTGCATAAGCCCTGTTCACACATATCATACAAAACTGCCACAACAAAGGCTCGTCTTTACATCACCTTTGCTTTTTTACACTGAACTGAACAACATTAATACCTACAACGATAACACCATAATACTAATGTTAACACAGCTCTCCTTTTTTAGGATAATCCCGGATGAATTCTGGTGTTTTCTGGTTTGAGGGGAGTAAAAATAAAACCCAGGAAAAGCAATCAAAAAGAACAGAAGTATGTAGAAACATAGACTATTTTATTAACAATATGAATAAAGTGATTAAAAAACAAACATGAACTGATGACTGAAAGATGACTACAAGCACCATATCTTGTATTAGATTACCAAATAACTCAACTGACGCTGATCCAGATCAAATAAATAAAACCTTCAAAGAATTTTTTGAAAATCTCTGCAAGTCTGACGGTGACGATAACCTGAGTCAATGCAGGAATTCCTGCAGTAAATAATGTTAATCTTCCCTGCTTGACAGAAGAAGAGGAAAAAGTGCACTGGAAGAGCTGTTAACTATATAAAAAAATAAAATAAAATAAAGCCCAAAACTCATTTTCTAAAAACAAATGTCCGAGGCCTTATGGATACAGATGTGCAGTTCTATCATGAGTTTAGTGAGGAAGGGAATCTGTTTTTTTTTTTTCTGCTTTTTACACATTCCCGCCATGAACAGGCTGTGTAAAAGGGGCTATACTGTATATGTCCATGTTAGAGTTGGGCGATACGTTAAAATTTTTCAAACGATCATTGTCAGCCCATCCATCGGCGATAGGCAACATCTTCGTTCTCCCTCCCACCTCCTCCTGTCCTCTTCAGTTTCAGCTGGGAGATGTGAGCAATCGGCGAATTCACTGTGTTACGCATGCTGCGTACGTTCACTACGTCCATTAGACAAAAGAAACTCACAAAGTGTCTAGAAATGACATGTTCTCACACTTATTTTCCATTTTAAACAGAGAAATACAATTGTACGCCTTCTGAATTCAAGTTTCTCTCTTTTACCGAACTAAGACGACCTTAATTGGCCCGTTAACTCCTCGGAAAACACACTTCAACTAAACTCGACCGAAAAACGTAAAACTCCCTAAAACCGTCTTTGTTAGTCTGTCCACTCTTCCAACAATCACCACCTCTGGTTTGGTCAAAATAAATCCTTTTCCTCCGTGAAAAGAGTGTAAAGAGTCTGACTCTGCAGGCTGTTTTCCTCTCACTCGTCACCCTGTTCAGAGTGGGTGTGAACTGCGCCGCTGGATGAGAGCGCGGTGCAGAGCAGAGGCTGTCACTCTGCAGACTATTACATCAGCAAGATAAAATGACAAATATCGCCCTAAAAATTGGCCAATCGGTGATGGATTCAGCCCATCATCGATAGACGATATATTTGTCCAATCGCCCAAACCTAGTCTATGTATGTGCAAGGTGTGAACATACCACAGGCCCATAAGTGAGAATAAAGATTTCATTATGTTTGAAATGAATGACTTCATATAATATGTCACATCTAAAGAAAGATGTTTTGACCGTATACAACCCTTGAAGGGTGTATCAGACACTGGTAGAAAATCTGACATGCACTTTATTTTAAACACTCAGAGGCAGGAAGTAAAGTTCTATCCATGTTTTCTTTGCAACAGAAACACGAGTCAAGCCTCAAGTGTCAAGGGTGAGAGGTGTCCAACGTTAAAAGACCCAACACATCGTAAATGAAGTCAAAGATAAGAACTTCAGAGGGACTTTACATTGAGCCCGTCATGCACAGAGCACATACATGACGTCTACAGACCCTTTACTTTCAGAGGTTGTTGTTTTCTGTAGTTAACAGTAGACTGCATGCTTCTGACGTCATATATAGTATATTTTTAAGTGAGACTTTTTCTGAAGAATAACAAGTGTCGTGTTTGGCACCAGAGCTGTAATCAAGAGAACCCAAACCCCCAATATCCACCAAAAACACCTGTGAAATGTGAGGATATTTTTTATCTTTTTCTTATTTTATTAATTCATTTAACTGTTCGATTTTATCTCTGTAATTTTGATCTCTTAAATCTGAAGGTCTAAAAGCTGCTTCCATTAAATGTTTGTCCACAGTGACAGCATGTAATTCTGGTGGAGAAATTATTAAAATGATCATGTTTTGATATTTCATGCCTAAAAACAGTCAAATTTAATGATTGCGTGTCCAAAAAATCAGAATCAGCCGCAAAGTGTAATTCGTGGGTATTTTCACAATAAACTCACTGGGGCATCATCACAGAAAAATATCCTAAGTGCTTATCCTGTCTTAGCTCAAGTTTCAAAGTCAGGAAAAATACTATCTTCTATTAAAGCTGCAACTATTAATCAATGAGGTGATTATTAGTGGCTTATTAAATTAATCACCAACTATTTTAACAGTCTGAGCATCTTAAATGTGAATATTTACTGGTTTCTTTACTCCTTTCTGACAGTTAACTGAAAATCTTTGAGTTGTGGACAAAACAAGACATTTGAGGACGTCATTTTGGGCTCCAGGAAACACTGATCAACATTTCTCGCCATTTTATGGCCCAAACAACTAATTGATTAATGGGAAAAATGATCAAGAGATTGATCGACAATGAAAATAATAGAAAGGACTCAAAATACAGGTCTAAACACATACATCCTAACTTAGGATTCCTAGCTTAGGGAAATTCTTCAGGATGGTGAAGCTAAATTCCGATCCTTATATAGATTTTTTTCCTAAATGCAGTTTGGCAACATTTTCCCATAATAAGAAAAATCATAAATATTGTTCTGAACTGAGATAGGATGGGATTTCAGACTTGTAATCAGGCCCCTGGTCGTTAAATACTTTAATTCACACAGTAAATAACAAAGACTTGACACTGGTTCTGTAGAAAAGTAAAGTAGCTGCTGTAGTTCCCTGTCTCTGTTATTCTCATGATTACTGGTAAAGGCTTGTTCGACGGCCTGTGGATCTCCAGCTGGGATCAAAAGGTTTCCTGGCCTCCTCTTACCAACAGTTGATCTTATTACTATTGACAATCTGTCATCTCCCTGCCACAGAAAAGGCCTGTTTCTGTAGATACACCACAGAGAAAAGAAACGGGGTGTTTATACACGTCTTCAGACCACAGATGTGTTCATCTTTCATTAGCACCTTGTTTCTGTCTGTTGTTTTGACATTAAGTATCTGGTCGTGGCCTGTGTCTGCCTGTGGCTGTCTTGTTTTCCTTGTACGTGTTTTTTCTCACTTTCCAATTATACATCCTTTTGAGGACAGTCTCAGCACTTCAGTTTTGGAATAAGTAGGTTATATTTGCTTGTACCTTCAGCTCTTACCTAGAACAAGAGCTGAAAGGATTTGTATACATGTTTTTACTCAGTACTTTAGTGGTCTTGAGTGTTGTTTTTGGAAAGGCCTACATCAAACCATTTAGCTGTTTAGCTAGAAACAGTAAGCCAGCTTGAAGTTCCTATACAAGCAAACAAGACCCTCAGTGAGAAGATTGTCTATTTCTATATGATTATTCTTAACGCCTTCTATTAGGTCGGATCGGTCCGATTAATCACAAAATCAGTTTAAACTATTCACGGCTTGCAGACCGGAAGAGCCTGTGTTTATATTGTTCCAGGCAAAGTTTTCCAGTAAGAAGTACGTAAGCTAGTTAAAGGTCCAGTGTGTAAGATTTATGGGGATTTATTGGTAGAATATAGAAGAAATGGTGTCAGTGAAGGGACAGTTCACCCCAAAATCATGCCTGTAGTGCTGTTTATCCATCTAGATTATTTTGGTGTAAGTGGGACAAAAAAACTACATTTGCAAAAAATTAAAACCAGTGTCTCGTTCCAAAAATCATGACCCAGTGATTCAAAATAATCCAACAGACCTTGTTGTGATCAGTTTTATGTAGGAACTACTTTCTTTCTGTTGTAGAATCTACCGGAACTACTTTCTCTTTACTAGAAAGAAAATAGTTCCTACGTAAAAAACTGAAGCAGGGTCTGTGAATTGTCTTAAGTAACCGTTTGATGAGTTTTGGAAGGAGACACATCTCGGTGGCCAATATCTCCAAAACTTGCATCAAAAAAATCTAGATGAATAAATAGCACTTCAGGCCATAGAGACAAATATGTCTTTTGGGGTGAACTGTCCCTTTAAGTATGTTTTCATAAGTGTATAATCACCTGAAAATAAGAATTGTTTTCAGTACCTTAGAATGAACTGTTTATATCTACAGAGGGTTCATGATCTACGTAGAGAAAGATGAGGATCATAAACCTGCGAATATAACACCGCTCAGTGAGTTCAGTTGAGAAATAAATGTGACTCTTATCTGGAAAAAACGCAGTCTTGGAAATGAAACAGGGCCGCAACATCGACAAAGGATCCAAAGGCCAATATGGCATCTTCATATGTTTGTCTTTGTGTGTCTGCTTTAGCTACATGGCACATTTTCATCTGCAAGAAAGACAAAGGAGCCCACAACTTCTTTGTAGTCTGTATTTGCCACTTTTTGGCACAATAAATTTGAAGGTTTTTCATCAAAAGTAATGAACAAGTAGAGGGTGAACTTTCTGCTGTTATTAGAAAAGTTGAGAGATTTTCTTTGGAAAGATGCACAAAAGAATAAAGTGAGTGATTGGCAGACAAAATTGGCGCTACTTTTAATTAAACGTTCATTTTGAATACATGCCAATTATTTTAATGGCTTTTTTTCGGCAAATCAGACTTGTTTTCCAGAGGTGAGAAGAGGTAAAGAGAAAAGACAAGAAAAAAAAAAAGGAAAGAAGGTCCTCTGCGCAAAGGTGTACTAATCATCAAAATTCAGAGGACAGCGGATGAGAGGGCAGGAAAACAAAGAGACATGTAAGAAGATGACAGCGAGGAAAAAGACAAGGAAAGAAACGAGAAAGTCATCTCACAGAGCCAGACTAATCAAAGCAGAGAGAATTTGCGTCGACAGGTCACTGATCATGCACTCGGCATTTTGTGAATCTCCTTTAATCTCTCAGCTTCACTTGATTGAGAATCCAGTCGAACTTGAACTTTAAATGGAAATACCAGACTTATTGGATTTTTTTCACTCTTCATCGCTGCTGCACCACTACTTAAGATCACATACACAAATTATACCATACAATGCCATCTTGGACTCTCTGAAAAAAAGATTATTATTAGCTGAACACTTAAAGGGATAGTCTGGATTATTTGAAGTGGGTTTGTATGAGGCACTTATCCATAGTCAGTGTATTACTTGTAGTAGATGCTGTAGTGTAGGAAGCTATGCAATGTACTAATGTATTTTAGGCACCTTAAAAAAGCAATATCACCTTAAGTGTACACTGTCTTTAGATTATTTCCACTGCTTTACCTTGGCATCAGGCAGTCTTTTTGTGATAGGAAATCTCGTTATATAAGCCAAATATCACTACCGCAAAAAAACGTAATTTTACCTTGCAGAACACAGGAGTTGCTGCTGCCTCGATCTGTTAGTTTGTTTGTGTTATTGGGTGCTTTAAATAGTTAGTTTGGATTCATCAAAGTCACACAATAACACACACACAAACATACCGACTGAGGCAGCAGTAGACCAACAACTCCCCTGTGAGGTAAAATGATTGTTTTTGCCAGTGGAGTCTGGTGGCTTTGGAAAGAGCAATATTTGCCTGATGGCAAGGTAAAGCAGTCCAAATATTCTAAATATAGCGCACACTTAAAGTACTATTTCTTTTTTTAGATGACTAGAATACATTTTGCTGCTGACCCTGTCTGCAGCAATACGTCACTTAGCTTCAACTATGACTGCTCATATGAAACATCAAATCATTTTAAAGACAAATATATCATGTATGTTTGTTTTAACTTGGTATTATTTCATATCTGCATATTTGAAAACATCAGTTTCATATTTGTTATTACATGTGAAATATATCTCACAGGGCACAAAGACAGGAATTTCAGGTGTTTGCTTGATAACACAGTATAAACATACCATAAATGTATTTTGCATGGTGATATACTGTATAATTAGACACTAAAACAAATGGAGTTCATATTATATATTAATTAGCGATAATACAATCAATAATATTAATTACTCATGAGAAAATTTTATTTACAGGAGTGCACATAGAACATAAAACATATGAACTTAAAATCATTTAAAATGGGCCTTGATGAATTATGTGGATACGTGTGAATAAAAAGCTAAAACAGATTACACTGCTGATCAAAACGTTTGACTGAAGCACTTTTCTTAGAATGTCGTCTCATCTGATTAAAAGTTAAAATCAGGTGTAAAAATTATAATCTGTAGTAAAACGTTCATTACAAGTCTTTATATACTGCCTATAAGTGCTTAATGGTCAGAATTCCCCACTAGTATCCATCTCACTGCTATTTCTGAATGTTAACGAGGAGAACTGTGCATTAAAAACCTGACCACTTTAGTCTGTTTTTTGTAGTATTAATAATTATTGAGACAGAGGAATGCTGTTTCAACATCTCAACATTATAATGAACATAATATAGACTGTGCAGCTTGACCTTCGCCACAGTTGTGACGAATGTTTATCATCTGTGATCTGTGATCACTCAAAATTAAAAAGCAAAACTCTAAAAAAAAAAAAGGTCTCACTCACTTGGTGCGAGATTTTGAATGGATTTTTCAGCAACATTTGGCCATCTTTCTGCAGGGGCGCATTTTGTGGCGACCAACTGTTGGAGGTAAATCCGTCATATGCTGCCCTCTCTGCTGGTATTTCACCCAGAAGTGTTTTAAGTATGAATTCAGTGTTCTGGGTTTTCACTTGGAATTCTGTCTGATATTCCAAATGTCGTAGCAAACCTCAGTCCAGCGCATTTTATCCCTCGTTAGAGCACAGTGCACACTTTGCGTCCTCATTGTTTATTATTTTGAAGTGTTTCCACACAGAGCTGGTGACAGACATCGTGTTGGGTCTAATTTAGATGGTAAAGCCACAAGTAACTGTACTAAGTGCATTAATGGTCAGAAGTGTTTGAATTCATGTTGCTTTGTGCTCGTTAACTACTTAAAGTGTTCGGTCTGCTCGGCCGGTAACATACAAGACGCACTCTGTGCCTCATCATGTAAATAAAATATGAATAATATAACATGGGAGGGGGGGTATAAAACTCAGTGCCCTCCTGTGGGTGGTGCCTATGCTGCCATATAATTAAGGCTGAGAATATAATGAAAGTCCCCACAGTCTTATAGATGAGGCACAGCATACACAAAGTGAAAGAAATTATCCAGAGAGCAACATATTTTCCCTTTTAAACACAGTTTAATAGTGCAGCGGAGTGCACAATCAAGTCCGATCCATTAACCACAAATGACGAACAGTTTCAAGAGCCTCATCATAAAATGAATTTACAGCAACACAGAGAGCTCCCGCAGGAAACGAAAACAGCTCCTGATGAATTAAGTCACATTAATGAATCCTCTAAATATTGATGCATACGGGGAAAATAAATAAATACTCTTCATTTTGTCCTTAATCTTTTTGGCAACTCCATTTGTTCCTGCAAAACTCTCTTTTGGAAGACTTTGAAAGCGTCTCATTAGACAGAGACTACCTAAGAGGATAAATCCCTCAGTGGAGGGAAAACAGATCCCTCCCAGTACTCTGCTTTAAACTTCTACTTAAACTTTCACTGTTACTGGGATTTTTCTCCCTCTGTCAAGCTGTGAAAAGTTGTCAACACAAACTTGTCTTTGAGGAACAGTCCTCTGACAGAAGAACACGATTCATGATGTGTTGCAGAGTTGAAAAATCAATAACATCCAGTCCTTTCAAAAAAGTTTAAAACTTAACTCATGTGTGCTGTGATCCTGTGGGAGGGCGTATAAATAGCACCGCACTTTTAAGGACATTTCATTTGTCATGTTCACTCATTTTAAGATTAGTCCAGCATATTTTAGTGTTTTGGATGCAGTCTCAATTGTTTTGACCTTTGTCATCATAGTAACTTTCCTCTTAAAGTTTTAAAACGGTCATAGTTTGGTTAGATTTAGGCACTAAAACTCCTTGGCTAGGTTTATTGTAAATGTGGGATTTAGATTGTGGTTTGGATATATAATGAACATAAGTTATGTCACATATGTGGCAACACCTAAGTATGTTACGTTGTATGTCAACTTAGATACCAAAGTTGAAATAATTCACTTTTGGTTTTACAAAGGACAAGAACTGTGGTCTTGTTTGATTCATCCAGCCACCACGACCTCTAAGAGCCGAACAATTAATCGTAATTTTGTCAAAATCTAAACTGCATTTTAAATTAAATATTGTTGTATTGTTGTAGCGATGTTGTGGGCAAAACATCCTATTCTACAGACTTAAGAAAACGTCTTTGGTACACATCCCTACAAAGACACACTATAATAATTTAAATAGGTTTTTCAGGGGCAGAATTAGAATAATGAAGTAAAAGTGATAATGGTAATGATAATTCTCCTAATGTAGCAAATCATATGACAATTGCAAGATCATTCAAAATGATCGCAATTAGATATTTCATCAAAATCAGCCTTACCAACCTCCTCCGTGTACAGATGTTCTTGAGCTTTATACTTCTTCACCTGACATTTGTGCTTAAAGTGATAGTTCACCCAAAATGAGGGGCTTTAGGAGACTTGGATTACACCAGATGAGCAGTATGGACGCATTTTCCATTTTTGTTGTGTTGTTTTTTTACATTTGAAAACTGGTCACCATTCACTTCCATTGTTTGGGAGATTCTGCAGCGCTGTTTTGTGAAACTCCAGCAGTGTTTCATGGACTACAAAAGCTAAACTTAAGCTTCAGTTGGCATGAGGATGAGCAGATAATGACTGAATTTTCATTTTTTGGGTGAACTACCCCTTTTTAAATGCCGTGAAATGACCCGTGAAAATCAAAAAAGGCAATGTGATAACATGCAAAATGACTTGGCTGCTATTCATGCATGTTTTAGTAAAACCTGGCTGCAAAACAAGGTTATGTTCAACTTAATAAATAATTTAAAAATGTATTAATGTGAAGACTAGCAGTTGCCAGGTTTCCATTCAAATTTAACTCAAAATTTAGCCAAATTTTTAGAAATTTTGGAAGAAGAAAATGTGAATTTATTCGCTTATCTGTCCATGCAAATATGTGTCATGCAAAAATCAGCAGTAGGTGGCACTATTGCTCCAGTCAAGTGCCACTGCAGAGGAAGAGGATGCAACAAGATGACAAAAGAGCATAACACACATGGGTGTAAACCCACCTGTTGTTACTGCTTTTCAGTAATATATACATTATAGAAAGATACAAGAGTGATTTCTCCTTCTTCCTGCATATTGATCCCTTTTCTCTCCTTTTTGTCTTTCCTAACAGGCGGCTTGTATCCCGGTTATTCTGAGTAACGGCTGGGAGCTTCCCTTCTCTGAAGTCATTGACTGGAGGAAAGCCGCCATTATTGGAGATGAGAGACTGCTGTTACAGGTACAGGATTTTAAAGATCCCATATTTAAACAATCAAAATTGTGAATAATATAACAGGTATCTGGTAGTCGGGGGTTTAAACACAACACAAAATGAACAGCGGAGTCTTTTCATCTATCGTGATATCACGATACAGTGTTTGAGAATCAAGAGTGTCACAAAATATATCATGATACTCAGGTGTATCAACATTTTTTTACATCCTTACATCCCAGAAGGAAAATTCATGTGTTGCAGAAGCAGAAAAAAGAAATAATAATTAGAAGAATGTGTTTGGCATTACCCTCAATCAGGATGTTAATCAGGACGAGAGCGCCGAGTGGAAGGAGGTGGAGACTCTGACATGGTGGTGTCGGAACAATTGCCTCTCACTGAATGTCACCAAAAGCAAAAAGCTGACTGTAGAAACTAGAGGAAATACAAGACTGACAGGACCACAGTGGAGAGGGTGAACCACTTCAAGTACATCAGGGTCCACATCGCACACATAACACAAACATCAAAAAGATCAAAAAGGTGCCTGCATCTCCTCAGACAGCTGTAGAAAATCAGACACTCAAACCGTTCTACACCCTCACCGTGAACATCACCACCTCACCGCCTGGTACGCTGGTATGGCAGCAGCACCCAGCAGGACCACGAGGCCCCTGCGGAGACTGGTACGGTCGGCCGAACGCACCGCCGGGGGTTCGCTCCCCAGTCTACAAGATTTTTCACCAGGTGGTGCAGGGCAAGGGCGGTGGAGTCATGAAGGATTCAACAAGGGCCTCTTTGAACTGTTGCAGTTCAGGGAAGTCAGAGGAACAGAGAGCCTAAAGAGGAGTTCTTTCCCTCAGGCCATCTGAATCCTGAACGAGGACACACCAGGACTCCTGACAGACTACACCTCTGATGTTGACAGTTACCTCCACCCTTCCCCTGTATTGCTTTAATATTTGTACCATATTGAATATTTCATATTTTTTGCACGTTATCCTGGCTTTTGTTGTATAATTTTTTATTGTTGGAGGATGAAATATTGTATTTTTGAATATTTCATATTTTTATCATGTCAAGCGCAGAACTGGAGGGAAGGATGTGGAGATTTTTACCTAATTGGCATATGACGATGTCCACAGTGAAACATTGGAGGCAATGACGATGAAACACACTAACAGCAGCCTACAGAATAGAAAGACCACCGCCACCAATGTGACAGAGTGTCTTGGTTTTGCCGAACTCGGCAGATTTAATAAGAAAATAATAAACAGGATTCAGAGACGTAACATTAGTGCAACGATCAGCAGAAACAGCTTCTTTTTTACTGTCCCACATGTCAAAAGCTGAACTTTACCGAACAACTCAAGCCTTACGGCAAATCGGAGGGGACACATTACCCCAAACAAAGGGCTTTTAAAGGGACAGTTCACCACAAAATTAACTAGCCTGTAGTGCTATTTATCAATCTAGACTGTTTTGGTGTGAGTTGCTGGACATATCAGCCACAGAGATGTCTGTCTTCTCTCAGTTATAATGGGACTAAATTGCACTCAGTTTGTGTTGCCAAAAAAAAAAAAAAAAAAAAAAAAAACATTTGGAAAAACTCAGCACCGGTGTCTCTTTCCAGAAATCAGGACTTGGTGATTCGTGATAATCCACAGAACTTGTTATGAGCAGGTTCATGTTGGAACTAATTTCTTTCTACAGTAGTTTCTACAGTAAGAGTAATATAACAGCATTCACCAGAATAATATATAATATGGTAAGTAGTTACACTTAAAGTTAGTCTGTATTAATATAAAAATAAAACAGTAAAACATTAGCATAATTAGTACAATATAATATAGTATGGGATATAAATTATAATCTAAGGTGAAATGTCGTAATATGGAATAACATAATACTATAGTAAAGCACAGGATATAAAATATAAAGTATAGTATGAATATAATATAGTAAAATATATCAATATAAGTAATTATAAATTAGTATAATAAATTGTAATAAATATTATATGTATTTCTTTTACAGGAGACTTCAAGGAGAAATCTGTATCATATATGTACTGTAGTTTTGATATATATCATATATTAAATAAGATTTTAACCTATTTAAAATACAGTGTATGGCTCCAACTTGATATTGGGACTGCGGCACATATTGCTCCTTACACAGATGAAAAAAGAATATAAAAAGAAAGGAAATGAAGGAAGGAGAAGGAAGGAAGAAGGAAAGAAAATAATTTTATTCATTACCATATTATGTTTAAATTTATAGTGGTACATGGAGCTTAGTAAAAGCTACAACTGAGTACCTGGATGAAGAGGGCAAACCTTCCCCACGCTGTATCGTATGAAAAAGATAAAATATGCCCTTTTTCAGCCGGGGCTAATTCAGTGTCTGGGCGGTGAAATGCCAACATGTTCCCTGATATAATTGTCATCTCTGGCTCCAGATCCCCGCGGGAAATCACAAAGATCCAGCGAGGGGGTGATTCAAACACAGAAGCACAACACATAGATCAGGAATCACTATTAAAATCTACAGATGTGTTTCAAATTGTAAGTGTTTTTTTTTACACAAGTACTGCTGTATTCATAGACACTGATAAGCAGTAGTGGAATGTATAACACATTACATTTACTTCATTACTGTAGTGATTCTGAATTTGAATATTTCTGATAAATGTTCTTTTACTGGTGAGGAAATTCTCCTGCTTCTTAACATAATTAATTTAAAAGCCCTTTTGGAGTAGATGGAAGATGCATCGTTACAAAGCAGAAAACAGGCTGTTTTGCTGAGCTCATTATAAGTTGACTTTTTAAACAGCCACAAACATATGATGATCTTATTGTAGATTAAAACCCAACAGCATATAAAGTAGTGGTCATGTTAATATTTTTTTTATTTAAAAGGTATCATGTACAGTTTAAAACATAAATGCCACCATTTGTTGCAACGTACCAGATTCTAACTTGAAGCTAATTCACAGTCCGTTGGCAGGACAGAAGAAAGAAACTGCACAACAGCATGATACAGTACAAACCTACACACAATAACAAATCACAAATGCATACTTTTCAAATAAAAGCAAACCACGATGAGCTCATTTCCCAAATGCAGTGCAGCAAAATGGTATAATCCTCATAGAGGATAATCTTGAGGATCTGTTAGAATTTACTGAGCGACTACACACAAAATCACACATGGAGGAAGGACCGAACCATTAAAAATGTGTTAAACCAGGTTGCACCTGTTGTGAATAATCTCAACTTCTTGAGTATCAGACTGTTTCTGTTTTTAGAGTTTGTTTGTATGTTTCTTAAAATTCCAATTCAATTTGGACCCAATATCATATCAAGATATTTAGAATCAGTGACTATGTCAGTCCTTTCAGCTTTGATAAGAATATCAGCATTAAGAGGTCGTACCATGGTCATAGAAAAAAACATATCCTCTGTCTTATTAACATTTAGGCTCCTGTCTTACACCGGGCTCAAAGCTGTTGCACTGGTGGCGCAGGTGGATTTGCTATCTTACACTGGCACCGTTGCCATTTTTGCCACGATAACAGATGAACTTGCGCCTGGTCTGGTCCTCTCCTATCCTCTTTCTTCAGGAGCTTCAGCCAGTGGAACTGTGTAGTAATGATGTTGATAATAATGAATTATAAAATGTAATTTCAAAGTGCTTTAGTGTAAAACATAACCAGCTACATATCCGCTTGACATTTTCTGTTTAGTTATTTTTATGATTTTTTGCCATTAACGTAAAATAAACAGTTTACACATGAAGCTGTTTTAGAGATGCCCTGCTGTCTCCATATATCGCTGCTCTCTCATGCTTTAACTGAGACCTGTAATACCAGGTCTTGAGTTTGCTTTTAAAAATATCAACACTCTCTGCGGCCCTCAGGTCATCAGGCATGGCTGTTCCACAGACGTGGACCACAGTAATAAAGTTTTCAGTCTAACTTTGGGGATAATTAAAAGGCCACTACCAGAAGAGCTGCACAATCAGCACTTTTGCTTGTGATATTTTTTCAGATTGTTAAGTCAGGTTTGAATGCAGGACTTTAACTTGTAGTATAGTATTTTCATAGTGTGGTATTAGTACTTTTACTTAAGTCAGGGATCTGAATACTTCTTCTGATAGTCAACACACTTTTAACAACAATAAAAGGATTTGGCTTTTTGTTTTTTTGTGACATAAACATCACAAAAGTAATGTATGTAAAATGTTAACTATCTCAAGCTGAGTTACAGCTCGGAGTGCTCAGTTAGCTATTACCATCTATTAACACATGACTGACTTTCACTTCAAGTGAGAGGAGGTTGGAAATCCAATTGCCGTCTTTATGGCTTGTAGTAAATGTTTTATTTCATTCAGACATGACAGCTGTGATATTCACAGTCACTCACACCTCCGCCAGGAACTATTTTTAACTAAGACGGATTATTCTACAATTGGCTCTCCTTCTGTTCCTTTTAATTACAACAGCGGGCAGAGCTTGTGATATTTACATTCTCTAATTACTCTATATTACTGCGAGCCACCTGTACGACCTATACCCCCCCCCCCCCCGGACAGCAACACAGAGCTGTGAAACTGTGTGTGTGTGTGTGTGTGTGTGTGTGGTGTGTTGGTTACTAAAAACCACAATGATGCTCTAATGTTGTCAAAGGTTTTATTGTTTGGTTTGTTCCCTTCAACAGAACAAAAGAATCCATCTAAAAGCATGTTAATTGGTGGTTAAGATAATATGTGAGAAGCAAGTGGAAACACTGAAGGGTGTTTACATTTAGACTTAGTTTTGATGCAGATACATGAGGAATTAATAACGATAAAGAGGCAGGGATAACAACTAACAACTCCAAGACTTTCAGAATAAAACCTACACGATAAAATCAAACACACAATGACTGCTTTAAACACAGTTTCACACCGTAATTTAACGTTACAGTCGGTGAAGTTTGTTTGCTGCACTTAACCAGATTGTTCCCTCTCCTGTTTTACTTCCACTTGTACGCTGATAACAAGAAATAACTGAGACGAAACAAGAAAAGGAAGGGAAGAAAGTGAATAAGTGCACCGATTTGGGTCAGTTGCTTTCTGCAAAAAAATTAAATGGGCCAGTTATAAGGCATAATTCATTAATCTGTGTCCCTGTGGTTTCTCATATCCTTCCCTGTTCTATAATTGTATGTGTCTTTGAAATTAAATAATCCTGAAACCACATGTGGGGACCAAATTTTTGCTGAAAAAATTACTTGATTCATCCAGTAGTAACTGACAGATAACCCGTTATACCCGCGACACTTTTGATGATCAATTAATTTTCAACAGAATTTCAGTTTTTAAATTAAATTGCCCAAAATTACTTTTTTTTCCAGTTTTCTGTAATTCTAGATTTAATATTTTTGAGTTTGAGCCTGTTGGCCAGACATTAGTGGTGAAGGAGAAATTGATCATACTATTGCAAAATTTTACATGGCAGCATTGTATTGATACATACACACTAAGCAAATGCAAATTAAACATTTTAGTACTAGAATAATAACAGAAATTTCTTTTTCAGTCCATTGGATGATCTTTTTCTGGTGAGGTCAGCAGAGGTCATGGTCAGCAGGATCGGTTGGTTTCACTGCGTAGTTCCACAGACTCAAGAGCAGCAGCTGGAGGTGGCGTCCGCCGAACTCTGATTGAAGCGCATTAACACATTAACATCCTCTCTTAATTTAAACCTCATGAGAAAGACCAGTCCCAAACAGTTGGCTCAGGATGATTTAAAAAGTAAAGTGAAGTAAAGTAAGTTGTGAGCTATTCTCAACACATGAAAATTAAGAAATGTCAATACCAGTATTGATGTGTGTCATCATAATACGGAAATATTATTTAATTGCAGTACCTCTTTAATGACAGTGCTGGTCAGTCTGCCTGCTTGACAACCCAAATTTGTTGATTGAAGTATGACTGAAGTGAAATTGGTAGAAGATGTTTAATGTTTAAAATCACAGTGACATTATATCATAGCATCCCACCCCTATTGGACATAACCCGAAACCTTGAGCTCTATGAGACGGTGATGTTTCATTATTTTCTTAGGTTTTATAGACTCAGTGATACACGGGTCAATTAAGACATCAAAAATTCATGTTTTCACATAGCAAATATATTTCACATAAGCATAAAATAACACATAACACGTTTTCTTCCTTACATAAGCAGCACATGTCAAATTGTTGTCATTTCTGAGCAGAATATCTTTCTTTTTACATGTAAAATATCTAATTTAATAATTTGCTTATGTTTTGATTCATAAGATGTGAAAAGGTGTTTTACATGTACTGAGCTCAATGGGCTTTTTTGTAAGCTTTAACTAGTCTATGCAGCAGGTTAATGGGTGTGGCATTGAAAAAAGGGTATTCTAGTTTTTTATAAAACAAAGCTTCCCGTACTTTGAGGACACCTTGAAGCTGTTTAATTTGTTTCCTGCAGCAGTGAGACAGCTGGCATGGTGGCAGGAATGAAATCAGTTTGTCAGAATGAACTCTTTCAAGCTCAGGATTTTGGCTTTAATGCGCACTCAACTAAACACCTTAAAAGTAATTAAACACATTAAAACACCCAGAAATCACTTAATTATTTGTTCTAAATGAGAGCATTTGCACAATATAACACAATAATAAACAGGAGCGTGTGCCTGATAGGTAAACAGATTCTGGATGCTTGCCCTCTTTGTCTCTTTGTCACACTCACACAGAGACTCACTGTTCAACACATCGGAGCTCCAACACCTGCTGAGAGAGTTGAATCTCATTACTTTCAATTACATCACTGAGAACTGCAATACCTGGCTGTTTAATATGTAGAGTTTCTATTCCCCCTGTGGTGAGCAGACATGCACAGACACCCAGACACACGAACGCATACAAACACACACACACACACCCACAATGCCCCTGCTGAGAAACATAAACACCATTAGAGTCAATCGAGGGGAAGAGAATTGAGCTGATTTGATTGGTGTTGTTTATATTCCACCTCAGAGAGCTGAACAATTAAAACTCGCTCTGCTGTCAACAGTTCGCGGTGACGTCAACGGCAGCACAACCGCCTAAACTGTGTCTTCACACTCCGCTGTGAATGTGAGGATTTCTAGGATTTTTTTTTTCAGTTTGTTTATGCTGTGCATATTAGTAAAATCAAAAATTAACGACCCTAAAACTGGTGCAAAAATCAGATTTAAATGTAAACATTCTGTAGTTTAAGTGTTTAATCAAACCGTTCTCACTCCCAACGTATCAAATGCAACGAGTTGGTCAGTGCTCATATGCTACAAACTATGACGCTGTAGGTACCCCTTTAGCATCATTTCTGAAGGTGTCCATCAAATGTTATGTGTTGATGTGCAATCAAAGTCATGTGATGTCTTATGAAAGGTGAAAAGGTCCCAAATGCAGGAGGTGGGGTGGATGGATGGGTCAAACAAATAGGACTTTGACCCAGAAGACTGGGGTATGTGTCCCGTGTGAAATCAAAAGTCAATACTGATTTATTTTATAATTAATGTAATGTATATAAGTTATACAGTGTACATAAGATATATTGCATTCTTTATCTTGTGCAAGTTTACCTAACATACTTATTTTAACCCCAGCCATAAACCTAACCAAGGAATTTGTGCATTTATTTTGAAAGTCTACCCAGATATTACATATTTATTATTGCTAACTTTACCGTGAAGCCCTGAAAAACTGACACTTGAGGGGTACCTACTAGGGTTTAATCCCGGGAAATCTAATCAAGATCATTTCCCATTTCCAGGGAAATACAATGACGGGAAACGGGGGAAAAAAAAGTTTTTTAAATTAATCTTTTTCGAACACTGAACGTATAAAAATATATTCAGAAAAATGTAGCATGCAGCAGATATGTGTGTGTGCGTGCTGTGCGCCAGTAAAACACAACACAGCCTGTTAATTAACACAAAGCGCTGTGATTAAAAAAAGCATATGCACGCTCCGAGTCTGATCGTGTGGGATTGGGCCTCTATTGTAGGTAGTCCGGTAACACCTTTTGGCCAATCAGATTCATTCTGTTGCAGGCTGACCTCATTTGGTTGCACTAATACCGTAGTTAATACAGTTGGCTCACTGAATTCAGCTGTTGCAGGTAGCTCGCACTCGCAGCCTCGGCTCACACCAGCGGAGCAGCCATAGAATGCTTAGTTTAATAAAATAGCTTAGAAAACACACAAATGACTTGCTTTAACAAATTTCATCAGCTTATGTAATGAAGATTTGTAAAATATCACTTTCATGAGGTTGTTATTCTCAGAAGACAAATCACAGACAATAAACTTGGCATTTCATAATTCTGGCAGTCACAGAGTTCATGCTGGATGCGAAGCTTATATTAATTCTAATGTTGATGGACATAAATTGTGTTGTTTTGATTTAATTATGATCAAAACAATACACAAACAAGGTCAGGTTAGGAACAAATATATGCATAATTCTTGTTGCATTTAGTGTTGCTTGAAATGACCAGGGCTTAGCTGAAGTTATGCCTTTAAAAAAAAAAGTTTATTTCCCAGGATTCCCTGGAAAAATGGCTTCTTTCCCCGGGATAGAAAAAGTCTTATTTTCAGGGAAAAATATTAATCCCTAGTACCTACCTACAGCATTATACTGTAGTTTGAATCGTAGGGTCAATGACCAAGCTGCCACATTTGATGAGTTGGGAGTAAAAAATACTTATTTAAAGGGACTTTGGTGTCTGCTAAGTGGCTGACTTGGATTCTGCAGGCCTATCTTTGTTTCTTCACTTCCAAAACATTTTCTGAGCTGTCAGTGTTACTAGAGGTCGTTGTTTACTATAAAGCAAAGAACAAGAAACATCAGGGCTGTCACTTTTTATTAAAAATGCAAACTAATGTTTGAACAAGGGAAAAAAATAAATAACTGATCATCTGTTCATTTTTTTTTAAAGTCTCAGTTTAAAAGGACAACAGGCTGTCTTGTACTCAAGTTTGGGTGCATTCCTACAGTGTACTGTCCTTCTGTTTGCTGACTTTGTCAAATGCATCTGCCTGTTATCTTCTCACTCAAGTCACTGCAAATGACAGAACACGATCAGACTGAATTTTGACAAAATGGGACAAACAACAGCATTCCACAAGTTGAAAATCATAGTGTTTTTTATCATACTGTCATTACCTCACTTAATGTACTAAGCCCCCCTTCTTTGCTTGTATTATTTTGCCATACAGTTAAACAAGGATGTTTAAACAAGTGTAGCAGAGCCTTTCCTGTGAGCCAAAAGATGTTGTGTTGTAGACTGTTGGCTCGACAAACAACCAATTAGAAGACCTCATCCTTGAAAACAAACAACACTGGCCAACGGTGAGATCTCACCCTGACCCTCATATAAATTAATGAATGACAAATCTGTTGTAACCACAGCCACAAAGTATTTATGGATAGGCTACATGAGTTTCCTGTTAGTGTATTTTACTTTTTACTGGATAATCAGTAAAGAAAAAAAGAAAGAAAAGCCTCAGAGACAGGCTCATTGTTGCTTTCAGCCGCCTCATTAGGCTCCATGAAGTTCTACAACGTATTGAGTAGCTCATTGCTCACTACATGAGAAATGAAGCCAAACAGCTGAGGACTCTTTGACTGACCTTCTCCTGGATCAAGACCAGCATTTCAGCTCTCGTTATTCTCAGCAGATTAGCACTATGAAACTACTGTGGCTTTTCTGCTGGCCATGTTCGACAGGTTGGGACTTTAGCTTTAAGTGAAAAGATGTTGGTTTTGTGGCCAGAACACCAGAAGGGCCCTGGGCTCCAAATCCGCCTCCTCTTTTAGGGCTGATGAGGCTCTTCAGGAACTTTGGCCACGAGGCCGCTTATTCCCCTTTTCAGCTTCATTGTCAATCCGAGCGGGGCGGCTAAGGTCACGTCTGACCTCATCAAGGAGGTAGTTTGTTTTTCTCCAAACTGAGCATCGGGAGGGCATCCCGCTCCATCTTCCTGGCACATCAGGATGTTTAGCTCCCTGGTCAGGTTGGCAGGATCCTCGTCTCCCTTGATTTCATCCCTCCACTGCCTCTCCCTGAGGGATGTTAGCGCTGCTAGCCACAAGCCAGCTGCTCATCTCATCCATGACAATGTGAGCTGGGACTTTCGGTTTGCCTCTGGTGCACCAGGAGCACCATATTCAGGCTCCAAGCAGGTCTGCGGAGTTTGTTGGTACATTGCCTTTGCGGAACTCTCTTGAAGCACCAAGTATCAAACCCAACTTATTTGTTTTCACTTTCTATTTATCAAAAAATATATACATTTCTGGTGCAAAATATGATGTATGGCATGGTGCTTACTACAGAGATTAAAAACTTGACTCTCTGAAGCTTGCGTGAATCATTTATAACAACGTTATTTTTTAAAGTTTTCCTGGTTTTTTTTCTGATGTTATATTTATTGTAGATCAATTCTTTCAATGATTTATCAATCCAAAATACCCCACATTTGCTCGTTCCATCTTCTGAAATGTGATGATTTGCTTTTTTTTTTTCCTCTGTTGAACATATGTTCATATGTTCAACAGATGATATTTCATAATAATTCTTCATAAAACATCTTTGGCGTTTGGACGATATGGGGAGATTTTGTAATTGAGGGGCATCCACCCTGAGCAGCAGCGAGATAAATCACCCGTGGAGTCCAAGACACTGCTGGGACTGATGGGCTGTTGAAATGATGAAATGATGAAGCTGATGAATCTGTGACGACTGGGTGGTGATGGGGAGGTGGAGCGTGCATAATAACTGCTTACATGAATAAAGGCTGAGAGAGAAACATATTAAAAGAGACAGCAGCACAATGATAGGGTGACACTAAAGTGTGTTGCTGCGCTATTGGATAGAAGTGACCAGCTGACGAGAACAGTTCAAACAGGTCAGTCACAGCTGACAAGCCCAGACAGTGACGGCGAGGAAATTATGAGTGAGCGGAGAGGAGTGAATGAAAGGATGGTAAAAGAAATCAACTACAGGCCTGAACATGCAAAAGAATAGTTTTCCTGTCTGATTTAGCAAACAAGCAGGGAGGCTGAAATAGAGTGCTAAAGTAAAAGAAAAGTAACACAACCTCATTTTCAAAGAAGTTGAGGGGTTGTAAATAAAAACAGAATGCAAGGATTTGCAAAATCCTTTCGCCTTAGTCAGTTGAATACAGTACAGAGACAAGATATTTAATAATGTTCAAACTGATTAACTTTGTTTTTTTTTCTCTAAATATACTGTACAGTACACTCATGCTGAGTTTGATGCCTGCACCATGTTCTGTACAAGTTGGGACGGAGGCATGTTGTCACCTTTTCTTACATCACTCAGTAAGCGTTTGGGAACTGAGGACACTAATTGTTGAAGTTTTTAAAGTGAAATTCTTTTCCATTCTTGCTTGATATCTTAAACTGCACTGTACTTTTCTGTTTGATCTTATTTTTATTTTCTATTTAATTTTTTTAAAACTGTGTTTAAATGTCTTTTAATGTTGCTTTTCTTGTTCCTTGTACACTTCGTCTGGATGTTTTTCATGTTTTATTTAAAACACTTTGAATTGCCTTGTCGAAATATGCTATTCAGAATAACTTGCCTTTGATATAAAACTTCAGGTGCTCAACAGTCTGAGGCCTCTGCTGTCATATTCTTTGCTGCAAAATGCACCACACATTTTCAGTGGGAGACAGGTCTGGACTGCAGACAGGTCAGTCTGGTACCTGAACTATTTTACTATGAAGCCACACTGTTGTGTAGATTATGTCATGGTGTTGTCTTGTTAAAATAAACAGGGACGTCACTGAAAAAGATGTCTGGATGGCATCATTTATTGCTCCAAAACCTGTATTCACCTTTCAGCATTAATGGAGCCTTCACAGATGTGACAGTTACCCATAATGCCCCCATACCATCACAGATGCTGGCTTTTAAAGTTAGTGCTGGTAACTGTCTGGATGTTCCTTTTCTTCTTTAGCCTGGAGGACATGATGTCAATGATTTCCAAAAAGAATCCAGTCCATCAGTCCAGAGAATCAGTCCATCTCAGAAGAGCTTGTGCCCCAGAGAAGTCTGCAGTGTTTCTGGATGTTGATTAAATATGGCTTTCTCTTTGCGTGGTAGAGTCTTTGCATTTACTGACAACAGTATCCTCAATGCAGTTGCATTGTGGGTTTTTAATGCAGTGCTACCTGAGGGCTCAAAGACAGCAAGAATGTGCAGAGAATTTCTCTGGATTCTCTGAATCTTTTAATGATATTATGGATTGTGGATGGTGAAATCCTTAAATTCTTTGATTAAGAAAGTTTGTTCTTAAACTGTTGGACTATTTGCCCAAGCAGTTTCTCAACAACAACAACTTTGACTAAATCACATAAAAAAAGAAACAAGTTGACAATTCCAGGATCACTTTCTCCTATATGAAAAGATGCAGCTTATATAATTAAAAGTGTTAAATAACATCTGATTAAAAAAGAAGATTTGGAAGAACACATTTGGAACATGACAGGTGGTGTTGGTGAAGGGGTACTCGGGGGTATGTCACAGTAAAAATGTTGGTAACCACTGCTCTGAAACATTGGTTTGATCCTGTTTTAATTGCCCTTTCTAGTAGACACTTCGTAGTATTCACCATAAGGTGTGAATACAGTATGAGAGATGCACAGCAGGTGGTTTAGTCACCATGCTGTCATGGGAATAAGCCAGTTGATGGACAGAATAAGATGTGGGAGTAGAAGAAGCTTGAGGAAGGGAGGAATTTCCCCTAATCTTTTCCGCATGTCCACAGAATTACTCATGCTTCCTCCACCTGTCTGCTCTGCTTTTTTTTTCCTCCACACACCGATTCTCATCCCCTCACTCAACATTGTTTAAAATCTACCTTAATCTATCTCACTGTCATTTTTGTCCTCTCGCTTTTCTTCCTCTCCCCTTGCTCCAGGTTCCCTCCATTACCCGGTCTGTGGGCCATGACAGGATCCTGGCTCTCCGCCAGCAGACTCAGTTCCTCTGGGACGCCTACTTTTCTTCTGTAGCCAAAATCGTCTTAACTACTCTGGAGGTAAGATTGAACAAAAATGGTCTTAATGGGAGTTTTGGATTTAGTTTTGTCAGGAGAGCTTTATTTAATCAACCAAACTGCTACGTCTGGTTCCGTGCTGAACATTGCCGCTGGCTATGCATCACCTCCAGAAGATAAACTTTTAAAAGAAATCTTCCTCCAGTTGTCAGTTATATTTTTACCTTTTTTATTCAAAGAAGGTTAACTGAATGTGCCCCCTCCTCTCCAGCAATCTTCCGCTTCATATTCATATTTTTTCACCCAGAAGCTGTTCAGTGAGCAATCTTATAACAATAACAACAGAATATAGCTCCACTGATGTAACCGGGGGGTTATTTGCCTTGCTCAAGAGCACCTCAAGAGTAATTTTTTGATGGAATGTGTTTTTAAGTCAGTGTTGCTTTTTACCAATTCCATTCTTTAGCCAATTTTGACATACTGCAATAAAAACATTTCCCTCAGCGGATAGAAATAAGTTACCTTAAATACAATTCACAACACAATATACCAACCCTTAAACAGTCAGTTCTGCTAGGACTTGATTTGAAATTTAAACTTGTTTTAAAAAGCCTTAATCAATAATAATCTAACTTAAACACATCGTTTTTTTTCTCTGGAACTGATGATGGAAGCAGCTAAAGTGAAGCCATCCCTCTTCATCTCTGTTGAGAGTTGTGCTACATGTGCTCGACTGATCAGTACGTTCCTCTGCCATGCAGCTAGCAAGATGACACTGGTCAGACTTGGACGTTTTTCCCGCCTAGTCACGCCTTACTGTACTGTGATTGGCTACTACTACTGTGCTCTGACCGGCTTTGAGCATGAGTGTAGATATGTTGGTAGTTGAGAGAAGTTTAGCAATGATGTTGTAGATCAAACACAGGACTCTTACCCAGGAAACTGAGCTTTATGTTCTAAAAGTTTAATGTCACTGTTAAATGTTTTTTGACTTAGAATTTTCTGTGTTTTTTCAATTATTTTAAGTTTTCAGTCATTGTTCGGTAAGCTTTCAAAACAGTAGAAAGGCTTTCTGGCAATCACAAGGATGTGCCCTCCAGGCAACGAGTACTGGCCAATCACAGCACAGTAGGGTGGGACGAAGGCAGAATGCTCTTGGAAAAAAAAAATGAGGTGGGCTAGTTTGACAAGAAATACAAATTAAATACCAAGGTGGTTTTCTTGCTGGTTTGGCTCCTGGCACACAAGCTAATTAGCTAACACCAGCTACAGATAATAGTTGTCAGCTGTTAGCCACTTTAGCAACAAGAAAACACACTATCTGTCCATCAGATAACTCTGTAAATCACTTTGGTACTGAACTCTGTCGTCAAAATGGCCTTATAACATTTAATCACATCTTTATGACGAGTCCGAATGGTACCACTTTACTACTTTACATCACTTTAAATCCGGAAATTATTCATGACACTGTTAAAAAGGTATTTGACCGTGTAATAAAAGTTAATGACATCTTAATGACAAGTCCAAAATGTACCACTGTGTTGAGAATAAGGAAAATATTCATGACACAGTTATAATGCACAAAACCAACCACAGTTTGACCGCAGTTATTGTACTGTTAAAATGAAAATGTAATGTCAGTAATGTCAACAGTTATAAATAGTCATAAAGGCTGTTCATTGCAGATGTCAAATCTAAAAATGACACTGATGCACACAGAAATCAGACGAACTTTGACAAAGAAAAGTGACGTTGATTTTAACATGTTGGCTGTGAACAAGCATTTCAATGTCTGAAATCCGAACACAATTGTGACCATGAGGGAGAAAGTGTGAAGTGTCAAATGTGAAGGAAGTCTGTACTGCCTGGCAGCCCGCGGGTTAGAGAGCCTGAACTATGTTTGTGCGTGGGCGTATACGCCCGCTGTCGAGACTAGAAAGCTAAAGGCTGGCTCACTGAATGACCTCGCCGGCTCACGATGAAGATGAGGTTGTCTCATCAGCTTCCTCCCCTTATTTTATTCTCCGTTGTTGTTAGTTTGCTTCCTCTCAGCCTTGATTCAGTCCTCAGGGACTATTTGCTCTCTGTAGCATCTTTGAATACAGACACAGAACATAATAATCCTCTTTTATTACCACCATCAGCAGCAGCAGCATCACATAAACATCAGTATAATCACTGTGATCTCTCTCATAGCACACATTACAGTGTATAAATATCACAACATCTACCACAAATACTAAAATCATTATGACCATTACCGTATATCAATGTCCTTTATTGCAATAATATTGAAGTCGATTTCAACTTCACGTTTGTTCGGATGGGGTCAGTGTCCTAAACAAAATCTTAGATTAGTAATTTGCATGAACACTAGAATGACATTAGAATCTGTATTCTGTCCATAATGTAATGATTTAAATGTTTCATAAATCAGTGTGAAAGTGCAAATGCAAAGTTTTAAAGGACCAATGTGTAGGATTTAGTGGCATCTGACACCTCATCTCACCCTCCCCTTCCAAGCGTTTATGAGAACCTACGGTCAAACCTACGAACCGGTCAATAAGTACAGAGCAGATTGAACAGGCAGGAAGTCAGAGACAGAAAAGGCAGGGAGAATCCGGTTATTTTCAAAATAAAAGACCCTGTTTAACTGTTTAACCACGTAGCCTGCTTATCCATTGTAGAAGCACAAAGAGCAAGCAAAGGGGACATAATCAACAAAATCTGAGTGAATAAACATAATCAGGAGGGCAAAACACTCCACTGCTGACATGCTGCTGAAACGCTGCTGCTGGGGCTTGCAGCCGTGCAGAGGATGGATCAGAACAGTTGCGCAGACGTGCCGTGCTTGGTGGAATCAACCAGTTATCCAGTCTGCGGTGTAGTTCATATACCTCAGTGATATACTGCAGTATTACAGAAAAACATTGAAAGTTTTCATATCACTTTCCACTCTTTTGCAATCACACATTCTTTTTCACTTGTCCTGAGCTCTCTCTCTCTCTGCTGTGAGTTAATGAATTAATGTTTTTTATAATACTTTCTCACATCCGTGGCTGTTTTGGAGTTCCACCGGCACTCGGTGCCATATGCACGACGTGTGATACGTGTATAGGTAGCAGTGGTGCTGCGGAAAGAGACACATTATGAAGATGAAAGAGATATAAGAGATTAAAATTCAAAAAATCTAAATTAAAGTAAAGTAATTTACCTAATGTTGTCATACATTAAGCCATTAAAGTAATAGGAATGTATAAAACTTGTAGGAAGGAGTCCTCTAAAAGTAGTCAATGTTTAAGCCTCCTATCTATCAAGGACTGAATGTTCAGACTGAATATGGACACATCTGATCAACAGTCCAGTCTCATAGTGTTGTATATGTTCGCCCTTTTGTTCAGCTTAGTAATATAAACATTTTATCAAATTGCAACATTTTTTTTCTTTTTACAATCACAGCGAAAACAAGACCTCGGTGACACCACCAAATACCCAGTGCTAGCAGGGTATGAAATTAGACAGAAGCCCACTGACAGCTGTATACTGCTGGCCAGATGTGCTAAAAACCCAGAGCCAGCACGCCACCAGGCTAAATGGGTGAAATGAGGCGTTGTTGATAACTGTAGTGTCCCACATACTGCGAGCCTGACAGTTGGTGTCAGGAGGTGTGTGTGTGTGCGCGTGCGTGTTTGTGTGTTAAGAGCTGGCTGTAAGTGCCAAGCCAATTCTCCACAGATCAGTAGCTGTGTAGTCATGGTGGAAAAAAGGAAAAGAGAAAGCCTAAAAAACCTGTTCTGTCACACTTTGTTCAGTTTGTTCAGTGTATCTCTGTTTATTTAAATGCAAATGTATGTTAACGTGTAGTGGAAAATGTTTATAACATATCTTGACTATTGTGGATTTAAATTATGATTATGAAAAATCAGTACAATCAATTTTGTTACTTGTAAGTGCTTTACACCCTCGTAATAAATCCGATAGGTTGTAGTCATTTCAACCAATCATTCAAGTTTTAGATTAGATAAATACATTCAAAATAAAAATTGAAACTATAGTTATCTTTTTTCTGTCAGTTATGTGATTCATTTCAAAACTAAATCTATAAAAGAGAAGAACTTTATCCATTCTGAGGGAAATTGTTGCGGCATTGCAGGACAGAGTAGGAAAGAGTGTAAATACGTATAAAGAGTGTAAATATAAACTATCAATAAAAAGAAATCCAAAATCTGCAAAATCCAAAATATACACAATGCCCAAAATATCAGACAAGGTCATCGGTCTGGATAATAAGTTGCTCAGATCTCAAGTTGCATCTTGTTGAGTTGCATGTAGGTACGTAGGGAATGAGAGAGAATAAACAAACAGAAATCCTTACAAGATGACATCAGAAAATATTTGTTTTTGTGGTTTCCTATTGTATAAATGTGATTCCAGTCACTCTATCGGCTGTAAAACAAAAATGCCTGCCCTCTACCCTAGAAATGATGTTAATAAACATCCAATTTGCGACAGAAAATATGGTTTTAGGGACACGTAATGCTGACCAAATTGTACTCTCTATTAACACGCTGAGGAAATGTTGTTATTTAATGTGTAAAACCATTGATACTGAACATGTTTTTTTTTCCAGCCAAAATAGGCATTATTGCAATACATCATCCAGCTTTTATTAACATTTAAATAAAATCACAGTCTTACCCTAACCTTAAAGCTAAATTTCACCACTTTTTCTATAAATGTCGATCAGTGTTGATGGTAAATGTAGTCAGTTGATTCAAGAAATTCCTCCGTGCATGCAAGTTTTTTTGTTTGTAAACCAAACCAAAAATACAATATTACCTTATCTTAAAGGGATAGTTTGGACTATTTGATGTGGGTTGTATGAGGTAATTATCAATCAGTGTACCTACAGTAGATGGCGGTCTGCACACCTCCCAGTTTGGAGAAGCAGCAGCAGCATCTAGTGTAGGAAGCTAAGCAATGTGCTGTTGTGGACCGGGTCGGCAGCAAAATGTATTTCAGACACTTAAAAAAGGACCGTATCAGTATGATGTGCTACGAATGTTTTTCACCACTTACTTTGCTGTCAACCAAACTCCACAGGTGAAATCAGTAATTTTACCTCACAGAATACAGGAGCTGCTGGTCTTCTGCTGCTTTGATCTGTTAGTCTGTTTGTGTTATTGTGTGACTTCAATATTTTAAACAAATAGTGTGGATTCATACTGAAGTCACACAATAACACAGACTTACTAACAGATCGAGGCAGTGGTAGACGAGCAATTCCTGTGTACTGCGAGGTGACGTTACAGTTTTTATTCATGAAGTTTGGTTGGTTAAAAGAGAGAGATACTTGCTTATATAACATTGGTTTCCCATCAGAGAAGGCTGTCTGACAGCAAAGTAAAGCAGTGAAACAGTTCCAAATTTAACACTTAAACTGTTTGTTTGTTTTTTTTTTTTGGTGTTTTTTTGGTGTCTAAAATATGTTTTGTTGCTGACCCTGTCCACAGCAATACATTGCTTAGCCTCCGTGCTAGTACTCCTGCTGCTTCTCCAAACTGGTGGCGCGCTGACCAGCATCGAATTCACTTCAAATAATCTGAAACTACCCATGTAAGCAAAGTGCTTTTGTTGCAGGAGTCTGGACGTGAAACACTGAACGAGTGAATGTATGGCATTCACTTAAAGAGAACTCTGAACATAATCCAGGCAGGAATCACAATGTCACCACAACTGAATAATGAAAACAAAGACAAACATTTGTAGGAGACAGGGTTGAAAGTGCCGGCGGTGAGCCTATAAAATCTATAATATACTGTAGGTCCAACACTAGTATTCACACACTCATCTAATGCTGACTTGACAAAGTAAGCTTCTATAGTGTAAAACACACTTTTTTAGCACAGTGTAAATATAGCCATCACACCTTTGTGGGGGTTTGTCACATGGGGACCTGAATGTATTGCCTGACTTTGTGACAAGTGGAGAGAAAAAAAATTTAAATAAGAGAGGAAGAAAAAAGGAAGACAGAACTAGTGGCTGCAAGATTTTCCTCATGAGAAACAACATTTTTTGCTTGATCCCACAAAAGCTTGTCATTCAGCATCTGGTGAGGCAGACGGCTACATGATCATCCCTCTGCCAGCGTCCGACACCGCCTCTCATCCCTTAATAATGGAATACAAATGTGTGTGTCACTCCAACTTTGTGTTTGTGTTGTGGTCAGCCTTTCATTCCTGGCATAAAAATCTGTGTCTCGCGTGTGTCTGGACATTTACTCAAGTACAAATTTGAGGCACTTGCGCTTTAGTTGAGTGTGTCCATTTCATGCTGTTTTAAACTTCTACTCCACTCGTACTACATTTTCTTGCAGCTGATAGTTACTTTGCAAAGTAAGATTTTCCATTCAGATTCAGTCATTCGTTTGTTTAAATTATCACAATAATAATATTTACTAAAGGCTTAATAGATCAATAAATAATATTTTCAAATCTAAAAGGGTTCTTAGATTACATTTTTATATAACAGCATAATATAAATGATGAAGATATTTACTGACGCATATAAAGTTAATATTAACAGGAAACTGATCTCTAAGATTTATTCATCTTTACAATTGGAAAAGTTTTTTTTTTCCACCATGTTTAAATCAAGGTTGGAGAAAGAAACTATATAACATTAACTGAAGAAGACTGCTTCAACGTACAGTATGTAGGAAAATGTCTACAACATCAAGCTCGGATTTGTGGAGGGAATACACATGGACTCCAAAGATTAAAAAATCAATCCTGAACGAGGTCAGTGCTGGAGAATGTGTGGTTATAGTATGTCTGCTGGTCGTTCTCACATTTTTTGGGAGTGTCCTAATATTTCTTACTATTGGACAGATGTGGTAACACGGATCAGATCTATAATCGGCCCAGAGCTCGATGTTAATTTCAGTGTTATATATTGTGGAAATGTACCAACTGGGCTGAAAAAACAGGACAGATACTCATTACAAATACTACTAGCAGGTAGTAAAAAAAAAAACGGCTGAGTAAAGAGTCTCCTACAATCCATGAGTGGACTTTTTCTCTGAGACATGCTACCAAGAAATGTGAAAAAAACCCTAACCCTACAACAACAGAATGGACTTTAAAGTTAAGAAGGAATGATAGACATTGTCCTCTGTAGGACACACTCTGGATTTGCATTAATCAGAGACAAGGATCATAAAGACTTGTAGAACCTTAAAGGGCGACCAGTGACACAAAGGATCCGTAGATTTTGATACTGCAGTGTAACCCAGATTCACTCCATCTTCATTCTACATGTCAGGCATTTCTCCTCACCCGTGAATCTTCCTCCCACCAGTCGAGCAGTATTGTTACTTTTACTTAGTAATACTTCCATGTCTGATGTGAACAGAGTCATCAAAGAATATTTATATTTTAAAGCCTTTATAACATCACTATGTCATTTTAAAATGGTCACTAATGCGGGAGTACGATCACAAATGTCATCCTTGTTGCTGAACGTTAGACATTCGTGGATTCAGAGGCCCAGCAGCAGGTGGACGTTGTGTCGCTGGTCTTCCTCTGAGGCCCCCTGAAGACTCACAACACTCAACCAACTAACCTGACCTTTGGTAACAAGCCAGATGGACAATATTAGCTAAATTACTAATGGACTCCTCATGTTGGGAGCAACTTGATGCCCCAAGTGAAGCAGTTCAAGTGTCTCAAGGTCTGTTCCGTGGAGTCAGTCCTCTTATAAAGAGTCCCCCAAGCACCAGCTGAACAGGACCTGGCTATTTTTATTTCCAAATATTAGAGCGTGTCTGGAGCAGCAGGTGGGAAGTGTAAAGGGGCCACTGTGAGGAAGGTTGTGTTAGCTTTTAATGAGTCGTATGATGTGTTCTGATGCTCATACAGCCAATTAATTGTTTCTGCATACGATATGATAGTGGAAAATAGAAATATAATGATGATAGAATTATTTTTCCAGCTTTGTTTAAATCCCTCAGTTTATCTGAATAATTCATAATTTCCCGATCTGAACATGATATGAAATAAAGAGGCAAACAGTAAAAAATTAAATTACCGAACTAATCACATCTTCATTTTCCTCTTGTCACACCTTCTCTTCACTCCTCCACCTCATATTTTCTCCCCTCTTTCTCAATTGCACCTCCTTTTGTTTTTGCCCTCATGTTTTTGTATTTCGTTCTTGTTCTTTTCGATTTTCTTTTCATTTTTACCTCAAATCCTTCTTTTCTTCCTCGTCTTTCTCCTCACATGCTCTTTTCTCTGTCTCCTCTTCTCGCTTCCTCCGTCTCTTCTCGTCCAGATCATCCAGGACCGCGTGGACTCCCATGTGTCCAGAAACAGGTTATTGTGGAATTCCCTACCTGGTGGTCTCTATGCACTCCCCCAGTACTCGACTGACCCTGCCCAGTTCCCTTTTTACTATGCCATACTGGGTAAGTGTTGATCTCGTCTGATTTTCTTAGATTTTCTTTTCTTTTATCCACACACAACCAATTCAAAAATCTTGAGGGAATATTTATGAAACATATAGATGTGAAAACTAGACAAAGGTTTGACATTAATATACTGTACATCATTAGTTTCCTTGCTCCCAAAAATGTTTTCATTTTCAGTGCATGGCTCCAGCTTCTGTGGTTTTTAGTCAGAGTGGTTTGGCCTCATTGATTTGGCCCATTTATCAGCATGGTCAACAGTTGGAGCTGCATCACTGGATGTGATACGCAGCTCATGGAGGTAATTAAGGTACTTGAAAACCCTTGGCGCCCTTTAGCCGCAATTTGGGTCAAAATTCTTACTCCTCTGAGTCATAAATCAGTCAAATCTGAACACACAGACATGATGCACATATTTTTAAATCGGGGCTGTCCTGAATACAACTTTTTGGGCGTCAAAGCTTCAGTCAGAATCACCTGCTCATAGTCAAAGCTTCAACAAGGGGATGTCAATTCTATACCTTCCCCCAAAGTCAGTTTTTTCCATACTGTTCTGCACGCTCATATCACATGGATCCACTAGTTTTTTTTATGTGTGCAGGTTTTGAGACTAGTTAAACGCCACCTTGCTCTTTATCAGTCTTTTGCCTCTTTTTTGGTGCAGCGTCTCCCTTCTCTTTTAAAAACCAAGAAACTCAGGGCATTAAAATGCTGATTTCGACGTAGTTACCATGGCAACGGTAACTTTGTTGCAGAATCTAGCAACTTTTCATACCGTCTTAGTAACTTTATTCTAAAAATGACTAGCGACAAATTTAGTGACTTATTCTGCAAACAGCAGCAGATCTTTCCTTCTCCTCTCTTGAGCCGTGCGCAGGCAGTCAGTAAACTGTGGCTGTGTGGCAGGCAGGAGGATGCCACTTCAAATGTGATAAGTTTCTATGGTTACACTGACGCTCTCACTCTGAGGAGACACTATTTACATTTGGTCCATTTAGATGTCAGTTAAACATCTGGTCCCCTCCTGTCTCTGATGAAATCCTGTCGTAATTTCCTGTAATTTGTTCCAAAGTCTGAAACATCCAAAAGTTGTTTTTACACTACAACAAACAAACCAAACCATCGTTCGGTTTGTTTTGGACTGAGACCACCTCTTTTCACTGGACCAAAGTTTTGTAATTTTGGTCCGGATCAGATGAGGTAGGTGTGAAAACACCCTGAGACTTTCTCTGGATTGGAACCTTTCAAAATGCAAGTGAGCTTCTCTCACTCTTTCTCTCCTGAATCTCTGGATTAGGATGTTCCTATAGCTTGTAAATATGCAAATAGATTGTCTGATCTTTCCGTCCCTTTGTAAATTTTTAAGTTCAAACATGTAATGTTCCAGTAGTGAGATCTCTCCTTTGCTGCACCCCAACACAATCACAACATTTTATACAAATGAAAATAGAGCTTGTGTTAGCTACTTTCATTGTAAGAGTTGGCAGCACTGAGCTTTGAAGCATTTAAGTCAGATCAGTGTGTCCATAATAACATACACATACATAAAAGTATGATTACAACCCCAGAATTTGCCTGAGAATCGATCACGTTTTAAGTTTGATTAGCTTTGATATCAAGGTAATCAAGTCATGGTTGTCTGTGCACCCATGGGTACACCGCAAACAGAAACTAAAACTGTAAACAACTATAGCCTAAAAAACAGGGCTCAAGTTGTTCCCCACAGCTAAAAAAAAAAAGCGACTCCATGGCAACATTATACTTTCTTTTTATGTCCCAAAAACTTGGAGCATGATAGAAGGGTGTAGGTGTTTAAGTGTCAGTCTACTCAATTCCCTCCTGTTCTTCTCATCTCTGGCACTAAGAAATTGCAGTGGTGGTTCTGTTCTGTTCTTGCCAGAGATCACCTGTCAATCAGTGTGTGCCGTCTTCGTCCTTAGATTTTTTTTGTTAATGTACTGAATTTTTCCTTTTTCTTTTTTTTTTTTTGTCAATGCAGTTGTGCAAGTTCCAAGATTTTCTTAAATTTATTCCAAGTAAGCTGTAAGCCTCTGCCACGGAGAGCTTGCCTGGAAGCTATTGCACTGACAGGACTTTATCTCAGGACATACAGCAAACATAAAAGCAGAAAATATACAAGTTCAACCCATGATATAGATTGCATTGCATGTTATCAACTGAATAATAAATTTAAAAATATGTGTTGAGAACTGCTGTTGAAGCAGGAACTTAAAACTGCAGGCGGAGAGAGTGAAGGTAAAGTGGCCCGGTGTGTGTATATGTATACGTGGGTGTGTACAGAAATGCATGCAGACTGGAGTGATTCTCAACAGACTGCGGCTGTAACTCAGATCGATGTTTGTCTTTCTCTGAGGAATAGTGGACACAAGGGTTAGGAGGAAGAAAGGAGGGAGGGATCGAGGGATAGAAGGAGGGAAAGACGGGGCAGTTTGGGTTTATGCCACCGCAGTAAATCACTATTTTAGCTGCTGCCATCTCCAGTGCTGCTGCTCAGGGAATAACTTGTCGTCAATGCCGTGTCTGTACGACGGTCTCACTCTGCTACCTTCCCATAACTTTTGATGGCAAAGCAGTTGCAACTTCTGCCTGGAAAAAAGTTTGACTTACTGCTCAGCCGCAGTGGCCTCAGGAGCTGTAAGAAAATCCTGATTTGATGGCTCAACTTACATCTTCGCTTTAGTTTGTGAAAAGTTGTGCTGTTATGAGGGATGTGGAGTGTGTGTGAGTGTTTCCTCTTGAGAATCTGGCTGATTTGGCACACATACGCTCACGCACACGTCAACAGCTCTTGCCAAGCAATACTTCCATAATCCTCTTTCAACTGGGTTTAAAGCTGCACACGACCAGTAAGGACATACCTCTACTCTGAAGAGTGAGTCTGCACTGATCACAAAAGGAGCAGAAACACTACTACTACCACTAATTATTATTTTTTCTCTTTAGATCATTTATAACATAAGTATGTAGGCCTTTTTTGCCATTTGCTGTTTGTGAAATGCAAACATTTCTTAGAGGCAGACTTGTTAGGCCAGTGTAGGTCCAGTGTGTGAGATGTATGAGTATGTTTTCATTAGTGTAAAATCTTTGTCGGTCCCCTTAGGCCACCATGTGACACTGCCATGTTTCTACAGTAGCCCAGAATGGACAAACCACACACTGGTTTAAGATACGGCCTTTGGCATTTTTCAGTTTCACAGCTGCAACCTCATTTCTAGATGCTGCTAAATCTTACACACTGGTCCATTAAGTAATAATAGATAAAAATCCAGTGATAATGCCTTTAAGGTGCATCAAGATGACAATTTAAAAGCTGGATTGAACAAGATTAGATGAGTTGTACCTGCCAATAAAACATGTCTGCAGTTGAAACATTGAAACCTGATTTCAAGAATAAAATTAGGCTTTTTTTGTTGTTTGTTTTTTGCAGATTGAAGGCTGTAATTTTGTGCAGCATCACAGTCAGTAGTTATAGTCACAATGACACAAACTTTTTCTGGTGCACACATCAAAATGTGCAGCTCATGGAGTGTGATGTTAGTTTGTTTCATTGTTAAATAATGTGAAGAAAGTAATGAGAAAAGATGGGAGTACTCCTCAGACTCACTTTCCATTTTAAGTCTTTGGCATTGTTTGAGCTAAAAACACGCTTTGGACTTTTTTTTTCTGACACTTAGACACTTTGTCCATTGTCTGTTAAAGTGAAAAATCACAGCACATACTGTATATTTAGATATCATAGAGCTTACCAGGTTACCATTGGTATTTACCATCTTGTGAGCAATTTTAGGGAAATTCTGGGTGAAAAATCTTGTATTTATTCCGTTTTGTATACATGACCTAGATGCACTATTATAGTCTTGGACACCTTTAAACTTCGGGGCTCTGGGATTTAAACTTCTGGAGTTTCTGGTCCCTGAACTGAGACACAGCTGCAGTTCCGTCTCTCTGTGTCTCTCTCCATGGTCCTGAAACACTTAGCCCATGTATCTCTTTTGACATCCATGGCGCTGAAATGGTTGAGCCCATTCTTTCTTTTCTTACTTTTCTCCACCCTTCTCCATTTATATTCATTTCACTTCAGCTAAACAAACATAATGCAATGCATTTTGACTGCATGTTAATGGTTTTATATTCACTGCAGCATTTTTTAAAACTCCATGTGACATAGCTAAGGCATTCTTTTGTGCATTTTGTTGTGCTTGCTGAAAAAATATGTTGTCTGTTAAAAGCCACACACTTACTGTTAATATCTTGCATACCTACTATTGTAATATTAACCCATGGGTAGTTCTCCTGTGGTAAACCAGTTTCATCCATTAATTGCAGAGGTTTGAAAATGCAATATTTCTCTTTTTCTCCCACAGTCAGTCAGTGATCTCATCTCATTTTTGTGAAATTCACAATCTAAAAAGAAAACCCTTTACCCCAAAGATAATGATGTCAGAGGGTTGGGATGAATGCTTGAAGTTTAATTCGATTTTCACTCATTTGCATTGGAACATTGGATTCTTTTGCTCTCACTGGGAGTGCCTCTTCAACACTTGGCTACTATTTGTTGGTTACTTGTTTTAAGGGTCGGCAGGCCAGTATGAGACAATACAATACCTCTTTAATGACACCAGCAGATGCAACAGAGTGAAGGGTAATAAGATATTGACACTTGTCTGCAGACAGTCACAAAATACAGGAAGATATGCACTCACCAGACCCCAGCTTCTTCTGAAAAACAAAAAACAAACTCTCAATGCCATCCTGAGATCCCTTCCATTCCCGGGCAGTTTAAACCCATTCATCACACTGATTCAAGAGACTCTAACAGCTCATGACACATAACAACCAGGTGGACTAATGACCCAAATGTGACCTCGACCACATCTCTTTTGGTTGAAGACACATTTGTTCAAGGTGTGAACGACCCCACAGAGGTTAAACACAGATCAAATGTACCACCAGTCAATCTGAGCCGAAGAGGCCTCTCAGAAGGGAGGGAAAATATCTTCAAGTCCCAGTTTCCTTTGACTTAGCACCCATAGATACACACTTCTGGGGCTTAAGAGAGGCAAATTTAAAAGTAGTTTTATTGTAGTAGTATTTACATATTACTTGAGTGTTCCAAATATAATTTTTGAAGCTTCAGTGAGAGTTACCTGCAAATATTCAAAGCTATTATTGTAATCATAAGTTTAATGAGAAATGAGGAAAGGAGGGGAGACAGTAGCCACTGTCTATTCCAGCGGTTCCTGGGTGGGTGCAGTGGGGTGTGGATATGATTTATGTTGGGGAAATAAACAAATAAAAGTTTGCTGATGCTATCATGCTGATCTTTAGTCATTAAAATTCAACTTCAATCCTTTTTTTATTAGTTGCTGCTCCAATTATTTTTCATAACTGATAATTATTGTGGGGTGGGGTGGTGGGTCGTGAACTTTTTTTGCCTTCTGAAGGGGGGGGGATGCCATCTCCGCCTCCAAAGTCTCAAAAGTCAAACTGACGAGTGAACAAGTGTTGGACTGATGCGAGCATGTTGGGAGGATTTAGCTCGCTCTCATCACGGGCCTGTGCTCCCTCAAGAGGACGCTTTTCTGCTTGGGGCTACTGTCCTGTGCACTCGTGTCAAGTGTACGTGCCTGTTTTTTTTAAGCGTGCAAAGTTTGAGACTAACTTTTGAGACCACAAGTGAGCTCACTTTTTTTTTTTTTTGCTTTTTATCAGTATTTTTATTCTCTTATTGTGCCGCTGATGCAACGTCTCCTTCCTCTTTTCAAAAAAACAAGTGAGTAAAAAGAAAAAACAAAAGCCTTCAAATACTGATTTGGACATTGGTTACCATGGTAACAGTAGAAGCTTTGAAGCCTTCAGATGAGCTACTGACTACGACCTCTTAATAAGAGCAGTATTTCCCCTGCCATTGTCCAGCTCATCAGCAACCTCAATGTTTTGTTCAACCCACACTGAAGAGTAGCGTACTAGCATCAGTTGTTCTACTCATCTACTGCCTCGTTCTAATTGGTAGAACAGTTTCCGTGCAAACGCCGTGCTAAGGAAGGCCTTAATAAAAAATCGTGGTGGCATGGCTCTTTCCAGGAAAGCGCAGATGAAACAGAAGGACCGAGCCTCTTTCTGTGACCCCCCACAAGGGCAGACCTCGTGCTTCCATAAATACCGCTAAGCCCACCTGAGAAGGCTGGTCAGGGGGCCCGGTGTCAGAGAGATGGATAGAGCAACACTAAAGAGCACTCTGGCTCCACTTATCCATGAGGATGTGTATTCCCTTATTCCCACACCCACCCAACACTTGGCATGCCATGTGCCTGCAGTCCTGGTCTTCTGTAGCTGCTGTGAATATTGTGTGTGTTCCCATATCTGCCCCAGTGTACCTATTGTGTATTTTTAACTTCTTAATAGTAGTTTGTGTAATGTGAAAGGGTTTGTTTTTAGTGCCAAATCCACAGAGAAGCATCACTCAACTCTGCAGTTCCTCTCACCTCTGCAGATTGATTCATTGTCTTTCAGCTCGTTGTTTTGGTTTCACAGCCCGCAGCGTTACTGTTTTGGGTCACTCTCACCAGGTCCAGGCAGATCCAGGAAGGTGTTTTCAGCAAAAAAAAAAAAAAAGACAGATAAGCCGGGCTCAGACTACAGGAATTTTGGGTTGTTTTACCTCAGATTCACCCCTCCTGACAATGGACTGGTTGCACAGCAGACATGTTGACTTGTCAGAGCAGGAAAAACGCAGGTGGACTTAAATTAATAACAGTAATTACAGCTCAGGTCCATTAAGTGTCCCAGTAACAGTGTCAGTGAACCAGCATGCACAATAGAGAGACCTCCATTAAGTGGGATGCAACAATCATTAATACACCTGTGAATTTTCTGATGTGACACGTCAAAATGTCTGCTGTGCAACTAGTCCATCGGAGGAGACGTCTGGTCTCTACAAAAGGCCAATCAGCCAATCAGATGACAAAGTGGAAGGGTCAAAAATTAACACCTTTTAATTAGATTTTCTGTTTGGTGAGTAAATCTCAGTAGACCATCCACAACAGTGGCAGGTAAATGTTTGTACAAAAATAGCTGAGTAATAAAAAAATATTTTGAGAGTCTCTACTCCCCTTTGGTGTCATTACAGACTTTTACTCATTTTAATAATTAGATCCTAAAATCACTATAAGGGGACAGTACAGATGGATTATCTATAAGCAGTGGTGGAAAGAGTACTGAATATCTGTACTGAAGTGCAAGTACTGTTACAAGTAAAAGTACTGGTTTTAGAAAACTACTTAAGTAAAAGTACAAAGTATTCTTGTCAAAAACTACTCACAGTATTAGTTACTTTTTAATCGTTAACAAATTATCAATAGGAGCATTCAATCAAACCTTCAGTTTGTCCAATTTACAACTGATAGCTGTAAACACTAACAATCAGTTTAGAGATTAATAATTTATAAAATATAGAACATGTGTTTTTGTCTCATTTCTTTTTTTCTCTGTTTGTTTTTTTTTTTTTTTTTGTCACTTTAAGTTTCCTTATTCAACAAATGAGGTGGATTTACCACAATTTCTAAACAATTGATTAAATTTTGGTTAATACATTTTTAATTAGTCCAGTTCCTAACGGCAGTTGATGAATTAATGAATAATTGTCAACATCCTTATTCCAAACCTGTGCCTGCTGCAGCATTCTGGGGGTTTTCATCCGTATGTCCAGATTTTCATTGGCCTGTTTGCAATCGGAATATTAATCAATTGGAATATTAATTCCAATAATACTCAGTACTCAGTTATGGTTTTAAAAGTAACTAAGTACATTATATAGTGTAAGTAAAAGTACAAACTTGAAAATCTACTCATAAAAGTATCCAAGTACCCAAAAAATACTTAATTACAGTAATTTTAGTATTTGTAATTAGTTGCTTCCACCCCTGAGTATTAGGATAATGAAATGTGTAACGTTGGGTTGCCTCGCTGATGAACAGAAGATCTTATGAACTGGAAGACAGGAACTTCAAAATGTTTTAGCTTGAACAGTTTGATGGAAGAATTTAGTGATTTAATAGGAAAAGAAAGTGCTGCTGCCACAGTGAGGCACCTTCATTGGGGTCTAAAGGGGCTGCAGGATACAGTAAGGTCATATTTGAACTTCTTTCCAGGCTTTGTGTAAGACTGTATGATAGGATGAGCAGCAACATGAAATATATATGATATAGGTTAGTTATGAATGCAGTGCATGTGTTAAAAGTTCCAGTCTGTAAAATAAAAGGAACATATGAGTTTAATTTGATTTTAATCAACAAATTGTACAAATAACTCTTGAAACCCTCTCATGTGCCATCTATACCAGTTCTTCTTATAGTCACTTGTAGTTAGCTCACAAACTTTTGTGTTTGTAACCTGTTTCTCATGTTTAAAGTTAATTAAATGAGTCTAATATTGAAAAACATCTGAATTGTTATCAGCGAACTCAACCTCTTCTTGTACAACGGGTCCCCAGATACTTCTGTGATAATTCTCATGTTGTTTTATACTTATGCTTAATATCCAGTGCTGTTAAGAATAGTTAAATACAGAAATCCTGCTACAAGATTAATTAAAAACAACAAATAGACCCTGTGATCATGATTGGTATTCGCCAGTGCTCCCAGTGATCAGTCACTGGTAATTGGGCCCCAAAACCATGACCAGAGATCATTTTAAATCAAGATATTTACAGTAAATAAGATTATTTAGAAAATCTGTCTTCACCAGCTGCATAGCTGATATTAAATTGATAAAAAATGACGTTGAGATGTCCTGTGAGTCTCATTGTTTGCTGTTGCATTGAGGAGTTTTACATCTCCGTCTTATATTATGGTGCAAAAAAGTAGAAAAAAAATGAAAAACAGATAAATAGTTTAATTAAATTGTCCAGTTATGCCTAATATCCTAAATCCACATGATTTGTTTGATAATCACACTAATAATCAGCATTAAATCACTGGCAGCCCTCAATAAACATGAAACAAAGATTCTGTTGCCGTGCTGCTCCGTGTCCACATCTTTTCTCTCATCTAAATTCAATGACTGTGCGCTAATCATATTATTCTAACGCCGATCATGAACATAACACTGTTTACAGTATCAAAACAAGGCAATACATAATCACCTTAATCTGATTATAATAAAACCATTAGTGTGCATGTAAACACACTGAATGGTGTATAACACATCACGTAACAGGTCGTTAGTTTTGCATCGTGTGCTCTTCAATTTAAAGATAGTAGCACATGAATGGATTCATTTATTATGGAGCAGAAAATGTATTCGGAAAATAAAATCCAATCGTAGAAGCCGATGCTTTACAATATTGATACGTTTCTTTGGCACAAGCTGCCACAGGGGGAATCAATTTCCTCAACCCCATTTACCCATTGTACCGTATGCTGGGGATCATTTATCGAAGGTAGTAATTTAAAGTTTGGTTCCGCTTCATAATTTCTCTTTTTGTCCTGTTTGCTTCGTTTGTTTTCCTCAATAAAATGAAAAAAAAAAGAAGTAACTAACAAGAGCTGTTTTATTGTGAGCTTTTAGAAAAAACAATTATTCCTTCATAAGAACAAATCAGCATGATTCACAGTTCACTAAAAGAGACACTCGAAGCAAACTGTTCACTCTTGGATTAGACATGTTTACTCATGCTCAGTCATGGGGACCGGGGGTTTATATCCTGTCAGAAAGATGGATGACGGGTGCAGCACAGAGCAGCCTGTGTCCAGTTAACCGTTATGGAGCTTTATGGAGAGCTACATCTGCACAAATCTCTGTTAAAAACCTAAATACAGTTTGCTCATGACAACTGTTTCTGAACTCTGTGTCTGTGTGTGTCTGTCTCTGTCTGTGTGTGTCTCCAGGTAAGAGTCCCTCGCAGCAGTTCACAGCTGTGATCCACACGGTTACTCCTCTGCAGTCCCAGATCTCCCCTGTGGTGAAGCTCATCATCGCTGTAGCCAAGTCCAAGTTCTGTGCACAGGTGGGAAGTGTGTCTGCAACAAAGGAAAATGGAAATGGACAACAAACAGTCTTACACTATATGGCCAGTCAAACACAAAGGAAATCACACACAATATCAAGAGGAGTTGATACTTTAGCATTTGTAACATGTCTTATCTTTTAGTTAAAGTTAGTTAGTTAATTAAACTACAACGACAACTAAGCTGCTGTGGCAACAAAACATATTTTAGCCACTAAAAGAAAGGTCCACCTACAAAATCAATATTAGTTTAAGCGTACGCTATATTAAGAATATTTTCACCACTTTGTCGACAGACGGCCTTTCCCCAGGGTAAACTGCTATTATACAAGCCCAGTTTCACTTTCTGTAAATCAACCAAACTCCATAGGCAAAGTCACAGATTTTACCTCACAGAACACAGGAGTTTCTTGTCTACTGATGTCTTGATCAGTTGGTTTGTTTGTGTTATTGTGTGACTTCTGGTTAGTTCAGATTCACTGAAGTCACAAAATAACACAAACAAACAAACAGATTTAGGCAGCAGCAGACCAGCAATGCCTGTGTTCTGCAAGGTAAAGTTGATGATTTTGCCAGTGAAGTTTGGTTGGTTCGGAGGGAGCAATATAACAGCAGTTTCCCATCAGAAAAGGCTGTCTGATGACAAAGTAAAGTGGTCAGAATAAATATAAATATAGTTCTCTCTGATAATTACATACTCTTCAACAAATGTGCGTTTTTGTGTGGAAATGAAAAGACAAAATGAAAGATGTGGGAAATAGTCCACCTGTTTCAAAAAACCTCTATGCAGGCAGTAATGTATAAAGATGTTGATGGTCACATAATATTAACTGAATCCGTGTGCTTGTACCTGTACAGATTGTGGTTTTATGGAACTGCGACAAGCCTTTACCTCCTCGGAACAAGTGGCCCTCCACCAGCGTGCCTCTCACTGTCATTGAAGGACAGACCAAGGTAACAGCTGCTGGCTTTTTGCATCCATTATGTATTTAAAGGATGCTGCTTAGCAGTGAAGACACTCATATCGCCTTTATAAAAAGAGATCTGCTCGAAGGTACTTTGGCCGAAGTTTGTTGGCGGTTTAAACCAGAAATTGAAGCACTAACCCTTTAGCTTCTGGCTGTTTTCTAGACACCACAAACCTAAACTTTAAGACACTAGAAAGTAAGACTTTAAACACACAAAAGAGGTGACATCAAAAGCAGGGTGGGTGCTGTCATTTAGCACGAGGATTGAATCTTTTCGAGTTTCCTGGAGAACAATACCCGCAAGATCTCAGGACTTTTAGCATGTGCATGCTTGTGTGTTCATATCCTGAAAACACTGTCTGGTCTTAAACAAAGACGACTCTCTGTACTTTGTGCTACCATGTAACTCTCAAAGATATATTCTGACTTTAAAGGGATAGTTTGGATTATTTGAAGTGGGGTTATATGAGAAACTTATCAATAGTTCGGTGTGGGCGGATGTTTAGCTCAGTTGGTAGAGCGTCTGACCCATGTATGGAGGCTCCTCTGCAGGGGCCGCTGGTTCAACTCCTGCCTGCGGCCCTTTGCTGCACGCCATCCCCTCTCTTTCTGCCCCTGTTTCCTGTCTACTCTCTAGCTGTCCTGTCAAATAAAGGCAAAAAAAAAAAAAAAAATTAAAAAAATCAATAGTAGGTGTATTAAAAACAGAAGACGGCTGTCGACGCGCCCCCAGTTTGGACAGGGTCAGCAGAGAAACGTATTTTAGCCACCTAAAAAAATCAGTATCAGTTTAAGTGTATGCAATATTTAGAATATTTTCACCACTTTAGCTCGTTGACAAACAGCCATTTCTGACAAGAAACCGCCATTATATAAGCCAAATATCAGTCTCTCCAAACCAACAAAAATCGGATGGCAAATGGAGATGGTAGATGGAGTTTCTGGTCTACTGCTGCCTTGCCTGTTAGTTTGTGTGTGTGTTATTGAGTGACTTTGGTGTTGTCAAAGGTTAGTTCAGATTCACCAAAGTCACACAATAACAACAAACTAACAGGTCGAGGCAGCAGTAGACCAGCTTTTTTTAAAATAATACATTTTGCTGCTGATCCTGTTCACAGTAGTACATTGCTTCACTTCCGTCCTGGTACTCTTCTCTGCTTCTCCACACAGGGGGACTGTTTACCGCCGGCTACTGTATGTAAGTCACTGACTGTGGATAAGTACCTCATACAACCACAGTCCAAATAATCTAAACTATCCTAACTAACCTTTTAATTGATAAAAATTTATGTTTAATGGCAAAGCTTCTCTGAAAGTTAAAAAAGGAGTCCAGAAAATAATTGTAAAAAGTAGGTGCTGGAAAAAAAAGCTTTTCATAGACATTGCACAACTCCACTGAGATGGAAGATTCTTATTTTTGAAAAGAATAAACTCAACATCACATGTTAAATCCTTCAACACATTAACCTAAGGTATGAAAGCTCGAGTCTGATCACCTCCAGCCTTTAAATGTGAGGTTAAAATGGTCAAAATGTCTGCTGAGCATTCACCAGGACTTATCTGTAGTTAGGCTTAAGATAAATTTAAGATAAAACCTTTAGATCATCATTGTAAAAGGCTAAAAATGAGCTAAAATGATCCTGTGATGTGCATTTAGAGTTTTGCAGTAACCTCGAGGAGGATTTCTGCACCGTTCAGAGCTTCACTACATGATAAATGATTCAGGAAATTAAGCAAATACCCTTGAGAACACCAGCTGTTCAGACTCTCGTGGGCTGTTATTATATTACAAGCCAAAGAAAAACAAGAGTGGACCTTGATTAAAGCTCATTCAGGCTGAAATGTATCAGTCAGTTTCAACTTTTCAAACTGTCACTGAAAATTAAATTATTTGCTGCATTACTGCAGCTTGTCTCAGACTCTGTTTGGCTTTTATTAATCTCCTTTAAGTACACAGTCTAAAGAGCATGTTAGGTTGTTTGATGCAGACCAGTCTGCATTAAGTGGAACTCATAAATACTAGTCTTTTATTCTGTTGTCTGCTTACAGCTGTCTTGCGTCTGGTTTTCGGAGGCCTGTGGATGTTGTTTGAAGCACAATGTTGAGTCTTTGCTGAAGAGCAGGGCGATGGTTGATAAATTTATCATGATAAAAGGTTTCATTTAACCACTTTACTTTCAGTGACATACTCCGTGTCAGAAACTGTACAGAAGGAATACAAGCTTTAACCAGTTAAGTCAGGTGGGTTTTAATGTTCCGAAAATACCCTCAGTCAGGCGTTTTCACATTATTTTAGCTAATTTCACCTCCCTGCGGGGTGTGTGTGGGTTTGTGCTAGACTGCCATCACCCTGACTGTCTTCTGTTGCTTTTGTCACACCTGTAAGGATGGAAAAATTCACACCTCTTTTTTTCTACAAATATCTGCAAAAAAGTTAAAATCATCCAAGAAGAAAAACACCTGAGTCTTTATTGGCTGCCTTCCTGAAAACTGTCCAAGTTGCTGTCCTCACAGTGGACTATTTTGACTTGTGAAACTTTTGACATTAATATTTAACACCACTTCTTTTTTTGGGCGGTGTGACACCATCTGGTTCGGGCCTGTCGCCAAGTGGTGCCGTTGGGGTGCAGTGCCCACCCATGGTGCATCATGTGCTCCCCTTTAAACACCGCGCCAGCTCCCAAAATTTAATTTTCATGTACAACCCCAATTCCAAAATAGTTGGAACTCTGGTAAAACATAAATAAACTAAGAACACTAAGTTTTAAAGTGAAATTCTTTCTCATTCTTGCTTGATATACGACTTCAGGTGCTCATAAGTTCTGTGTTGTCGTATTTTGTGCTTCATAATGCACCACACACTTTCAAACAGTCATTCCCAGAGAGACCCACAGGAGGGTCACAGGAGATTTTATTTGGGTCACAAATAAATACAAGACTATGAAAGAAATTCTGCAAATTCAATAAAGAATTTAAAATGTGTGTATTGTTTTACTGATGAGAGAAAAAAAGTCTAATTTTGTCTAATTTATGAAATGGCTAAGATGTTCTATATTGTTTGTTAACTGCAGAAATGCATTTGTTTCTCATTTATAAAGTATTTAACGTGTATATGTTTTCAATAACATGTGTCAAGATAATAAAGTGATAGTAAATGGCAGTTGGTCCATTTTGATCAGGTCTATTTTGAATTGGATCACGAAGCTTTGTCATTTTTAAAAAGTGGGTTCCCAGAAAATAATTTTGGGAAACTTCGCTCTAGAGTGCATGACGTATTGAAGTGCCCTCTGGAGTGCACTTTCAGTCAACAAAACATGGTAAAGTTCCTTCTAGAGGGTTCTCCCACTGGACAAAATGTGTTCCCTCTAGAGAGCCCTTCTAGGAGACAAAACATGATAAAGTGCATCAAAACCTTCAGCATGTTGGTGCCCCACCACATACACCTGGTGCCCTTTTTATTTTTTTCACCCCTGCCACTGGGACAGTCTGAGTTCACCACTGCTTAATACATTCACAAAAACAATTGAAAAATGTTGCCTTAGATTGTTCATATTTAAAACACAAATCAGGGATATTACTATGGAAATGTTTAGCTTTTTTTTTTTTGAAGTAACACCTGTGATGTCTTTTGTTTTAATTACTTGGGCAGCACAAGCTTTCCAGATTCTTTGTTGTGTGTGGTGTCTTTGATCTGTTGTTGCAGATTTGGACCTGATTCAGACAGCCTCTCCAGCATGAATAAAATATACGCTAGTTCAAATGCAGAGTTCAACCAACAGCTGCACTTAAAAAGTGTGTTTTTGTCATGAGTGATGACGCTATGTTGTCAGTGTTGATGACTAAAGTACGTGTTTTTAACTCTGCTGTTTTCACACTGTCTCGTTTGTTCTGCTGACAGAACGTCATGTGGTGCAGACAAGATGTGACTTACTGTGTTGCAAAAGTCTTGCACAAAAAAAAGTGTTAGCCGACTGCGACTCTGTGGTTTTATTGACAAAATTAAAAATACATTACATGCATGAAATGATTATGTAAAGGATCATGATGCAACAGGTGCAGCAGCCTCCCACAAAGTTTAAATGAGACAGAAGTAGAATTGATTTGAAAAACTCAAGTAAAGTACATCAAATTTGTCCTTTAACACTTCGTGCAGATTCCCAGGGTGAAAGAGTCCATGAAGTTGTCTGGAGTTTGGTTTAACAGTCTGTTCACTCGAAAGACTGCCGGGAGCAGAGGGTATTAATGTTAATAATTCCCATAAATTGAGCTGATTAATAATGAACCTTATAAAAAGCGAAGGAAGTGGGGTTAAAACAACCTGTTAAATCCAGAAATTTCACCACTGTCACCTCCTAAGCTGCAATGAGATCTGCGCCCTTACTTTAGTGAAATAAAATACAGCAGAATGCAGATCCCCGCCATGCAACAAATGTGAAGCACCTGCTGCAATGCCACTCACAGCGGAGATTTGCAAAGTTCCTCCAACCTTAATTAACAAGACCCCTACATATGTTGTCTCTAGCTGAAACAAGACTTCAAACTGAAGCAGGTGGTGACCACTTGCCTCACCAACCAGTTAAGTTATCACTATATTGACATGTGTGATTCCAGTGAATAATTTCCAGGCAAAAACATGCTTCTTCACTTAAAGACAAAACAGCAGTAACTTAACACGACTCCGACAGAGCTGAAAGTGAATGAAACTGTAAAATAATGCAGATGCCTGAAAGTACAAACTGCAACACGGGAGAGAAACTACATTTCAAAACATAAAGATTCTGTTAGAAGCTACAAACGTACTGAGAGCGAACATAAAGAGACTTTATGAAACGTCTGCCTCTCTGCTCTCCTGCACACACATGAGCTCACAACCTCACCTGTTCGAGGGGGAGGAAGGCGGCTTGTCACGGTTTGGCCATGGCAGGCAAGACATCACCACAGCCCATTTGGAGGCGGGTCAAACTCGGCCCCACTCCAGAGTAGGTCCATCTCGGGTGTGGCTCAGTACAGCTCACTGAAAGTGTTAATGGAAATGCAATTTGGCGGCATACAGTTTGGCTCAGTGCAGCCAAAAGCGCCAGGCCCAATAGATATTTGAGTGAAATTCTATCCTAATTAGTGTATGAATGAAGAGTTATGGCCCAAAATGTGTTTAGTGAGGTCAGTTGACCTTTGACAACTTGACAATACCAAGTGGACTTTGTACGTGTAGTTTGAAGAAATTCTCTTCAAAAGTTCCTGTGATTGACCTTCACGAGAACAGGACGGATATAAAGTCGGACCTTCGTCCACTAAAATCTAATCAGTTCATCCTCCAAGTGGTCATCTGTGCCAAGTTTGAAAAATCTGGCATGTTGCTTCACAAGACTGGGATGACCTGAAAACATAATGCTTGTGTGTCAGCGACAGAGTCATAAAACAAGGTTTTTCAAGCTTTTTCAAAAATTGTGAATCACAGAGGTCCTTCAGCATAGTCGTGAATACGCACAAAAAAAATTAGGTTGATCCAGTAGTATTTGAGATGAGCCTTCAAGTCCGCAAGCGATCTCCACCAGGCGTAATAGTAATAATTTAAACTGGCCTCTCTATGTTAACAGCTGCAGAGAGACATTCTGACACTGACATAGAAGAATTGTGTGGTTTATTAGATAATGTTCCTTCCTGCGTTAATGTAATTCCAGAGCTATTTCAGATTTAAATAGACTCTTGATGGCGAGACTGAAGCGACATGAGGCTTGATTGTTAGTTAGAGTCAAACTGGGTGCGTGACTTTGTTGGGATTGTTCTCATCTGCAGTAACATTCTGTCTTCACTACACGCACATATGAACTCACAGCTGTCACCTGATATTTCATAAAGAGGGTAAAATTGTCTCATTTTTTTAAATTCTACCCATTTTCACAGCGATTAAAACAATTGAGCTCCTTCCCTAAAAATGCACTCTGTCACATTCACACCCACCAAACCCCCCCGACACACCCGCACCAAACCTCTGCCTCTGTAATCCTGATGCTTTGTGATCTAATTGCTTCTGTTTGTTTTCATGTAAATGTGTCCCCCTCGAAACATGAGAGCAATGTTTCCACTGGTGACAATAAAACTCATCTCACAGGCAGTTTGCACGTGTGTGTGTGTGTGTGTGGTGTGTGTGTGTGTGTGTGTGTTGGTGTGTGTGTGTGTGTGTCGTATCCAGCAGCGTCGATGGTCCTATAATTAGTCATGTGGTATATTGTCGTGTGGCCCAGACAGATGCTCTTCAGCGTGTTTCCTTCCAAGCGCTTGCTGTGTTTGTTCCCACTATAATAACTACACACACGCGCACACACACACACGGAAAGTTTGTGATCTGCCTCGACAGGGCGCAGCAGCAGAGTAATTTGCGTTGGTTATGAGTGTGTGTACTGTGTGTAATGCTGAGTGGATACACTCCATCAGCAGGCTTTTACTTCCTTTCTCTCTCTTTCCAATACTTCTTTATTGTTTCCTCTTCTTTATATCAAGTCAGTTCATCTGAAAAACAGTACATTCACACCTTCTCAGAAAATATCAGCTCCTTAATTTAAGGGTAGAATAAGTTGTATTTGTCAGCCGCTGTTTGTACACACACCAGAAAAATAGTAGATTGATGAGTCTCATTGCCAGGATGTCAAATACTGATGTTTTGGGTCCGTAAAGTGTCCCGAGCACAGCAAAATAATGAGAAAATAAGAATGTACGGGTTGAGGGTGGGGTCTGTGCACATGAGGACGCCAAAAACACTTCTGTTAGATCGTGTGTGATAACTGAGAGTGAATATTTTTGCATGAATCTGCTTTTCCTGCATATTTTGCCTTTAAAGAGTGTTTTTTTTTCTCACTAGAATGGCAAAACCGGTTGCTTGTCCTTCACGGTAGAAAACAAAATACTTGATTAAAGTTAGGAAAGCATAGTCATTGTTAAAAGAACCCAACAAAGACTGTTGGTAGGAGGCTGAAGGAGAACCACAGTCATCTTAGAGAGGACGGTCGTTATTTGCACGACTACAAAAAGTCACTTGTTAGAAAAGCATTTGAACAACTGACCGATGTGGTTGTTTTGTTTAAAAACAGTCTCAAAACAGGGTTTCCACCAGCAAATTTGTTATGCCCAGTGACAAGTATTTTTTAACAGGGGCCAAATGTCTTTTTTTTTTTTTTTTTTTAATGAGTGCAGAGCATGGGCCAGTGACAGACTGATGGCAGCATTAAAGTTTGGCCCGATAGTTTCTGTGATAAAATAATCAAGGCCAGAATCATGCTGAGAAAAGCCATAACACAGATTTCATAGAACCCCTACATCACTGGAGAGTTTAAAATATTACTGTGCAGTGTCTTCTTATAAATCAAGTAATTTATTCGACACACATTTTGAAAAGAAAAACTAAAAACTAAAAACTGTAGCAGCATTTTACAAAGAATCTGAAAATGTGCAGTTCTGTTTTTTAACAACAACAAAAGAAATTAAACTGCAGCTTTCTTGACTCATAAAATTATCTTTCAAATTGACAAACATCCTAAATGTAATTCATTGCATAATTAAAACAGAGACAACATTTATTTGCCTCTCTCTGTTGCCTATCATACTATTTATTCCAAAATAAGGCCCCATGGGGAACACTGGAAGAAGAGGGACGTCCAACCAAGCCTCCTAACTGTGACTGTTTAAAAAACTTCTTAAAAATAAAAAATCCCCTGAATATAAAATTCCCTGAGGTAAGCTGGGCCACTGGGCTTCCAATACACTGATGGAAACCATGTAAAATGTCTTGCCTTAGATGAGAGGCTCATTGTTTGTGTTTTGTTTTTTGTTGAGGGTTTTTTGACCCAGGCCTGTTTATCAAAAAATCTTCATTTTAAGAATTAGTTTGTAGGATTTAGTGGTGTTTAGCAGTGAGAACGCAGACTGCAGCCAACTCAGCTCACTCGACCCAACCTTTTCAACCGTGATATATTAAAATTATTATTATATCTAATGGCTCATTCTTATTTTCAGGTCATTATACATTAATGTAAACATATTTATGAATATTATATACTGTTTCTGCCAATAATCCCCTGTAAATCTTATGGCTAAATTCCACCAGGCACGGCTGCGTCGTGTTACGGCTGCGCCATGTCAGCCGGAGCTGATCGCAGTCATTCTACACAATGCTTGTGATTCCACCAGCAGTGCCTCTGCGCATCCTAGAAGCGGCTCTCCACTCTGCTCTGCTTCAAATATGCGCCGAGTCTATTTTTGACGGATGCAGCATCAGTTAGCACAGAGCAGATCAAACGGGCAGGGAGTCAGACACAGAAACGGCAGGGAGAATCCAGTTAGTTTTCAAAATAAAAGACCCCATGCAGGGAAGGAATTTCAAGGAATTTCACTTCACTTTCCAGACCAATAATCGTGATAAAGCTCCAAAAAATACTACAAATAGGATCTTGAAGAGTTTAAACTTTTCAGCAGTTTTCAGTTTATCAGAAAAAAACACGTTCAAACTAAGTACATTTGGAGACTGATGGTTTTCACTGGACAGGAAGAGGATGAAAAATTGTAATATCAAAAGTAACTAGTAATTATAAAGTATAAAGTTGCATAAAATGGAAATATTCAAGTACACATATTCAATTTGTACCTGAGTAAATGTACTTAGTTACATTCTACTGCTGCAAAATACATAGACAACGTATAAATGTATTTTACTGTGGAAAGTGTTTTCAAAAAGAAGAGGCACAACTTGACTGATGTAGTGAAACTTTGGGATTCTGGTCAGGACAGAGCCCCTTTAATGATTCTGGATCGTACAAGTTTAAATTATTTACCAGCCGATTAATCACAAAGACAGCAGGGAGTATGGCTGGTTGATCAGATGAATCGTGTTCCTCCTGCTTTAGACGAGATTCTGCTCGCTAAGCATTTATGACCCACACATCAATATTATCAAAGGAGTGACCTATGGACTCTCAACAATCACTGTTAATATGTCCACTATATCTCACCTTCATCAATCATCAGTCACCTTGCCCCCACACCCTGAATATCATATTGATAAGTTAATCTTCAACATTGATTCTGACTCCTTTGGTATGCATTTAAATGAAAGCAAAGGCGCAAAAAGTGAAGAGCTCAAAGGTCAAGTAGGACCTAATGTTGAAACCTGATTGAACAGGAGGTCAGGGCAGCAGACTTAGAGTAGAATTGATGGTCTTCTGTTGACCTGAAAATATCCTTTAGTTTTATTATTTATTTTTCATCAGACCGGAATGACTTTCTTTAGGCTTCATCCAGTCATTGGCAATGATTAGTTACAAACAAGCGAAAGTAAAATCTGTTTTTGGTCATCTGATCTGTAGAATTTTGTAGAACATAGAACTTTGCAAATCTCTGCTCAAGCATGCATGACGCAGTTTTGGTGGCACTGCAGTCGGTGGTTGTCTGTTGCCTGGCGAGGATCTGCACTCTACTGAGTGACCTCTCTGTGGGTTCTTCACTGAAAACAGCTCCTTTCACATTATACAAGGTCATTTAATGCATTGTTGGTCTAAAAATATATGTTAGTGCAGCTTTATTCTCAAGTCCAGATCAGCTTTAGCACAAAGCACATTGCACAGTATTTAAATCAAAATCTCTGACATATAAAGTGCCATCAATTCTCACACCAATCACGACAAACAAAGTGATCATCATGAGAGAAAGTGGCTGTCCATAGTTTGTGATGGTGCTGCCGATCATGATAGATGTGATCTTTGACTTAATTTACAGACATCTTGATGTATTGGTGACATAAAGACAGACCTAATATCTCCAAAGACTCCCTTAGAAGTAGCAGGAGTCATGGCAAATATAAAGAGGGGAAATAGGTGGAAGGAGAGTGACAAAGATAAGGTCCAGACCATTGAACTGCCAGTGATCTCAGCAGGATCTAATCTCTGTCCGGAGGCAGAAAGGCATTGACACCAGCTAGAGGGAGGCGGTCGGGGGGAGTGATGGGGTGGACGGGGGTGTCACTCATACAGGTACAGACATGCAGCATAGGTGGGTGCAGCCATTAAGAGCCTTAGAAGGCCTGTGCCAATACAGACGTTTACTGGACTGCAGCTGCTGATGGGCAATATTTCACAGTAATGAGTAGCTTTCAGACCATTTTCAGACCAAAACATCTATTTCTATTATGTTCTTGTCAGAGTGGAAAAGCAACAGGGCGTTTAGTCCATCACGGAGCACTACGGCATAATTCTATTAAATCCTGTAGGAAAATGTTGCACTGGACTGATGGTATTTATGTAAAAGAATGGTTAAAAGTCCTGGAGATTTGCAGGAAAATATTTAAATGAGAGGGTGCGTATAATACAGGAGAATCGCAGGATAAACAGAAGGCCTGACAGGTATGACTTGGGCACAATGTTGCTTTGAGCTTAGTGTTGATGACAGCATGCTAACATGCTCCTAATGAGTCCTGACCAAAGGCCAAAGGGTCCTTGAGAACCATACTGAACCCCAAATTGCCAGTTTCGTGTATGGCAGTTTGCTATATGTGTGAATGGGTGACTGAGAGGCAAATTGTGTTAGATGAATTGCAATATAAATGCAGCCAAAATATAGGTAAATATTGACAATATTGTACATACAAGCAGTTAAAATTACATATATAAAGCAAGATACAATGTGTGTTCAGACTGTTTCTATAAATTGTAAACAATAATGCAGTAGTTTTGCAAGTTTTTTGACTAAACAGCTAAATGTGATTGTGCTGGATGGAAAGTAAAAGGATCATCAAAGTTATTGCAATTCATCCTGGGAGGGGCCGTGAATGTCTGTTGTGAAAATACATTGGTATTAAACATTAAAGGGATAGTTCACCCAAAAATGAAAATTCAGTAATTATCTACTCACCCCGGTTTAGATTTTTAGTCCACAAAACACTGCTGGAGTTTCACAGGAAAACTGTGTTGCAGAATCTCACTAATCTCATATGATTATCACTTGTTGTTAGGAAGATAAAAAGAGTACAAAGTTATATGCTCTGTCTCTGAGACTAGCTTGTGACCAACTTGTGGCCTTGTGTTTACCGTAAAGTTTGATATTGAGTATGAACTTTTGGCTTTTGCTTATTAATGCAGATAATTCCCTTTATGTCTTAGTTGATTGTCAGCAGGTCAGTCAGCTCTGGTTCCTGTGGTTTGGACTATCGGAGGGACACTTCTTGTTGTGGTGGAGTTTGTCACTTATTGTAAATATACTAGAAATTTACTTCCTCAGTGTTTCGGCTTCACTTCAATGTGTGTTGAGTTCTTTTGATCTCCTGCACACTGTTCCAGTTTTGGACAAGTAAAAACATGTTTGCAGATTGATATGGATTATAAAGTCAGGAGATTACCAACAACATGAAGGCTCATCCTCTGGACACTAATATATCTCATGTCAGTCTAATATATTAACAAACCAGCAAATGCACACAAATGAAAGAGAAAAAAAGAGAAAGAGAACAGGTAAACATGGGCAATCAAAAAGAGGCCCTGTAAATATGACCTGAAGGATTCTGGGAAATGTAGTTAAATCATAATGTAAAAACTTAATGCCTCCAAGACTGTCCCATGACAATGCGTGTGCATTGTGCGTGTGATTGTGTGTATGTTTCCTCTTACTCATGCGCATCGTTGATATAATTTATTACATTCAAACCATTAGTCCAGGATGAATGCAGTTGATTATCAGGATAATTTACTGCAGGCAATTACACTGTGATGGTGGTTTTCTTAAGAAAGCTGCAAGACTGTTCCACCACTATGAACACCATCCTGACTAAACTAATTACCTGCCTGCTGATTATAGGGCATCCATCCAAAGAAAATACATTTTCCCACTTTAAGCACTGATTTAATGTAGTTTTTTTTTTCTGATGCACTCTCAAATAATTTAGGGGATTTGTGTGCAAATTCGTTTGATGTTACGCTTAATTTCTTGATGAATTTCCACTGACTCATTAAGCTGAGATGGAAGTCGACATTAACCTTGCAGATATTTGTGGTATTACTTTGCAGAATAAGCCTCTTATTATTACCCCTGGGGGTGTAAATTCAATCCACTTTATTTCAGACAGTAAATCCATGTTAAACATCACTGCTGTGACAGTAGTTAACATGCTGGTTCATTTCAGTTATGTAAAACCTTAGTTGACCAAGATAAAAGCATAGAAAAATCTATAATTTTAGTTCTCTCAAACTTTAGAAAGACATAATCATGCTGACTGAGCTACAGGTGGAAAATGTGCAGGGCTGTTTCTGAACATTTTGGGGCCCTGAAGCAACATTAGACACTGGGTCCCCTCAAATTCAAACTACCACCCCTCTGGCAATGCCCGCAAGGTGTCTTTTTTTCAAGTTAGCTTTCTTGCATCAAATCTCTTTAGCTCCACCACTGAAATTTGGACTAAAGGCGTCACTCTCTCATTTTCTGACCAATCAGAGCAACAAAATGTGTAACAGAGCGCTGAGTGACATGTGCATTTTGGGACTATGCTTGGTACATTTCCAAGCAGGACAAAAACAGCAGCCTGGTTTCTCAAATCACAGCTGAACAGTATGTGAAAATGTGTTTCTGACTTTTCAAATCTGGACCTGTGGCGTTCTTCTGTCAGTCATCATATCAAACTCACCCCATATTAAATAAACACTTCTGATTGGTCTGAAGAGAGCAAGGATGGGTGGATATCCATCTGAACGTACCTGCCTGAGGAAATGAAACACAAGCTCATAGATTTGTCTGGTTCCCAGGCTACACATTGCCCTTCTGTTCAGTTAAATTACCCCACATTCAGCCCAGACAGAGGACATGTTGACACGTTTCTAATAAATAAACGCTGATCAGAGCAATCACAAACTGTGAACAACGTGAGAGCGATGCTGCAATTTGTAGTCCGGTGGTGTGATAATGTATGTGATAAAACACCCTATTTCCCCACACCATGCGTCTGTGTTTCTGTTGGCCGAGAGAGAAACATCTGCTCGATCAAAGTCGTGCGAAGGTGAACTGTGAAGTGTGTCGCCCGGGCCACACTGCCTACCGGAGCAGTGTGCGCTGTGGAATCTCTTGCTTTTCATTTTGTTATACACATTAAAAGGTTGCATCAGCCACACATACTGCTTGAGCAGTGCAGCTCACGCATGTGTCACGTGAGGAAGCAGTGATATTTCATCTAGACATTCAGCCTTCATTAAAAATAGACACTGAAAATGATCTGTTGACAGTCATACCAGCAAACGTGACTGCAGTTTCATTGTCTATATCTGTAGAATAAGTCACAGACGTGGGCGAAGGGTCGTATTTTACTGATGCATTCTCTCATTTTCTTTCTCTGGGAAAGTGTAAACGAAAATCACACTGCTTTCTGGTTGCATCTCTTTTCTTCACAACAGCAATGCTGTCTTTGTGGCCACCAAACACACGTGAGCCGCTGCAGTTCAGCACGATGGCTGTCATGCACAGGTGCAAGCAGGCAGGCAGTGTGGCCTGGCTGTGAAACCACCAGAGCTCACACCAAAAGAGGATATCGCATGCTTGAATTAGCCCGTTGGTGTGTGTAATGTAACTTCAGTCTTCTGTTCCAGTTTTGGCCCCATTTGAATGTTTTTTTTTGTTTTCACGGACGTGATTGTTTGAAACTTTGGCTGAACCACAGTTACACAACAGATAAATAATTCACATTTCAATTACAAGTAAATAACATCAGCAGCCATGTTCAGGCTAATGGATCAACGTCTACCACTCTTTCTGTTAGGAAGCAAATTGATAAAGAGTCACACAAAATGTATTGAAGTCAGCTGGTTGATCAATAATCACACAGCAGGGACTAAGCAAATACTTCTTCTCATTGGCTGTTTTTTGCCTCTAACTTTACCTCTACCTCTATACCTCTAAAATGCTAATGGATGTAAATATATTTCCCGAGATTCATGGTTGAAATAATCAGGAATATTGGCCTCTTTCATTGTCTAATAAAGACATACAAAGCCTAAAAGTTAATTTAACAAAATCATGAATATGTAACTAAAACCCTCAACAGGTCCTGGATACAGGCCATCTTATTGCCTTGTGGAGAACTGAGGCCATTGCTGAACAAAATTTAATCAATTTTGGTTTTAAAGGGATGTTTCTATCGATACACTGTTGTTAATAATATCACAAATGTCTTTCTGTCCCTCTCTTTAGACGATGAGCAGTCGTTTTTTCCCCCACGACGTCATCCTCACAGACGCTGTTCTCAGTCTGGATGAAGACTCGGTTCTCTCGACAAACGAGGTGAGTCGCTGATGATGACTTATCAACCAATTGGCATGACATTGACGGGTTTTTTCACGAACCGGTGAACTGAGACGCTGATGCTTTATCAACAAAATGAGGTGAGACGGCCACATTCCCAAGATGCCGAGGCCACCAAAACACCATTATCAGACATCTGGATTAGAATCTCAGTTACTGAATTAATCACCAAACAGCTTAAGCAAAGAAGCCAGTTCACCAGGGCTGCCTGTCTAAAAACATACTTAAAAACTGCACCTTTTACATGTTAAATTGTTGTGATTAGAAATATTATCTTTTAAACTGAAATAATGGACTGTTCACTAACTCCTGCACCACTCGCTGACTGTTGCTACAACAGCCAAGGCCTCTGTTCTCACACAGCATAGCTTAAATGCTAACAGTGGCAGAATGACCGCTGGAAATTTATAGTAATTTCTGAAACATTGGGTCATTGATTTTATACAGAGGTAAACAAAAACACCTTCTGATTTCTTGTTATCACACTTAATTTTGATGGCCAAAATGCTAACTGTCTCCAGCAGACTTAGCTGCATGAGTTGGTTGAAGACACTGTTTCCAGCTGAACAGAGAAGCGAAGTGCCTCCCCGTCTGGTGGACCAAAAATCGGATCTTACTTACAAAAAAATAGTAGCAGTAGTCTATGGCGAGAGACAAATAATTTCTCGATTGTGTTTGAATTGCACCATCAATCGCATATATGATGTTTTTCAATTTAAAAGATAATTTTACAAGTCAAGAAATGTGTTATCTGATGTAAAACTATTAAAGTATAAGATTGTGGAGATTAGAAAGATTACACACCCAGCCGCGTATGCAGCTTCACACTCTCTACAAGCTAACGTTAGCCACTGAAGCTACAGTGCCTTGTGTTTTCATACTAGGATGTAGTCACACAAGCAGCTGGTCTAGCTTGTTCTTTTGCTTCCCTCAGACCAGGAGTCGCTGGAAAAAACAGTTCCGGATAAGATAAGATAAGATAAGGTAAGATAACATTACAAGGGACAGCGATGTTGGTGTTGGTGACGTATATTGCGCGAGAGGAGAGATATAGTTCACTGAGCGTTTTCACACAAAACTAAATGGTGCTTCACTATCTTAACGACAAACAGCAACTTTCTTGACTTGAAAAGTTATCTGCTAACCTGTGAAACATCACATGTGTGATTCATGGCACAATTCAAATGGGAACAAAGAATTATTTATCTTTCAGTGTTGACTACTGTTCATATTTTTTCCGAAGCAAGATCCCATGTGGCACGCCGGAAGACGAGAGACTTCGCCTCTATATTGTTTTAAAATGACAAAATTATCCTCATGGTTAGATTCATGGTATCACGCTCTAAGATTGAGGCTACATCTGTGAAAATTAAGGGCTTTTAATACAATATAAGCATAAGTGCAGTGCTGCTGGAGCGCACTGGAACAAACACACAAACCCCGAGTGAGGAAATAGAGTATTTGAAGTTCACATAATCTGACTGAAATTCATATACTTTTTTTTTTTTTAAGATACAATCATCACTTAAGCATATGTCATGCAAGAGAGCCAATAAAAACAAATAAAATAGTCAAAGTTGTCATTTTGACATTTAAACTGAGGTGATTGATTCATGACATCGTTGAGTAAAGTCAAAGAAAATCTTAAAAGTTGCAGGTAACTGCTGGTCGGCTTTGAGAAGCACAGTGAATTAAATTATTTTTCCTCCAGTTGATACCTCGCTACCATTAACTAGTAAAGATGAAAAGGCAGCAAAACATCTTTTATTCATTATTCACTCTGATAGGTGCTTTATTTGTGGTGCATTCGCAAAGAAACCTGCCAGCTTGTTAAACTCGGCTAGCTTGTCCTGCATCCACGATGCCTGCAGGAAAATGAAAGCTTGCATAGGTTTTTATAGCCCAGCCTATTAAGATAAGCTTGACCTCTGCCTGCTTTGCAACTTTCCCTCAGAATTGCTGTTTCAAATTAAATTTCTATACACTAATTTCACAGTCATTTTTTCTTCTCTCAACATGAGTGTAAATGAAATGTAGAGTCAATAAGAGCAAAGGACAGTTGTATTAAAACATCAGATCATAGACGTGGGCAAAATGTTTGGTCTGTTTATTATATATTCTATTTGGTATGTCTGGAAAAAGCAAGTAAAACACTGATAAAGTCTGGAATAGCAAATAGCCTGGAAGACGACAGAGACCATTTTATTTGTGAAAATAAATGACTTTTGTTACAGTCAAACTGATCAGAATAACTTTCCTGGATGTTGACATTGAATTGAAGATCAACCTGTTCCAGTGTGTGGAAAAACAAAATAACTGATCATTTATTTAGGTGGTGTAACTTATAAATAGGCCTGTATATATAATGAATGAAACTATTCAGGAAGGACGGGGTGGTCTAGACTTTGGTAGATTGAGTTCCATCAAGTTGGTTATTGGTTAAATTTCTCTTTGTCTCTTTCTCTCTCACACACACGCGCCACTGCACACGGAGGGGGCGAGTCGTCTGCTTACATCCTCAGAGAGTTGTCAACTTGTGTATCTGCACAGTTGCACAATGTTGACTCTAAACATGATACTGTCTAGCAACAACAGTACAGTTCTGGTATATCATGAATTCAGTGATTCCTCTCCTCTGCACTGCTGATAAACAGTTTCGCCACTGACCAGCTTGATCCACATGTGATCCATCTGCCACAATCTGTTTTTTTAACAGCCTCTTCCTTTTGATGGGCGGACTTGAGCCGGAGGTATTCGCCCGTAGTGATCGTGTCTCGAGGGGAACCCCAGATCTGTGAAAGATCTTGCGAAAGTGATCATTTAAACCCAAACCGTGAAACACCACATATAAATCTTTTGAAGATCAAGGGCTCCCTTCTAGAGACGACCATCCGCAGACCAAGTCTCCATAACCGGGACATACCAGACATACAGTCTTATTTTATACTTCTCTGCTATGTCTCGTGAAACTTTTTGGTTCTATCATTGCTCATTTTATTCCAAACACAGGAAAATGTAGTGTATGCATTACAGTAGGATGTGCATGAAAATACCCATATTATACGCATCGGTCTGGCTGACTGCCGCATGATATTCTCAGCATGATAAAACTATTTATAAAGTCAGTTTAACATTTGTATGTGGTCAGTAATTGTTGACTAATGCGTGTAAACTTACCACCATAAGGATAGTGGAGCTAGCCAACAACATAGGTGCAAGCACAACACCTTTAAATATTATTGTAAGAGGCTCATCTTATATTTCTCCCCGTTTCTTTCTATCATAACCCTGTTTGGCTCATTAACTCATTAATTAGGTCTTCTCACAGTTTGGACTGAGATCTGGATGCTGATCAAACGACAAGTCATTCCACACCCAGCACATACCTCTTTTAGATTTGAAGTAATTTTTCTATTGATCAGTAAATTGTTAATGACAGTGTGGCTGGAGATCATTCAGAGCAACCCTCTCTCCAGATGATTGTGGTTTTAATGTAATTTATTTCCCAGTCATTCACATGAATGTCATGGCAACGTTTTGGAGACAGTGTTGTGTGTTGTTGCTGCAGAGGATCTGCTGTCAGCTCCTAAATTGCTGTTTCTTCCTCTGTGCAAGTTGATTGAGTGTTTTTTGTTGCTGATCAAATGTTGTTAAGAGGCATTTAGGATGAGGGCTATTTGGATGTGTTTGAGAACGTGACACTTGACTTGGATAACATTGTGTTTAAGTTGCAGGAGTGTAAACTTCTCCAAATCCAAGAAGAAGCATCTGAGTAACATATGAATCTGACATCCTGAAGTAACTGTGCAGAGTGTAGCAGATTATCAAAACAAAAATATGAATTTTTGTAATTTTGCAACGTTTTTTTTTTTTTTCGAATTTATAAATAAGTGAAAACAAGTCAAGGGATGTCAACACTTTTCCAAGACTCCACCACTAAAAAACCTGCCCCTGGAAATGTTTTTAAAACCAGCTCCAGTCTGCGTGGTTTTATGTCAGCCGGTGGCAAAAGGTGGTGATGTCTTAACACAGTATTGATCCTTTCTGAAATGAGGCAGTCAGTCCACGCACGGTCATGAATACCATTCATTACAAATGAATTGCCCCATTGTGCTGCACGCTGCAATGGCCGCTGAACAAGAGGAGGAAAATGTGCTTTGCCTTTAAAGGGCGATTCCAAATGCATCTGATGAAATGAAAGTAGGAGGCTTAGCAAAGCCACAAAGTTAGACAACAGATTTAAAATACAGAACAAAGGGTTCTGATTACACACATCAATACTGTGGAGGCTCGGTGGTTTACTGCATCATCAGGATGCTGGAGACCCAGTCCTAATTAAATTACCGTGCAATGTGTGGTGTTGGGATAGATTAAAATGGTGTTCTTTTAATTTAGCTTAACACTGAGGAAAGAGAAGGTGAAAGGAGAGTAGAGTAGCGAGGAAGGAAAGAAAAATACAGAAAGGAAAGAAGAGAGAAGTGAGCAGGAGAAACGACAAGAGGAAGGAAAAAGAAAAAATATAGAAAAGCAAAAGAAGGGTAAAAGAAAAAGAAGCAGAAAAGCAGACGAAAGGCCAGAAATTAATGGAAAAACAACACTGCAGGAAATAAGGAAAGGAGAGCAGAAAAGCGCAGTGAAGAGGGTATAATGAAAAACAAAGTGCTTTCACAGAGTCAGGAGTTTTACGAGAGCCATTACCTCTGTCTGTATCATTACACTGTCAAAACACAGAGCACCTCTTTGATTAAAGTCTCTCTTGTTACTTAAAAGAGACGATGGGAAACACCCCAGTGGTTTGTTACAATGACACTTGTTTTAGAACAAATTAGAAACCAGTGAAATGTCGAAAGCATTGTCAAGAGAGGAAATAATGTTTCTGTTCACCCTTTTTTAATCATCACTTTGACAAGTTAGCAGAGTTTGATGTGTTCCTCTTTAGTGTTCTCTCTGAAACTACGGAAACCTTTAAAAAATGGCAAATATTAATATTACATTTAAAAGTATGTTTTTCTTTTTTTCATTTTAGATTATTTGAATTTATATATAATTTAGGTTTAATGTATGGGATTAGTTTTGTGTAATCTAGGTGTCAAAATTATTCTGTCTATAACCACAAAATTGAATCAAAGCTTTAGTATTAAATGTGTTAAATCATTAAAGAAATTGTTCATGAATGTTCCCCAAGGACATCTATTTGATTGGACTTTTAGAGCCATACTCTCTTGCAAAAATTAAAGCTGATTCACCGGTTAAAAAGTTCCAGAAATGATCGTTGTGTTGTTTTGTAGCAGAAGTTTTGATGGAGAATCACAGCACACACATCATCAGCATCTCCTACACAAATTTCTTTTTACCAGGATGGTGAAGTTGTGACACAAGCCATACAACAATATCAACCACATCATATCCATGCAGGGTTAGCAGTGTACACCTGGTAAAAAAATATATAATAATATAACATGCAGGTATTGATTGGTACTTGGTATCAGCTGATACGCTTCCTGAATATAATTGAATTACTATTTCTGACCATAAATAGCATCATAAATTGGGTTTTATTTCCGGAAAATCTTAAGGATTACAACTTTTAGTCCACATCCACAGGGCACAACTGTTATTCCAGCTTTACTTATACTGAAAAATATGATACAACAACACGGCTGAACTTTAAAGACGATCCTCAAAGAAAGACAAAGTCAGTCTTATATGTCTTCCAAAATTACTATTTCAATGGAGCTGTGAGCCAGAAGAAAGATACTCGAACTGTTGAGTCTCACAGGTTGTCAAACACAGACGTTCTTACCGACCTGTGATTGGCCAAAGTCTCCCATCATAGTTTATTTACCAGAGTTATCTGAAAAAGAAAACAGGATCTTTAAAACTTTTATACATGATCTAAATCAGCGACAAATAATAATCTGTGAAAATGAAACATATAAATATAGTTGATGCATTGCAGGTAATATCTTGGCCTGGTCTTTATTAACTGTCTTTTCATAGATTTTCCACATTTAAAATGTGTCCCAACACGCAAACAAAACAAGTTTCGCATTTGCACATTTCTTTTAAGTTATACATGTCTTAAACCTGAGGCAGAGAAATAATCAGGAAAAGCTCATCTGCGATGCTAAATGAGTGCTTGTGCTTTGAGAGTCATTACAAGCAGCAACCTCGTTTCCCTTCAGCTTTCCAGCGAGGAAAAGCTGCGATCCATAATGGATCGTGAGGCCCAACAAGCCCAAGAGAGCCAATATATCTTTAAACTCTGAGATGTTTTATTGATGGGAGCAAGTCAATGTTCACCTTTTCTACGCTGATGGGATCACAATTACACTTTATGGCACTACAATTTGTGCCACAGCAGTACGGGCGAGTTTGTACAACTAAACTTTTATGGGCTCACGGCTTGTTTTATGAAACGAGAGGAAGAAGAAGATGTCAGAGAGAGAAGAAAGAGAGAGAGAGGAATCGTAAAGAGCAAGTGGAGTGAATCTTTGCTGTGCTCACTAACCCGTTCCTCTAATTGCCCTTTTAACATGGTGAGGGGATTTATTGAAAGGAGATGAAATATGTCAAGTGAGTGGAAATGTGCAAGAGAGAACATTACACTTTTAATAGGACTTTTCATATTATAATACCTCAGTGGAAGAATAGCTTTGCCAATTTCATAATTACATTGTTTCAGCTCATTAAATGTATGATTATTCCATGAAGAGAGATTAGAGAGGGAAATACGACTGAAAAAAAAAAAAGGCCTGACAAAGCTTTTGTTTCTCATTGGGCAGCCAAGCGTGCTGCTGCGTTGTGCCCTTTGGAAGACATTTTCAATATGGTTGATATGGTGGAGGTAGTTCGTCAACAGCGATGGCAGAATTTGTGATCCTCTTACCGTTTAAAGGCCTGTCTTTGTTGTTTTAGGGTTTGGGCACATTTCATCAGTGTGCAAGGTTGTTAGTTGGGACTTACATAATCATAACTTAATAGAAAACATAAAGATATTACCTCAATGGCCTTTTTTATTTAGGCATTTAGGCATTTTCGCCACAGTGCTTTGTAATTCTGAAAACATTTTTTTAATAAAAGTAAATGTTTTCTCCCTCTTGATCATCAACATTACATGCAACTATAGTATTGAAGCAGAGACACACTAGGGCGCAGAAGCACCATGAAGCATCCTAAAGCGCTGCCCGCTTCCCTTCGACGCACATTTTAATTAATTTGACTGAACACACAGAGCGCACTGTGGCCGGCTTGTGATCTGCAGCAAAAGTTTCGGTGTCTGCTCTATTTTTTCCTTACTCTGCAAGTAAATCTGGATGAAAACACACTCATAATCTACTATAAACAATATTAATTATATATTATGTATAATACAAATGATCTGATTCTGATAAATGATGAAATATGCATCCCTGGCTTTCCAACTCTCTGTGCCCATTCACTTTCTCTACCCTCTTCTCGTTGTTTTCTTGGGGTTTTTAATTTTAAATTTCCTCCACATGTTAAAACATTCAAATCTGCCCATTCATTATATGGTAGAAGAAATGGTATTATTGCTGTTTATGGTTGTTTTTTTATGTACTTATCCCATATAGTTGTATCTACAGAGATGTAAAGAATAAGCAGAGCAGATGTACAAGCAGGAGGCAAGACTCTCCTCACAGATCATCATGGGTGCACAAAATAAACCAAGCAAGGGCACAACTGGGAGACTATCATTGTTTGGTCCATGAACTCCGCCCAGTTTTGGTGATGTTTCAGGCTGACCGTGGAGCAGTCTGATTGCCAGCTAACTTGATTGGCCACCATTGGATGGATGGATGGATGGATGGATGGATGTTCAGTATTAAAGGAGAATAGAGTGTAATTTAAGGGATGAAGGAAGTTTTTCAGCCGGCTGATTGGGTCCACTGCTTCAGAGTTTTGAGGTAAACTATTATATACTGGAGTGATATTTAGGACTACACCATGTCTGTGTGTGGGGGTGTTGAACTGGTCCATGGTCTCAGGTCCTGTATAGACTATAACTAGATCATGGTCTGCTGTCTGTACTTTCAGGAGTTAGGGATGCAGTCCATAGTTTTCTGAAGAGCCATTATGAAGCTCAGAGTACGTTGGCTTAGATGTCTTCACAGTTGTCATGGACAGAGAAGTTTGCTGTAAAGACCAAAACCACCTTTTGTACCAGGCTGTAAACATGTTTATTCCTGCTGTAAAGTTTGGGATTTAATTATGGGGCTCTATGAGGATTGACTTTTGGAGTTATCTTCCACTTTTTTAACCCTGGAGGTTGCCGCTTGGTTTATAAAAGGCAGCATGGAGGGGTTTCCTGTCTACCAAAAGCTGCAACATGTGTTTTATGTGGGTTTCAAAGAAGGGTCAGTAAGGTTTTGAGCTTGTGGAGTGATGTTCAGGAACAGAGAATAGTGGTTTGTCCCCCTCTAAAATGAAGAAGAAAGAAAGTCCAGTTTGTGAATGAATAGAAGATTTATACTGTATGTGCACAAAAACATATAAAATAAACGTGATTAGAATTTAAGCAAAAGATTTATAAACAGTGAACTCGCACAAACACTGAGAAATGATGGGCATAATAAAATATTATTAGTGAACAAAATATGTTGCCAACACCTGAGTGCAAATTTAAAGCAGAAAAGTGTGTGTGTGTGTGTGTGTGAAACTTAGCACTCAAAGCTCAAACACTTTGTATGACACTGAACTCACACATGCACACACACACATTTAAGTTACAAGTATTAATTCTTGGGAAGCATGCTGACTCTCACACAGTTTCCTTTGTTAAATCTGCACCACCTACATGTTCAAAATCTTAACAGCACGTTCACAAATTTAACAGGTTTATTAAAAGTGATATATAACGACTTTTTTTTTTTTTCGACCTTAATTTCAACCCGTACGTTTTTAAGTAAGTTGTGTTGGGGACAAAAAAAAAAAGGCTTTTATTGTTATTATTAAGACAAACCTTAAACCTCCAACACACACAATCAAGGTGAGCAAAGGAAGACTTTGATGTAAACTGCATGCATGTGAGAATTAACCTTTGCATTCATTATCTGCATCATGCTGTGAACAGGAAACACAACAGTTATCAGAATATTAGTATTTAGAGGCGGGACAGAGTCATTGGCTCTTAAGCGGTCTGTACGAGTGATTTAGGAGAACTTCTTGCTGTCGCCAATTGTCTCATATTTTGAATTTTCTATAAGATGCGAACACAGTTTCTGAGTGGTCCAGACCTGTTGTAGGAGTCGTGCAGTTAGCCTGCTGTTATCCAAACCCAAGTTTTTAGCTAATAATTGCATATTTGATCAATTTGAAGCATCTCTGAGTTTGAAAAATAAATTACACTTCATAAGTATGTCGACATTATCCTGTTTGTCTCTGCATTTTTAATTAGAATTCTAAATTCATCAATATAGCCTAACAATAATATTATCCATTAAAACTGGCAACTTCTACTGTTTAGACTGCATCCTCACATGCAGGTTTGGGCAAAGTCACCGTCCAGGGGAACATCCTCCACTGGAACAACATCTATATATATTATGGCATGTATTTTTCGTCCATGTCTGTGAATGAGACTTCATTTACCCCCTCCTCCCATTGCAGTCATCGATCGCCTTGCAGCAAGGCTTTTTTTTTCTCTTCTTCTTTGAAACCATTTTCATATCGAGCTATTTCTTCTTTATTTCAGTGACAGTACGCGCCCAGGCCGCATTAACAGCACTCATTTTTCCTGTTTCTTGGCTTTAGCAGGTCCTTTAATTCCACTGCTGGTGCTGTTAAAATTATAGACTTTCCTTTATGGATCTCTGAAAGCAGAACTTCGATCTGACTTGTAGCCTTATATGATATCGTTAGGGTGTTAATTATGCTTATACCATGGTCTGGGTGAATACTTGATTCTGATTGGCTGCAGGGTGTCCGTTAAAAAGTGTTGTAGGACACCTATAAAAAAGTTCCGGTCAAATAGCCTGATTGTTCTAAATTATTGCGCTGGCTCAAACGCTAGGTGGTAACCGTGGCAACAGAAACTCAGAACATACGTTAACATACGTTATTTCACAGTTTATTTATCACAACGGCAAGACAGTAGACAAAACATGAGTGATTTTATAGTTTCCTTTAACCTATCTGGTGAATTTGATAATTTTGAAGACTGGGATGCAGCAGAAGAGAAAGAGAGAAGAGAATATAAGAAGAAGGAGATGCGACACAAGGAGGTGACACCGGAGGAATTGAACAATTTAGAGGATGACAAGGACAAGGTAAACACAAAGAAAACCACGAAATGGGCAGTTAAAACATTAAGAGACTTCCTGGCTCAGAAAAACATGGACATCAACTTTGAGAGCTACACTGCCACTACTCTCAATGACATTTGCGACTGTTTTATGCGTCTGTCAAGCAATCATATCACTTCCCTCCACTGATTAGGCCTAATATAACAGCTGCGGCCGACCGAGCTGCAGGTTCTGTGGCCAGAGCCGGTTACCTTGGCAACGCATCACAACGAGAGATATTAAATAGTCCACTCAGCCGCTTCTTGTGAAAAACTTACGATTTTAATGGTAAAAAAACAACATTAACGTATTAATAATTGATTTAATATTTATTTCTTTCGTAAGTGACCATGGTATAAGCGGGATAATGCCCTTCGAGGTGTCCATTATCAGAAATGAATGGACTTTGCGGAAGCAACCACGCTCCACGTCGTCCATTCATTTCTGATAATGGACACCTCATCGGGCATTATCCCTTACTTATTTACAAGTCTCATGCTTGTGCACTCAAATACATCCTGGCAGATTGTTTACACCGTTATCTGAAGTTAGGACTGTTTGCTGAATCTGATGTTCATACAAGCCCACTGTACAAAAGAAATTTAAGAAAACAAAATGAAAATGTTCTTGCATGAGGCCCATTGTTTTTGCAAGTCACAAGTCAAGCTGCAAGTCCAAAACTTTACACAAATTAATAGATTGCACACTTGTTAAATGTAAATTTTAACCCCAGGGTTTGGGGAGGTGTCAAGTATTTGAGTTGAGTTTGAGGCCTTTGATGTTGTCAAGTTAAGTCTAAAGTCATTAAATTTGTTACTTGAGTCTGACTCAAGTCAAAGTCATGAAACTTGAATCCACACCTCTGGTATTTAATATGTCTGCAGATATGAGTTGTTGTACGCTACAGACTGTCATTCAGTGTGCCGTAAGAAATCAAACAAAGAAACTGAAGTTGACAGCAGATTATTTTGGGAGGTTGGACGTTTGACAGGACGGAGCTCGAGAACACTTTAAGAGCAGAAGTAACCACACACCACAGAAGCACCTGCGGTGAACAGCTATAATTCAAAAGATGTTTCAAACAGCAAACCTGCAGTAGCCGCTTGTGGCCGCAGTGCGGACCGTACGCCCCAGCTGGTTGTCTCGGATCACGCTGAGACTGTTGGAAAAACTTCATCAAAGCCCCAGCACTCCGAAACTGCTGGATACGAGCTCAGTTTAAGGAACATTTTCCTTACTTTCATCACCCTGAAATCAGATGGAAGTTGACAGTGAAAGCACCACAGTGGCATCTCTTCAAAGGGAGAAAAAATAAAAAAACAGACTGAAAACACAACTTCTCAAAACACACTGGAAAAGACCACATACTGAGGGAGGAGAAGGGCTCTAAAATGTGATGTAACCTCTTTTCATCTCATAACATTTAGACATGTTAAACCCCAATGACAGCAGAGATTTGTGACAGATCAGTTGCTGGATTGACCCTCTGCTCCTCGGATCAAGTTCGGCCTTGTAAAACCTATTAGGATGTATCACACACACCACACACACACACACACACACACACAACACACACATAAACACACATTGTTCACTGTTAAACTTTCAGTCCTCCCTCGAGTTCCTCATCTGTGGAAGCCCATTTCTGCCAGAAAAAGAAGAAAATAGTCTTTATTCTATTAGATTTTTTTTTTAATCTCACAATCATTGACTTGACTTTTTGTCTCATAATTATGTTTTATTTCACAATTATGAATGAATGAATCTCATAATTTCAATTTTTAATCTCAGAATATTGACTTTTTATCTCACAATTTTTACTTTTAATCTCATCAATATGACTGTTTATCTTATAATTTCAACTTTTTTTTTATCTCGTAATTTACTTTTTATCTCATGATTTTGTCTTTTTATCTCATATTTATAATTTTGGCTCATAATTTCAACTTTGCATCCCAATTTTGACTTTTTTTTTATCACATAATTATAACTTTTTATGTCTTAATTATGACTTTATATCTAATGGTTTTGACTTTTTATCTCATAATTTTGACTTTTTTAATCTCATACTTGTGACTTTTTATCTCATAATTATGACTTTTATCCAATAATTATGACTTTTATCTCATAATCTTTTACAGAAACAGGTTTCCATACTCAGCCATATCAAGCATCTTTTTTAAACCATAATTAAGACAGACAGATTATTAGTGCAAAGATCTGGGTTCTGTCACTCTGTCTCACTGGTAAACACACACACACACACACACACTCACACACACACATGCCATTTCACATTATAAAGAGCCTTTTAATCTCTGAAGGCAAAATTATATTTGCATGATATCATTAATCCTTTCTGCACAGCTGTGGAGACATCTGACACATCTCACATACAAACACATGTACAAGCACACACTCATCCACACACACACACACACACACAGTATGCGTGCACACAGCTAACACGTCCGTTCATCAGGGGCTACACTGAGAATGGCAGCTCCAACCTTTCTCTCAGCTTAGCGCCGGCGCTTTACAGTAATTGCTCACGCGATTCATGACAGAAGCCGCGAGGTATCGCTAAAGAACATCCACTTTTGGTGCTCCCCTCCCCTCCTCCGTCTCTCTACCTCCACTATTCTGGTAATTAATTTTCTCCCCCGGCTCCTGAGGTGGTGGTGGTGTGTGTGTGTGTGTGTGTGTGTGTCTGTCGGTCTGTGTGTATTACCAAGTATTTCATTATGTGCTGATCCTCTTATTCTCCAGTGTGTCTGCCTGCACGTCTCAGTGGTGTTTTTGAATTCAAAAGAGGCACTTTCTCAGGTAGCTCGAGCTCCTTCAAGGACACCAGGTGCTCCAGACAACTCCACATGAAATTTCTGCTTTATTGAGAAAGTAGGCAGCCTGAGAAAATACGAAGTATGGCAGCTCCAAAAGCCAAACCTGCAACTGTGAATCATACACTTGTGCAGCATTTAGATGCCTTTTGAGTTGTTCAGTGCTTGTATATAAGAACTCTAGAGTCCAAGGATGTCTTCATACTGAGGGAATTGTAGAAGTGGCACGTTTGCCCATAAAGTCAATGAAAAGACATAAGTGGGAGCAAATGTACATGGATCTGTGCTGCAAACTGAGGAATTCATATTAGAATCAGAAACAGGTTAACTGCCAAGAAGGTTAATAGAGATGTAACGACTCCAAAAACTCAATGAAAAGTCCATGATACCATATTTATCATGGTATTAAAAAACAAAGAAAAATGACAACTTGAGAAAACGTCCTGTATTAAATAATAAATCTGATGTGTGCAGCATTTTTTTGTTTGAATAAAATTTATTTCCTTTTAACTTCAAGTGCTTCTGCTCTGCTTCTTTAATAAAATAAAATAAAAGTAGCCAGCCAGCTAAAAACAATGCAACAGTCCTTTTATAAAAATAGCATGAATATAATAAAATAACATAATTCACCATATAATATCATGACAGATATTGTCACAGTTCAGTAGGGTATTGAAACATTTTTTCTATTGCGATATTCAAATTATTGTTGCATCTCTAACATACAAAGAATTTGCCTTTGTGTTTTGCTGTATAATGGTGACAATAAACATAAAGAGAGAAAAGAAAAAAGACAAGAGAATCTTAAATATAAACTAGAAATTTACACTTAAAATATGTAAAATATGCCTGTTTTTTAACATAAAATGAAAAGAGCTGTATAGAGTGTACAGGTCCAGTGTGTAAAATGTGATATGTTATTCATTAGGATGTTTTCATTGTGTATATAATCACCTAAAGATAAGAATCATTGTGTTTTAGTTACTTTAGAAAGAGCTTTTTATATCTACAGAATCTGTGGATCTTCTTCCACAGAGGTCACCATGTTACACCATCATGTTTCTTCAGTAGTAACCCAGAACGGACAAATCAAAGACTGGGTTTAAATATGACTTTTTGAGTTTTTTGCAAGTTGTGGCTACTGTGGTTCTCCACAGTAGGAAGAGGACAACGAGACGATGTGTTTGTAATCTGCAAGCTCACAAATTAGAATCAGAAACAGGTTTATCACTGAGGTTTCACATACACAGGTTTTCTCATACAAGGAATTTGCTTAAAGTTGTATTTTGGTGCATGATGGTCACAATAAATATTGTCAGAGAAAAGAAACAAGTACTGCAAGTCATGAATAATAAATATAAAACAGAAATTTAAAATTAAAAAAATATATGTAAACTAGATGTACAGTCTTATAAAAGAGTTTGTTTTAGATGTTTTAGATTTGGAGAAAACTTGGTGTCCTAGTGAAGTTTTACTCGAAGCTTCACTTAATTAGCGAACACAAGGGAAACAAAGGAGATCGAAAAATGTTTTGCTAACAGTACGCTTGTATTTGCAGTTTGTGGTTTATTTGTTTGTTGTTTTGTTGGAATCTGAAGGAGAATCGCCCAAAAAAAAAGTATCCAGGGGCTCGCAAATAAGCACTCTTCAGGCAGCATATCACAGAAAATAATTACAGTATAATTTTAAACATCAGCATGTGGTTTATAAACACAGACTACAGCGATACTGTCAAATTGTTAGCAATCAGTCTGAACTCCTTTTGTTACAAACAACCAGACCTCCATCTACCCAAACCAACATGGGCGACACTTTAACCCAATCTGATCTTGAACCACTGCAGCATTTATAACCTGATGTTTTTGCCATCTTATATTCATGGTTTATTGCATTTGTATACAATTGCTGGAGATAAATAACATGTCTGTTAGTGATTCGACAACAAAAAGCAGCAAAAACAACAATCTCTTACATTTCTCTTGTTCTTTAGCATCCATTTCTTTTCCATTTTTTAAAAAAGCAGACAGCACACCTCATAGATTTTTTTAAATGTTGTTAAAACTATTGATTACAGACACAAATAAAAAAAAAAAGAAACCTCACCTGATCAAGCCCAGGGAAATCAGTGGAAATTCAAGCTCAGGCCCATTGAGGTGCAGAATGAAAATCAAATTCTTATTTTGTAAACTGATTCAAGTGAATCTGTGAAATAAATAAATTTGATTTGAAGGAAAACTTTTCAGGTGGGAGAGAAACTACTCACAATGCTGAGCAGCCATTTGAAATGCTGTTTGCGAGTTCGTGAAGAGGCAGAGAGGCTGTTGTTTTGATGATGGCCTTGCAGGCGCGGCGGGCTAAATGCCATTTTATAGCAACTCTGAATAAGTTGTTTATGTCTGTTTACCTCCTCTACAACCTGATTAAATTCTAAATGATTTTCTGTGTATTTTGAACAAGTTGTACCACCTCTTACTCTCCCTCTCTCATCACTCTTTCCTCTTCTTCATACCATCTCTTCTTCCTCTTTTATACCCCCATTTCTGACTATATCATCCTCTTTATTTTCCACTGACCTCCTCTTCTCTTCCCTCCTCTGACCTCTTTCTTTACTTTCTGCTCTCCCACAGGTGGATTTTGCCTTTATTGTGTGGCAGAGTTTTCCGGAGCGTATCGTTGGTTATCCAGCACGGAGCCACTACTGGGATAGCTCCAGGTCCCGCTGGGGCTACACCTCTAAATGGACCAATGACTACTCCATGGTCCTGACGGGGGCAGCTTTCTACCACAGGTACAAAAACCAAAAGCTACACGATCCCGTGATGCTTTGCAGGTTTGCGTCACCAAATGATTAACAGTAATCATGAGGTCAGTTGCAATGTAAGACATAAAAATAATAAAGATTTCATTTGGATGCAGTGAAGGCAGGTGAACTTACAAAATCTACACTTTTTATATACTGTATCCTCTATAATTATTCATAATACCTTGCAGTCAAGACAAGTATTAACATAAATCCTGTCATCCCTTGACCTTACTGCCTTAAACTGTGAAATCTTGAGCTCTGTCATGTTGTGTTGCAAAAAATTATGCAGCAGAATGTCAATCAGTTCCTACGTCCAGAGTGGGTGAACCAGAAAGTTGTGTTGAAGTTATGTGGACAAGCCCACACAGCTGACCTGTTGTGCTGTTTGCTTTAGGTCATGTACTGAGGGTATGTGTGGAGTTTGATATTTGGAGCATATTGATCATGATTTAGAGTTAATCCTCTCTCTCACAACCCCGATTCCAAAAAAAAGTTTGGACATTGTGTAAAATATAAATAAAAACAAAATGCAATGGTTTGCAAAAACTTTTTTCAAGAACACTCAGACAACATTTGGGAACTGAGGACACTAACTGTTGAAGTTTTCAAAGTGAAATGCAGGCAGGTCAGTACGCTGTTGTAACACGTACAGAATGTGTCTTGGCATTGTCCTGCTGAAATAAGCAAGGACGTCTCTGAAAAAGACCTCTCAGATGTGACAGTTACCCATGATGCCATGGGCACTAACACACGCCCATACCATCACAGATGCTGACCTTTGAAGTCAGCGCTGGCAACAATCTGGATGGTCCTTTTCCTCTTTAACCTGAAGGACACGACGTCCATGATTTGTGAAAACAATCTGAAATGTGGACTCGTCAGACCACAGCACGCTTTTACACGTTGCGTCAGTCGATCTCAGATGAGTTCAGGCCTCAGAGAAGTCTGCAGCGTTTCTGAATGTTGCTGATTTATGTCTTTCTCTGTCTTAACTTACATATTTAGAAGCAGCGACAAACTGTGTTTACTGACAACAGTTTTCCAAAGTGTTCCTGAGCCCATGTAGTATCCCTTATACAATTATGTAGGTTTTAAATGCTTTGTAATGCAGTGCTGCCTGAGGGGTCAAAGGTCACGGGCATTCATTGTTGGTTTTTGGCCTGGATCCTTGTGTGCAGAGACTTAATAATAATGATATTAACTTTATTTATATAGCACCTCTCAAAAAACTGTTACAAAGTGCTTCACAAACAGGGGCCATTAAAATCAAGCAGGTCAAACATGAAATACGGCACCACTTTTACATATAACAAATAAAACTGATAAAAACAAGATAAATAATGGATAAAACTATGCATAATAGTACAGGAATAGATAAAACCATCATTAATCGTCTAGATTTTTTTTTAATCTTTTAAGGATATTATGGATTGTAGATGGTAAAATCTCTAAATTCCTGCAGTTTTGTGTTGAGAAACATTGTTCTTAAACTTTTTGACTATTTGCCCAGACAGTTTTTCACAGAGTGGTGAACCTCACCCCATCGAGGATGCCCCTTTAATACCCAGACATGATACTGTCACCTGTTACCAGATAACCTGTTTAACTGTGGAATGATCCAAACATTTCACAACTTTGAGTCTTTTGTTGCCCCAACTTTTTTAAATGTGTTGCAGGCATCAAACTCAGAATGAGCGTATATTTACCAAAAAACAATGAAGTTAATCAATTTGAATATTAAATGTCTTGTCTTTGTCTTGTATTTAATTGAATACAAGTTGAAAATGATGTGCAAATCATTGCATTATGTTTTTATTTACGTTTTACACAACATGTTAACATTTTTGGAATTAAGTTGTATAAAAAGAAGTTGACTTTTGGTTTCACACAGGACACAAACCTCAGTATTCTGGGTGAAAGTCCTGTATTTGTTTAACCTATTAATCCACATATATTCTTCACATGTGGACTTTTTCACTCTTTTACTATATCAGCTACGTTACATTAACGGCACAACGAAACATTACACTAAAGGAAAGAAGAGAGAATGAAAGGAAGAAATGAAACTGTAGAGAAGTGTCTGGTTTGAAGCATAGGGACACAGAGATCCTGCTGTATTTGAGGTGTTGAGAGTGAGAACAGGCTGAGTAAACACAGTAAAACTGTAGTACTGATGTACAAGGTCTCATATTAAAAAGCTTGATACTTATATTAAAGTATGTGTTTCATTATGATGTTTGTTTTGATGATGATCAGCTGACGGTTATTAGTTTTGTTCATTTATATAACTTGTTGTACTGTAAATATAACAGTAAAGAAAATTGGATAATGTGATCTTTCTCCATTTCTCTGTTGTCTCCTGAAACGATTGTCAGAAACACAAAGCTACAGGACTGAAGGAAAAACTGGTAAACTGAAGCATTAAGCAGAGCGGTAAATTGAACGCAGGAGAGTTTTGCTCTCTGGAGGGATTTGAAGCGTCTTGTCACGCAGATAAACAGCTCTCTCATTGTTCTATTGTTAGGATGCTCAATGCGACTCTTTAGTCCTTTTGTTATTTAAAATCTCAAATGCCAGCGAACGCAAAGCAGAAAACATGCGTCAGCGATGAGAAGGAAAGGTGGAAAGTGTGCGTGTGTGTGTGTGTGTGTGAGAGAGCAAGGGACAGCAGACCTTGGCAGGGAGGTAACAGAGTTGACAGTGATCTAGTGCTCCCATGCTGCTGAGAGTGCAACACAGCAACCATACCGAACAGAAGAAAGGAAAAAAAAAAAAAGAAGTGCAGCTTAAAAAACAAGAAATACACAATTAACCTCTTCTGTTTTTCTCTTTTTCGTGCGTGTGTGTACGTCAGATATTACCACTATCTGTTCACCCACTACGTCCCGGCCAGCCTGCTGACGACGGTGGACCGCATCTCTAATTGCGAAGACATCCTGATGAACTTCCTGGTTTCGGCCGTCACTAAGCAGCCGCCGATCAAAGTCACACAGAAGAAGCAGTACAAGGAAACCATGATGTCGCAGGTAGAGCTTTACTGCAGGCTACACGCTCACAGACACACAAGCCAGGCTGACATCCAACAAAGTTTGAACTGAATTCTGAGAAAATCTGCAGAAGAAAATCTTCATTTCTGTTTCTACTTACTTACTTCTGTGTTTCTTACTATGCAAATATTGGGAGTTGGTACCTTGAGATAAATAGAAAAATCCCCTTTTCCATACACGTGCTGGCTCTGCTTGACTCTGTTTGACTCAGCTTGTCAGCCCAGCATGGCAGGGATTTGCATCTTCTTGCCTTAAGTTGAGTGGCCATAAAACGGTTGATAAACACATTTCATTTCCTGTGAATTCTTCACAATAAAAGTCTCCCATTATTTTGTATTTAAAAGCTTTTATTATGAAGGAAAAGTTAACCTTAACACAACTCCTATTCAACTGAAAGCGAACAAGAAAGAGTAAAATAAATTAGGTACCTGAAAAGCACAAACAGTGACACGAGAGAGAAACTGTTCATAGAAATTCAAATCAGCGCAGCGTGGTTTGACTCAAAATGAGAAATTAGGTAGAACGTGAAGTCCTCAGATGCTCTGATAGTGTCAGTTTGTCAAGATCATTGTGTTATAACCCAGTGCACCGCCTACAGGATGTTAGCACTGCGTGATTGTTCTAATATAAAAAATAAAAATATGAACATATAATATTTATGTATGTCTGTTCAGTCATTGTGGTCATTTACAAAAAGAATGACATGTAGGAAATTATCCGGCTACATTGCACAGGTATAATACCTTAAAAATAATCTTAAATATACAACATGGTGTCATCCTATTTTCAGTTACATTTAAAAAAACACTGAGCCGATTTAAAAAAAAAATTTAAAGCTGCATGTGTACATCCATGTTTGCCTGCTATCAGTCTTTTTATTTGTTGTCTTTTGCTTGTACTTTTCTAGATTTCTTGAAAAATTAATGACACCAAAATGTTGATCAGTGTGCATCAGAGTGTGAAACAGACACGTGTGGTGTAGTAGAGCAGATACAAACAAAATGGAGTCTGCTTTATCAAAACAGCGTTTCATAGCACGTAGCAAAACAGCATAGCACGGTTTGGCTCGGCGTGGACAAGAGTGCCGGTCAAAAAGTCCACTGGGTACCTTTGAGAGTGCTTGACAGCGATTTAAAGGCCACACACTTTGGAGAGACTCCGTTTTATAGATGGACAGTAAGATGAAGAATAGATTCACCACCTTGTGTTGAATGAGCGATAGTGAGGAGCTTCAGGCCACATACTGTACAGCCCTGACCTTCTCTCTGGGAGACCCCTATATGTACATGTCGTGTGTGTGTGAGAGTGTGTGTGTGCGCTTCGTGTGGCCGACCCTGTGTCAGGTGCTGATTGATGGTCTGACCACAGGCAGGACGATGACTCGGCACTATGGACTCAGTGATTAATGCCTTAATTGTGAAGGCAGCACGGCAAACCTAGATTTACTCCCTCCTTCATCACTCTTTCTTTCTTTCTTCCTTTCTTTCTTTCCTTCTCATCTCTGATTTGTAACTTTATTTCCTCCACCAGCTGAAACCATCTTGATGAAGCAGAAGACGTCATTTTTGGCAGATTTTTATCCTTCATTTATTTTGTATTTAAAGATTTCTTTCAGAGCACCAATCCTTTTTCTTTGACTTGATATTTTTTGTAGTTTCATTACTCTGCCTGACCCTCAGTGTCCCCCGCTGCCACCCTCCCGCAGCGCTCAGGATGAATCTGCTCCAACTCCACGCCCCCGTGCCACAGCTTATCAAAGGGGGCTGCTGCCCTCCACCTTGCCCTCAGCTGCCCACCCCCCCCTCCTCTCTCTCCAGCTCATCTACCAGCAGCCACCCGGGGGCTGCTCCTTCCCCCCCTGTGCCATCCATCTCAGATAACCAGGTGAGGACACGGAGCAGCAGGAGACGACAGCATTGTGGAGTCGTCCAGCAGCTATTCAGGAAGCTTCGACTGCTGAGGGGAGAAAAACACAACAGCTGCAAAAACTTCCAATAAGCGTAGTGAATAATCTAACGTCTCGGTGAGCTACTAGGGGGATTTTTGTTGGTTTTCAAGGAATTTTACCATCATCAGGCTCCTCCAGACTGTAGGAGAGACTCATGAAGATGCAGATGGACTCCATCATGTTAGACTGGATAAAGGACGCACTTACTGGCTGATGTATCAGGTGCACCAGTCCAGTTACATAGCTGACATGCTCACATCTTCATTTAGTCCCATATAGATTTACTGTAAGAGGTCTGTGTGACAACTGTGGTTTGTTGTGGCAGGCTCCCAAAACGTTGTGGGAATGTTTGTTTTTGATTATGGGAGAGTTTCTTGAACGTTCCTAAATTCTGTTCCTGACATAACATTGTTTGTTCCCAAACATTTGATAATCAAGGAAGGTTGATGAAATTTTCCCTTAATGTTCCCTGATGTTAAATGGCAGGCTTTTTCTACATAATCAACGTTATGGTTACGTTTCCAGAATGTTCTGAGAAGGTAGTTAAATGTTCCAGGTGGTTACTTGAATGTTTTCCTTGCATTCTCTAAATGTTAGATGGCAAGTTTTTCTGACTTTTTCTGATGTGTAACGCTGATTAAATGTTGTTATGTTTGCAGAGTGTTCTGGAATGTTACTTTACTTTTCAAGAAAGGCTACTAAAACAGTCCTTAAGCATCTCTTAGATATTTTTAGTTTTCCTCATGTAGAACCAACGCTAAATGTGTCAGGAACATTACCTAAATGTTTCCTCTTAACACTCCCTATTTGTAGATGTTAAAATGCTTTTTAAAAGGTTTTCCTACATAAAATTATGTTGTGGTTACATTTTCAGAACATTCTGGGAATGTTAGTTGAATGTTCCACGAATGTTAGTTGAGTTCTTCCCTTAACGTTTCCATGATGTTGAAAGTTCAAGTTTTTCTAATGTAAATCTAATGGTCTTTTTACATTCCCAGAATGTTCTAGTGAGGTTAGTTTATAATGTTCCAGGAAGGTTATTTGAACATTTCCCCATATCATCACTTAGCTATTAAAATATCAAGTCTATGTTATGTACGATATGGTAGTGTTTCCAGAGCGTTCGGGGAATGTTAGCTGACTATTCAAGAAAGGTTTCTGGAGCGTTCTCCCTTAATGTTCCCTGGATGTTAACATGGCAAGTTTTTCCTTCATAAATCTGACATTATGGTTACAGTTTCCAGAATGTTCTGAGAAGGTTAGTTAAATGTTCCAGGGTGGTTACTTGAATGTTTTCCCTTTGCATTCTCTAAATGTTAAGATGGCAAGTTTTTCTGACTTTTTCTGATGTGTAACGCTGATTAAATGTTTGGTTATGTTTGCAGAGTGTTCTGGGAATGTTACTTTACTTTTCAAGAAAGGCTACTAAAACAGTCCTTAAGCATCTCTTAGATATTTTTAGTTTTCCTCATGTAGAACCAACGCTAAATGTGTCAGGAACATTACCTAAATGTTTCCTCTTAACACTCCCTATTTGTAGATGTTAAAATGCTTTTTAAAAGGTTTTCCTACATAAAATTATGTTGTGGTTACATTTTCAGAACATTCTGGGAATGTTAGTTGAATGTTCCACGAATGTTAGTTGAGTTCTTCCACTTAACGTTCCCATGATGTTGAAACACCAAGTTTTTCTAATGTAAATCTAATGGTCTTTTTACATTCCCAGAATGTTCTAGTGAGGTTAGTTTATAATGTTCCAGGAAGGTTATTTGAACATTTCCCCATATCATCACTTAGCTATTAAAATATCAAGTCTATGTTATGTACGATATGGTAGTGTTTCCAGAGCGTTCGGGGAATGTTAGCTGACTATTCAAGAAAGGTTTCTGGAGCGTTCTCCCTTAATGTTCCCTGGATGTTAAAATGGCAAGTTTTTCCTTCATAAATCTAACATTATGGTTACATTTCCAAATGTTCTGGGAAGGTTAGTTAAATGTTCCAGGGAGGTTACTCAAATGTTTTCCCTTAACATTCCCTACATGTTAAGAGCAGGTTTTTCTGACTTAAAACTGACATCTTTGATACATTTGCAGAAAGTTCTGGGAAGGTCAGTTAAATGTTTCAGGAAGGTTGCGTAAACGTTATGGTTGCGTTTCCCCTTAACGCTCCCTGGATGTTAAAATGCTGGTTTTACATTCTCAGAATGTTCTGGGAGGATTAATTGAATGTTTCAGGAATTTCATGCTCTAGATGTTTAATTTTCTAGATTTTTAAATGGCAAGGTTTAACTACATAAAACTATTGTTATGGTTAAGTTTCCAGAACATTCTGGGATGGTTAGCAGGGGGACACAGGTTAACGTTTTCCTGCTTCACATTTGTTTTTAGTGGGAGGACTTTACATAAAGTATCAGAGGCTGTTTTGCCGCATACATTTCACTCTCTCATACACTCTCCCTCAGTGACTTCCCTGTTGTTTACCTTCTGCCTGAGGATTGTTCTAATCTATTATTTATTATTATACATCATTATTATTATTATTTCAGGAACATCATGTTTTAGACCTCCCCTCAAATGTCCCAAAGTAGACTTTCAGGGGAGCCCATGTCCTTTTCAGGGGAGCCGAGCTGCCCTTAGCTCTGCTCCCCGTGTTCTGGGAATGTTACTTGTCTCTTCAAGAAAGGTTACTAAAATGTTCCCTGGGGTTTTTGTTTCGACGTAGAACTAACATTTATAGTCAGTAAACCAAAGCAGCTGCTGGTGGTAAACATTTCACCAGGACCTCCTGTTTCTAAAAAATAATCTGGCTTGAAAGAGCTGTAGTTCATGTGGGCAATAAGCTGCAATCAACAACAAAACCGGTTAAACAAGTTCACAGTTTATGATTAACTGAAACATTTATGGCTCTGCAAACCTCCCAGATAATGTGTAGCACAGCTGTACTGGCAGAGGGAGTTTATTTGTACCAACACACTGAGTGACCGACAGAGCGAGTTACACAACCCGCTAGTTAGAGCCAAACAAGTAGCAAAGCCGGCCGCACTTCCTAACAAAATGTGAAAGACGCTTCATTTTAAGTTTTCTTCCAGTCTGACTTTCTGTGCTGCTGTTTGCTGGAGTGTCAACAACCACTCAGGAGATTCCCACAGAGTAAACCAGCTGGTCAGGTCGACCAGCTCTGTCAGGATGATGAACCTGGACTCTCTGGAGGAGCAGGTGCTGAAAACAAATAGCGGGAGATGCAGTAGGTGTTACTATGAGTAACACCTCCTGCTATGTCATGACAAGCTGTCCACGATAAGGAGCAGCTTCACCAGCATGGAGCAGCACCTACGACCCCGAACCATCATAACTGCAGTCATATGGGACGTCAGGAATGTTAAAAATTCACCGTCTTTGCGGGTCTGCAGAAGGCCAACCAACAGTGCTCATGATATGGCGAATAAGCCAGCGTGCCACTGTTGCTTATGTGTTCTTTCGAGGGAGACAAATAAAGCATCTGTCAATCATTCGTTCAGTTTGAGCGCCTAGACATCTGACCTTGTATCCAAGGAGTTACACCACTGACCACAAAGAAGAAATGAAAGCTTAGTTCAGATGCATCATAGCACTGCTGGATGCAAAGCCCCTCCCGGCTTGTGATGTGTAAAAATTTGATGTCTAAAACTCCTAAAGTCCAAAGTAAAAACCTCACAAACAAACTTTAAACCTTTTAATAATAAAAGGTTTAGGGTCGGAGCAATTCCTGATTCGAAATGCGTTTGTTTGAGGTGCTCTTTGGATAGGGAAACAAACTCCAAAAAAAACTCTGACACCTTTTGGCATCAAGCCTTCATCAGAAAGTCAAACCTTGCTGGAAAAATAAAGGCATTTTAATTGTTTTTTTGTGATTTTTTTTTTACCTTCCATTTGATGACAGAAGCAAAACAAGCCTGAAGTAACCAAGTAAGGAAGGACATCAAGTCTCGCACAGAGGAGACGACCATCAATTCTACGTACATCCACTCAGTAACGCCTACACATGTTGCTCTCCATGTTCTTTTTCTGCTCATTGTGAATGGTAAAATGATGGACTGTATTTCTGTAACCTTGATGGGACCAGACACTTTACAAAGCCTCTCATCAACCCACACACTCAACACACACACACATACTCACACTGATGGCCACAGACTTGTTTGGACTTCAGTGTCTCACTCAAGGAGACTTCAACCAGTGTTGCTAACTTGGTGGCTTTCTTGCTAGATTTAGCAATTTAGCGACTTGCGACAAATTCGCAACTTATTCTGCCAAGAGCACCGGCGTCTCTCTCCTTCTCCTCTTGCGCCGCACACAGGCAGTCAGTGACGTGTGTGGCAGCCGACGCAGACGCTACTCATTGCAGGAGAGGGAGTTCAGTTGCAGTGAATGTCTATGCTTTGAAATTTTCTCTGGATTGGAACTTTTTAAAGAGTAAGCAAGTTTCTCTCTCCGGATTAGGATGTTTCTATAGCTGTTAAATATGCAAATAGTTTGTTTGATCTCTCGCTCTTTCCGTCTGGATTATTGGGAGTGCCATAAAAAGAATACGTGGAACTATAAATAGTTTGTTTGATCTTGTAAATATTTAAATAGTTTGTCTGCTCCCTCCCTGTGTAGATTAAAAACTTCAAATATATGATGGCCCTGAAGTGAGTATGTGATTATTTGGTTAAAGATTTTTCTATCTACCTTTTATGATGGCTGATGATCTCACCCTTTCTGCAAACAACACAATCACTAATCATCATCATCATCTGGAGAGTCTGAGCGACTTTTGGAGCTAATGTTAGCTACTTTCAGTGTGAAAGAGCTGGCAACAGTTACTTCAACATTTAAACAGAAGGAGCCAACAATCGATTGAAACACCAACCCTATGGTTAATGGATGCAGCAGTCCTCCACAAGTTTTTCACATGGTGTGCAATTTTTGTGCACCTTCGCTCACAAATTTGCGCCGTTAACAATACCGAAACATGCTGATTATTTTTGCTGAGTGACTTTCTGCCTTTATCGTGTGATTATGTATAATTTAGTTCCTTATTCTCAATTTTCATGTTTTCTTATGCTGCACTGTAAATAAAAGTTCAAGATTTCTCTCAGCTGATGAATTTTATATAATGTTTCATGACATTGTCATTGAAATAACAGTATAATGTTTCATTTATGTTTTTGCAGTGCTGCAGAGCTGTGTTGATTGATTCCCGTGTTGTCCCAATGCATTTATCCTCTCCCCTTCTCTGTTTTCCATCTCTGTTTCTCCAAACCAAGGGCTCCAAGGCGTCTCGGTGGGCCGACCCTGACCACTTCGCCCAGCGACAGACCTGCATGAACGCCTTCAGTCATTGGCTGGGTTTCATGCCCCTGGTGCATTCCCAGATGAGGCTGGACCCTGTGTTGTTCAGGGACCAGGTTTCCATCCTGAGGAAGAAATACAGGGACATTGAGAAGCTGTGAATGCACACGGATACACACCAAAATCATTGACAGAGAGAGGCAGAAAGTAAGAGACACCGGCCGTGTGTGTGTGTTCTTATGTTTCCTGTTAGAGAGGCCGTGACGAGAATACACACACTGAATGTGAACATTTGTGAGGCTATAAAAGAAAACTCACACATGCACTGGACATAAAAATGATAAAACACTGAGGTAAGGCATTTAACTGTGTGTTTCTATGAAAAAAAAAAAACACTGATTCTGTATGCGTGGTTGATGACAACGAGTGACAACAAGTGTGCGTATCCGCCATCTGTGATAATACACATAAATATGAATGCATGGATACACATGCAACAGACCTGGACACACTGAAGACAGTCCTGACCACAGATATACAGTATGTGTTGCATGGTTTGAACAGGACAACTGTACAAGGACCTGAAAAACAATGTGTTTGAATAAAAAAAAAAAAAAAAGTTTATTGTGGAAGTTGGACTGTTGGCAGTAAGACGAGTGAACAGAATAATGAAGGACAAAAGTCTGAAGAGATTTACGGGTCATAGGTTGTATTCATAAAGTCAAAGGACACACTCTCTGGGGTTATGTATGTACAGTAAAGACATATTGTGGACAAAAGGGACTAACTGTAGATTCTGGGTCGAGCCACATAACAGCTGCTACCCCCCAAAACACCCAGAGACGACGGCAATATGCCTCTTGTATACTATTGTAGATTTTCAACAGCAATTCCTGTCTGTATGAAGGACATAAAAAATTAAATAAAGAGATGTTATGTTATAAGACAAGAGGCCACGTCTCCACACAATTTCTTGCTTCCTTCTTTACTCTAGGGCATTTTCACCTGCAATCCTGGACTATCTTAGCACCAGGTACAGCTAACCCTGGATTATTTAGGCCCTTTCACCCACATTGCTACAGCAACTCATTGAACATTTAAATATTCATGATCACTACTCCTTTGGTCTTTTAGCACCGTTCCATACTGGCAGCTTTTAGCCCTGGCTTTAGTCGATTTTCATGAAATAACCCCACAAACTTGGAACTAACTCTGCTCTGAAGCAGGACGAGCAAGCTCTAGGCTAAAGTCGAGATTAGCGCAGTTTGGAACGTGCCAGGATTGTGCCAGTGTGAAAGTATTTGTAGCCGAGGGCTAACAGTTCCCTTAGCCTGAGGCTAACATCTCTCTTATCTTAGGCCTAATGCAGTTTGAAAAGCCTTTTTGTTTGCCATATTTTATTCATTTATTGCAAAATTTTTCCCTTCCTCACTTCTGTTGTTCTTTGAGTAGTTTTTGCCATGGGCTGTCTTGCTTGGTTTTGGGGTGTTTTTTTTTTTTGTTGTTGTTGTTTTGTTTTTGTTAAGGATCAAATATTTGCACTCGATTTTATCACTGACTCTTCTGCCCTCACTATACATGCACAGTAGGTGCACACCACACATGCATCTAACACATGATAAACACATGATGATAGCAATAAAAAGTGAACTGAAGTTGAGTGAATTTGATCTGTGCAGGGGCAATAAAGAAATGGGAGTTTGCTGATTGTATCCTGCTAACCTTTATTTCCCTTTTTTCATCAGTTCCATCCCTAATTATTGTTAATGAATGATAAAAATTGTGGGGCGGTGGGGCCACGCTCAAACTTTTTTCACCTTCTGAAAGCGCTGCACATCAGAAAAAGTTTGGGAACCACTGCTATAAGTCCATAAGAGTGAAAGTTAAAAAAACAAACAAACAAACAAAAAAAAAAACTTATATACAGTTTTTGTCACAGTCTGCATTCTGCTCCTCTGCTCTCCCAGTGGTTTTTCACTCACCCCGCCTCTGCCTCAGTCCACCTGCCTCACTCCTCCGCCTGGCCTCAACCTTCCTCCTGCTCGTCTGGTCCCGGACCCTCTGCGTCGCCGCCGCTGTCTCCTGCCTGCTCCGTCCTGGTACCTTTGCCTGCCGCCGAACATAACTTTTCGGGGCCTCAAAGACTGTGTTTGCTCATTGCCAGAGTAATGAACATTTTCCTGTGCTGTTTTACCTGCTCAAGTTCCTGTTCAGTCTGAGTTTAAATAAAGGTTGTTACTAGGGATGCACCGATACCACTTTTTTCAGACAAGTACAGGTACTTAAATTTGGGTACTTGACGATACAAGTACTCTTACAATAACTTTAAAAACATGTTTTATTTTCATTAGATGCTAACTTTCTAAATGTGACAAATCATCATTGCTGTTTTCTGCCACAAGTGTAACCATAGTTACTGTACACATGACATTTTCGTGTTATTTGTAGTAAGTTACCTTACTGATTTGTGTTCCTTATTAAGCTGTGCAGTTTACTGTGTACATAATATATTTCAGTATAATAATTTCACAGCATGATTATGGACTTGCAGAATTAAGTTTACTGTTACAAATGGTGTTATATATGATAATTATTTAGTAATACAGTTTCCAGAGTAGCTGGATGATGTTGAGGACAGCTAGTCTCTCGCTGTTGATGACGACAACACCAAAAGAGGGTAAGTATCAGCAAGCGTCTTGAACTCTGCATCGTGGCGGTTGAAACCAGCTGCAGGTGGGAGAAACCTGACAATACATTGTTGTACTTTTAGAATACACAAGTATGAGGCAGGTTTAGGTCAGTGTGGATTTTCTTCAAGCTTATAGCAAAAGTTTGGGCTCTAACCTGCTGCTCAGCAATATTTTGTGCCAATATTCAACCAGTGGGAGTCAACAGTGCAGAGACAAGGTCACGATCCCTCACTGGCTTCCCACTCAGAACGCTGCCATTGGAACATACAAACAAGCTGAAGTTCTCAACGTCTCGGCAGTGATAGGTGAGTGTGTTTTTTTTTTCCTGGTTATACAAGATGCTTGTTTGAACTTTCCTTCAACCTTTTCAGTTTCAATCGTGCTCATGGCAAGAACGTGTAGCAGACTTCAGGCATGTGAGATGTTGCCCTGTGCTTTGTGTATTTTAAGCAAGCAAGCAGAACAATTTGATGATCTTCCCTTGTCCGGTTTTATTTTCAGCATCTTTTGACAATAAAATTTAGTGGCATTCATAGCTGTACTAGGGCAAAGAGAAAAAAAGATCTTAATGAATGTTGTGTCAAACTAAGGTTGACATTTAACTAAACAATCTCATGCTAATGTTGGCTGCAAGTGTGATTGTGTCCAACACATAGACCAACAAATGTTAATTTATTCTAAGATAATTTCTAATCAGACTTTAGCAAAACTAGATGTAAAATTAAGCAGAGGTTTGATGCACAATTAAAAACTAACCTCCTAACTAGTTGAATCAATATGGAGATAAATGAAGGAATAAATGAATGAATCTGGCTGCTGTCTGGACCTATCAGCCTACATAGACTGTAAATGAGGGGAAACCACAAACAATTACATTGCGTACTAGCCAGCGAAAAAGTTAGTTAAAAAGTTAACATACTCATGAAACTCCATTTTGTCTTCCTTTGAGAAAAACTGACTGAACTGATTGAGCAATAAAGCCAAATAATAGAAGATTAAAAAACAGACAAGAGCAAAATGAGAAAAAAGAAACTGACTGGTAGCAACTGGCAGACTGTTTTAACGGTTAGGCAGTTTTAAATAGTCAAAGTCAGTTTTACTGTAAATACTGAATGACTTTAAAATGGTGTTTAATGTTTTAGTGCAACAGAATTAAATTTGATCTCAATTTTGAGTAAAAACCAAACTGAGGTTTAAGGAGAGGTTTAAATTTAATCTATTAATTTTAAGGTAGTTTCAGTGTTTGGTACAACATAGCTTAAAGCTACAAGGATGCACACAACCTTGTAAATTAACTGGAGATTGAGCCACTATAAGTTGATCAGCTGTGCATAACTGTCAGTTGTCTGTTGATGTAAAGTTAAGCCTGTTATCCTCAAAACAAACGCCCATCTGGATGATCATGTTAAGTGTCTGTCTGTCTGTCTGTCGCCTGCCAAACTCCATTAACATTTTGCTCGATTTAACAGTTATAAACAAAAAACTCATGAACAGACACTTACTCATTCGGCGAACATTCGGCATTAATGTGAATCCTGACGAATGTGAAACAGATATACAAAACATTTATTCTAGTCCGGTATGGGAATTTCAAAGGAAAACACCAAGGCTATTGTATTCTTGTCAAGTAAGGTAATTTCAACTTAACATGTTTCCCTGATTTCTGATGGATTTAATTGGGTTTAAAACTCAACCAGGCCATAGAATATAATGCATTTCATAAAGCAGTATTTTAATGTATATATGTGGTCTATATGGTGTATATATATGGTCAGACTACATCAAAGTGAATTCAGGTGCAGCTGGAAAAGAACATAAAGTTCAGCCAAGCTTACACTAATAAATAAAGCTGAAACTATTGCGTCAGTTTCAGAGAGAAATGAGTAGATTTTATAAACGTCTTATAAATTATACAGTTTATATAAACACACACTCCCAGCCACAGCCCTTTTCATGTACCGTATGAAGGCTTGTTCCCATGACCATAAAGGAGCCAATCAACCATCTCTCCGTGAAGCTGCCTCGTCCCCTCTGCCACTCTTCATTTGTCTTTCCCTTCATCTATCTTTCATTGATTTTCTTTCCTCTCACCTCTCTCTTCTCCTCCCTCCTCTCACAGACAATAATCACAATCACCTGATCTTACTTTCTAGTGTACACCAGCCCTTCATCTAACCCCATCTTTTCTTTCCTCCCGTGTTCCCTCTTTCACAACCAATAACCAGGATCTCTTCATCATCTGACGGTTTATCGCAGTTGTTCCTGTTTTGAAATGACACGCGGATCCGAATCATCTCCACTGAGATCTCAGCGGAGCGTTGACGGGCTGCGTTCCTTTCATGTGACATCTTCACATAATGTAAATAATGACATCAAAACTGCAGACATATCAACTGATTTCATGATATATTCAGCTGGCGTTACACAGGCATGTTTCCAAAAAGTTGCATTATATTTTATTAATACATGATGATTTATTCATCATTACAGTAAAAGGACATTTTCACTACTAAATGCCAGTTTCTTCTAATTGAAGCAGTTCAGTTACTCACACGACTTCATGAAGCACCACAGATTGTGGAAAGATTTGCATGCATTGTAACTGTAACTGCATACTATATTTTGCATCATATTATATTTTGATACGTGATGATTTTCTATAATTATGTCGTTTTAATTTTCACATTGGAGCTAACCAACAATTTGTTCAGTATAGATGGTTATTTCAGTACAGATTTAATTTCTTCTCATCATTGTAAAGGTCCAGTGTGTAAGATTTAGGGTCTATTGAAAGAATGTGGCAGGAAAGGAATATAAGATTCATAAGCATGTTTATTTGTGTATAATCACCTGAAAAAATAAGAATTATTGTGTTTTTGTTACCTTAGAATGAGTGGTTTATATCTACAGAGGCAGCAGATCCTCTTCCACAGAGGCCATCATGTTTCTACAGGGGCCCAGAACAGACAAACCAAACACTGACCATAGAGAGCTCCTTTAGCATTTTTTGCAAAGTTTGCAAAAAAGTCTGACAACACCGTCGTTCCCCTCCTGCATTCAGTTGGTTGCAATCTACAAACTCATCGCTAGATGCTTCTAAATTCTTCACATTGGTCCTTTAAGGTAGAACTGAAACAATTAGTCAATTAATCTTTTTGTCAGTTGATAGAATGGAAGTTGAAACCCATTTCGATGATTTATTCATATTTGAAGTCATCAATAATTAATAAGTCCAGCATCAGACCAAAACAAATGCACGCTTAGAGTTGGGGGTAAAAAAATGTCGTCTGAACTCACAATGTTCACAAAACTGTGCTCATAACATATGGATTAAGATTATCTTACAACACAGTCTATTTCTCACTTAAAATGTTTTCACAAACACATTTCAGTGAGTGTTTAGTTGTAAAATGAGCAAGATTTTAACCAGGCAGCCGCTATTTTGGCTCCTTGTGTCTAAAATGGAACCCCAGACCTGTGAAACATCTCACAGGAGTGATCATTTTAACTCAAACTATGATCTTTCTCTAACCATAACCAGGTGTTTTCTGTCTCTAAACCTACCCAGATATTAGTGTTGTCACATTAGAAAACATCATTATTTTGTACAACGTGCACAATGAACAAACAACAAATCTAGGGTTCCCCTCTAGACACAACTGTTTCCAGTGAAGACTCTTTAATATTCTGTTGCTGCATCACATATTTCTCACTTAAAATGTCTTCAGAAACATATTTTAGTCAATGCAGGGAAGACAGAGAGACACAAACATGCACAATAGTTGTTAGCTGACATCTAATGAGGCTGGATGTTGTATTTAGTACCTTTAAATGTGAGGACTTACTGCTTTTATCTGTTATTTTAGCTGCACAGTGAATATCTTTGGGATTTGTAACATTGATAACAACAAGCAAACAGTTAAGGTGTCACCTTTGGCTCTGAAAAATTGTGATTGGGATTTTTTTTAGTATTTTTGTGACATTTTACAAGGAAACGAATAACTGGGAGTAAATAAAGTGTCAACAGATAAATGTGGAATGGAAACGGGCATTAGCTGCAGTCATAATCTCAAATAACAATCAAGACATTTTATCATCTTTAGTCTGTCTGTCACTTTTCCACACACTGCATCATAATTCAAAATCAACATGTTTGGTTATGCTTTATCGTGCTTTATTTGTGGCATAACAGAGCTGCTGTTTGACTTTGGTTCTTGGTAAAGGACCAATACTGCATTTTAAAGGGTTCTAGCCTTGAGGTTCCTTGAGGATTTATTTATCTAACCTTGATGCCAGCCTTCAGCCAGACTAGTTTACTGTCTACCAACCTGTTTTAAAAAATAAAATCTACAGATGGCTTAAAGTTGTTCAAACAGTTCTCAGTCAGTCGGCTTGTTGGATATCTAATCACAAATTCTTGAGGCCTGTCAAAATAAAGTGACACCGTTTGTACAAACACTGGATTTCAGTCAAATTTATCACCATGTGAGAGCAGAACGGACCATTTTCCCATTAAGAGTGAACTATTTTCCAAACACAAGCCTTCCCTCCTTTCTCACTGGGCACTCGCTTTTTTCTACGCAGTCTGGCAAACGACCAGAGCCAACAGATGATTTAGTGCGAGCTACAATGGCTTTCATTTCAGTTTGCTTTAGGGAATTCTGCTTTTGCTCTTATGATGCATTATTATGGTCCCTGCAGCCTGTAAAACATTGTGTGTGTGCGTTTGTGTCTGTGTGTGTCTGTGTTAGAGAGAGAGAGACTATCATCATAATGCACATATTATCATATGTATAACAATGGTGTTTAAGAGTTAAGAGGACTCTTGGGACCAGTAACAACACCACCACCTACTGTAGCAGTGAAAAACATGTTCCAGATGAATATTAAATAAGAAAATAAGTCCATAAAATCAGTCTGTTTCTTTGCTTGTTTGATGACCAGTTCAGGCAATAAACTGCATCTACAATTTAATACAAACAGATTTTTATATTCTTTTATTCTTTGTTCTTAATGTGGCTTTACATTTCTAACAACATGCAGAAAATAACTTAAAAGGTGTCACTGGTGCAGGCTCACGTCAGCCCCTCTTTAAAGGACTATGACACCATTTCCCAAGTGGAAGCAATGTCCTTAACCTGCTCCGTACATCAACGATCAGGCTAATTGACATTTTTACATATGCACTCTGGACTATACCCTGTGAATCAGGTCAGGACGTCACCTGAATGAGACACAGAGAGTCAGGTGGAGCTTTGACAGTCACTAGAAGCACATTTGTGGCCCTTTTTCAAAAAGTTTCTGTGTTGTAGTTAGCCAAACTAATGGTAGCTGCTCAGAGAGGCTGAGAGTCTCCCAGGTGTGTGTGTCTGCAGAGGAGTGCCAGTAGTAGAGTCATAGTCCAGCTGTTTATTATGGGATCATCATCACGTTAAAGAATAGAGTTTGGTGGTGCTTCTACAGCCGTGAAAAGCAGCAAATTAAAAATTTTAAGTAGAGAGTTAGAAAACACTAGTGTAAATTCTTGTGAATGATAAGTCTGTTTCACTGACTCCCACTTGAGAGTGGGGGCTAGGAGAGGTTTACAACAGTAGGTGGCATTTAGAGTCATTTTTCAACCCAAATTGAGATTTTTTTATACGTTTACTAATAAATTTCAATATTAACAAAACACTGATGTGTTTCATCACAGTACAGTAATATAATTTAGTTCACAGCTCAAAAAATGTGTGCAATGCCTGTTAGAATGTTTTCTTGCTATGCTACCTTTTAAGGAAAACTATATGTAACCATGTTATACAGTAGTTAGAGTTACTATGTTATAGTTAGGGGGAAGGCATCACAGAGTCTGAGCTTACTGATGAGATAATGGGATAGGTTGGTTATAGTAAGGGACATCTTAGAGAATAAACAAGATGTTATTGGCCAGCTGTTAAGACGCCTTTATCCTATACACACTGTGCTCTCAGAAAGTTCTTTGTCAGACTTTGTTCATCTTGGACTTTGCGTGACCCAGGCCTGTAATAAACTGATGGACAAACCTGCTTGCGTCCTCTCTCCTTGGAACAAACCTCTACCACAGAAAATTATTATTATAGTGCCTCTTTAAGTTTAGGGAAAGTTCATAGTCATGGTTAAAATAAGCCAACCCTACAATCACAGTATGTCCCTGCAACATTGTGACTGTGATGTATCTCTGTGTATTTGTGATGTTACTGTAATGTTACTGCGACGTTGTGGCTTGTTCACAGTACATGCTTGAGCGTGACGACACCATCACTGAACTGCTGCAGCTTGCGCAGGCTGTGGTGTCCATTCAGGCTGCATTTCTGCTGCGAGGCAGCTGCTGAAAGCCCTGTCTTTCTCAATAGAGTTTGCAGAAGAGTTTGAAGAGAGGAAAATAGCTGTTTTCTGAAGGCAATCAGTGATTTTCCTCTTTGTTCAGAGAGTGAGAGAGGGATGAGTGGAGGGGAAAAGGAAGAGAAAAAGCAGAAAGAAAAAAAAAGTGCCCTGCACCTGATTTTTTTTCATGTCTGTGACATATTGCACAGATGTAGATAATGAAACTGTAGTGAGATATGAGTTGATATGACAACAGATCATTTCCAATGTGTATTTTTGCAGAGAACCGTGAGCCTCACGTGGAAGAAAATGGCGAGCCTCCGAATCTCGAGATAAAGTGTGGCTGCAGCTGCGCCTGACACACGTGTGAACAGCGCTGCGTACACGGGCTGTGTGGCTGCTCTAACCTATTAATATGGGCGCCAAAATAAAAACCAGAAGGCAACGCCATGCACTGCTCTAGTGACTAGTCTGAACAAAACATTACCTTTAGTTACATTGCTGCTGCTGTTTAAACGTTACAATGTAACAGGTATTTTAAAGTGTTTTTGCAACACTTTTCAACATCCTCTGCATGACATTTCCTGTAATTTATGTTGCTGCTAAAACATCACAACAGCTCAAAAAACTGGTGGAAACATTGGGACAAGATACCGGCAACATTTAAAATAACGTGCTGGTGAGGACACACTAGAATTTCACTGGTTAGGTTGCTGCAACATCACATGTTGCAAAAGTTATGTTGCAGCTACTCTTCTGCAATGACTTTATGTTACGAGAGAACTTTTTCTTCATGGGAGACGGGATAAAACAGCGGCTTGTACTATCAAAGGTCCCATGTCCAGCTGGCTTGCTAATAGGAAAGACCAAGTAAAACCAAACAAATTGGTGCAACGCCGTCTCTGACACTTTTCATTTATTGCTGCGTGATTCAGCAATGTCTACGTAAGCAACCAACAGTACAACTTTTTCAATGATTTCCTTTTCGTGACTTTTTGCCAAGCAGCACCTTGTTCCTGCATCTGTCATGTTGAAGACAAGGGACATAACGCACAAAGGTGTAATACCAGGAACTACAATAATGATCCCCTCTTCCACAGACATTTATCCACACTGGTAAAGACTAAACTTTGAGTATATGCTGCACCTTTTTTCTGCAAATCCCGGCAGAGCAGGCAGGCACTGCCTTCCCACTGAGCTGAATTTTTACACTTGCTTCTCCAGACACCATGGCATGTTTTTCATGTTTTTTTTCTGTCTCTCATTTTGTCTGTCTGAATTTAGATTGAAGCTAACATGACTTTATGACATTTCTGTTTGATGTGCAGTGAGTTTTGAGTATCATTAAGGGCAGCATGCACTGTGCAGGTGAGTAATTATTTTGCGTTTGTGCATGTGGTTGTAATGAGGAAATAAAGGTGCACAAATAGCTTTTAGTCCTGCATATTCATTCTTCTACTGTTCCTCTTGTGTCTGCCTCTGTTCCATCTGAATATGATGTGAGTCAGTGAAGCACAGAGAAAAGGCCTCCTGTCTGTCTGTAAAGAGCTGTCAACAGGGAGTCCAGACCATAATAATATCTCACAGACTGTTTGTGTGCAGCAGACACCGACTTTTTATCTTTTCAGGGCGACTCTCTCTCTCTGTAAGAGCATGTTAAAGGGCCTTGTCTCCGCTGTGATCAATACAGGTCAGTGTTAGTCATTGGATGTGATCATCCATGGATTCCCTCAGGAGGACACTATACCGCTTCACTTCTCCCCGTTTGTACTTATTGGACAGTAAACATGGATCCGTGTTCCTGCTGATGTCAGAGGAAGTCAGGCAGCACAAAGAAACATGAAAAAATAAATCTGACAGTGGGAGAATAAGAGGCCCAGAAGGACTTTAAGTGACGTAAAACAGTGAAACCTGGATATCTCCGGGGATCCATGAAGACGTCTCTGACAAGTAGTTTTATTTCACCACTGGGGAAACTATATTAGAGGATATTTAAAGGACTGTTCTGAAGGCCCTTCTACAATAAGAAAATTATAGGGCAGTTAAGCACATACAAGATTAATTTTTGCTCTGCTCAAAAGCAGCATTTATTTTATCACTTACAGAGGTAGATTTTCCTCTTTTTAGCCTGCAATAAGACAGATCATAACAAGCGATAGCAACAGCTACATATCAACTTACAATAGAAAACAATTGCTGATCATCTTATTAGATAAAAAATAGACCTCAGACTTTGTCACAGTTAGAGAGGAGACAGAGAATTTGGCTGAACTGAACTTTAAAATCCAAGCAGACACACATTCAAGCCAATATTGAGCAGAAACAACCATTTTTATACACAATATAGCCCCTTTTGCACTGGAAAAAAAAACACTCATCAGCACTAATTAACTTCTCGCTTTTGTTTTCAGTAAGATACAAGATACAAGTGCAGTGGTCATGAGTATTTTTGGCTCCTGCTTCGATCGCCAGTAATGGAAACATGACACCCGAACTGACACGCTAATTTTTGCCCCTTTTCCGGCAAAAGGAAATGGAGAATTGTCACCTCTGTCGGTAATCTCTGCAACTACGCATGCGCCTTCTCGTCTTGGCTCGGCGGTTGGCACATCAGCTCAGCACGGCAGGAATTTGCATCTTCATTACAACAGTGCATCCCGCTTTGTGTGTCTTTTGAATGATATATGCTTGTCTTGAGTCTAGCAGCTGTACACTTCATGTCCTATACATTCTTCACACTAAAGGTCCCCTGATATTTTGTCATTCAAAAGCCTTTATTATAAAGCAGCAAAATCAGGAAATGTTGGGTTTTAATCAGCAGTAAATTAACATGACTCCTACAGCTGAAAGTGAAAATGAAACAGTAAAATAAAGCAGATACCTGAAAGTACAAACGGAGACAGGAGAGAAACTAAATTTCACAACACAGAGATTCGGTTAGAAGCTACAAAAGTACTGAGAGCTGAACACACAGACTTTTAAAAATATTTTTTGACTTTGGTCATGTGCACAGACATGAGCTGAATCTTGGGTTTCCAGCAGGAAAAAAAAACAGAAACACAGACTTGCCTACTGGCATTAGGAAAGAAGTCAATTAGTGCAAAAACGATCTATGTGTATGATGGAAAAACTTGTATTAACTGTGTAATAATATGCCAACGCGATTCTATGAAATGATGTTTACAGCACTAAAAATAATAATTTAGTGTAGAGTTCCTTTTGCTCTAAATTGGCATCACGGTTTGCATTTTGGTTTTGTTCAATTATATCGCACTCAGTGTCCAAGGAAGCCCAGGAATTATGATATAATCTATTCAAAGACTGATTAATCGTCTGCAGGCCTGTTTTTCCAAAATTAAAGTGAAATTATGGTGAGAAATGCGGTCAGAGAAGTAATAGCAGTAATAAAATAAGTCCACAAGACAATATTCAGCCCCGATACCACCATTAATTTCAAAATAAAAGAGTTTTTTAATGCTGTAACAGGATCCCTCAATATCAATGTTCAGTTTGTTGACTAAATTTAATAAATGCTCACTGCTTGTGTTTCTCTGCGTTAGAGATATAGTGGCATCAAATGACACCATGAAAATACCATGAAAAAATATATAATGTGCAAAAATGAGTACTGCAGTCCAGATAGTGATTTTAAGCCACAGACTGTATAATTAAATGGTTGAAATCTTATTTAATTTATGATCTACGGTTGAAGCCACCCCCTCCTCTTCTCCAGACTCGAGGAAGATCAGGCAGGCTGCAGCAGCACGAGAGGAGCGCAGTATTGTAATGTGACAATAACAAGCAACGACATGTCCTCCACTGTAAGTTGATGAGCTCTTAATAATGGGCAGTTATCTGTCAATGTAAAGTAAAGCCTGTTATCCGAGAACAAAAGTCCACTGCTCTGAAAATATAATGACTGCCTGTCTCACTGCCTGCCAAACTCCACTGACATTTTGCTAAATTTAACCGATAAAAACATCTTCTCCTTCTGAAAGATTATTAATGATTTATTTACGACTCATAAACAGACACTTACTCATTCTGTGGACATTCGGCATTAATTTGAACTCTAATTAACATGAAATAGCACAATTTACAGACCGGAACTGAAATTTTAAAGGTTGCATTGTTGTCAGAGAAGTGGTCCGTGATGACATTTCATGGTCATTTTATGATTTATTATGGTAAATATATTATTTTTTTCCTTTAGGCAGTTTGTAATTAAATTTCTTATTTACATTTCTGTAACATCTTTATTTCCAATTAAGTATTCATTTTAATTTTCTTTTCTCCAACCGGTATAAAGTTATCTGCTTTTGCAAACAGAATAAGCCAAACACATGTTGTTTACATGTTAATATGTCCAACATTAAAGATGTGAAAAGGGAAAAAAACATTAGATAATAAATGAGTGCGTGCGGTGACTCAAGGCAGCTCCATCACATATGTCTGCAGTACAGATGGAGACAGAAAACTGTAACATCCGTACATCCATCTCGTCTTTCCATCAGTCTATTTGACTCAATCAATCCTGACAGCCGGCCTCTCCTTTCCTTTCATCTCTCACTCCCACTCTCTTTATTTATTTTTTATTTTTTGTAAGCCGTCAGCATCCATCTCATTCGTTACGGCTCTATTATGCAGCGCTGCCTCAATAAAATAAAAAAACGCATGAATAAATCATAACCAACCCCAATCTCTCTGATTCATAGAGTTTGGATAATTATTCCGTTTTTCATGAGAGAGCACTCATTGATTTGGCGTGACCCTGAAGAGTTTCCAAGGTTATGGAATGGGAAATTGATCGGCGGCGAGTGATGATGGAGAGAGGAACGAACTCGCCGAATATACAAATATTCAAATCTCTTCGCCCCCCCTCTGCTTCTCTTTCTCTCTCTGCTCTCACTCCTCAAATATGCGTGACCAAATGGACTTATAATTGGAAGTCAGGAGGCCCAGAAATACTCCTCACCTTCTCTCTGAGTCGTCGAGATATTAGTTCTGCTGAGTTACGGGGTTGATTTGAGCACATGGGGAGAAGATGAGGGAAAGAGAAAGTCATTAGGAGGAGCCTGTTGCTAGTGTCTGTGAGGGACTTTCTCATCCTGTAATTTTTCCTCTTTTTTTTTCTCACTTGTACTTTCTCTTTTTCACGCACACAGACACACATTCAGTCGTCCATCTTGTCCCCTCTTCCAACAATGTTTCTCATTACAGGCTGTCTCCTCACATTTGTCATATTGGGCAGTCACCCGTGATGATATCATAGGGTACTGGGGCATTGTGTGTGTGTGTGTGTGTGTGTGTGTGTGTGTGTGAATGGTTTCAGAACACCCCTGTGAGACTCTTTCACATACACACACGCTGACAGGGAAGTCAGAAAGTCCGATTTGCTTCAGAGTCCTTATTTCTTCCTGGTGGGTGTGGAGAGCCCCCCATTGTCTGAGCTGAATAGGACATGTGTCTGGATCTATGAATCCTATTATGGAGGAAGTGAAAAGTGGGCAAAGAGGAGAAAAAGAAGATGGGAAGATGGATTTTAAATGGAGGGACAGGAGATGTACAGGCACTGTCCTCACCAGAAAAGCATTGGTTATTTGTTCAAATGCTAAAAATAGACCTTGTCTACGTTTTCCTGAGAAAAGGCGTCTCGCAGCTGTCTGAATGAAGACTGTTCTCTCTCAGCAACAAACGCCACATAGTGTGATTTTGTTGCTGTCACAATGCAAAAAATCTTGAAGTGTGTCCATGAGAATTTTACTCTTGTACTGCTCATGTGGATTTGACTGCTGGAAAGTTTGTTTAGTCTGTGTTATTGCCCCAAACAGCCACTGCAACAACTCCATTTCTCTTTTCACTGTACCTTTTACATAGTAAATAAGCCTTTTTTATTTGCTCAAATCGAAACCTTTTTTTTTAATTTGTGCAGCCTAGAGAAAATCTGCCATCTTTAATCTTTGCATGGACTTTGTATGAGTGGTTAGCACTGTCACCTTACAGGGAGAAGGTTCTGAGTTCGAATCCCCCAGTCAGCTGGGAGTTTGTGGCAGGGGCAGGACTTTTCTGTGCAGAGTTAGCATGTTCTTCTCGTGTCCACGTGGGTTCTTTCCGGGTACACTGGCTTCCTCCCACAGTCCAAAGACGAGCAGCATAATAGGTTAACTGATAACTCTAAATTGCCCCTGAGTGTGAGCAGTTGTTTTCTTGATGTGTATGCTCCTTTTATCATGAAAGGTTTTGACCCAAAAATCCCTGCCACCATCCTGAGGGATAGTGCAGCCTCACAGCCGTTCATCCTGGAATGGGTGCTGCTGACAAATCCTCGGTTAACTCTAAGGCTTTGGTCCGGGGATTTGGTATGCAGTTTGTGGGTGTGCTGTTGCATACTGTTCACCTTGAATCTGAGTTGGTTATGGGGTAGGGGTAGTGGTAGGAGTTAGTCTGCAGTTTCCCATAGACGGGGATTCTTTCAGTTTGTTTTCTTTCATTTTAACTGTCACAAAAAGAAGTATATACATCTTATTAGACACATGAGACCACCGTTCATGTTATGTAAACAGCTGGTTTCTTTGAATCAAAATCACAATCTTTTTCCTAAATTTAACCAAGCAGGTACGCACTGATCAGACGACACAACCATGGTGTTTTAAAGGCTTTGTTTGGATTCACAGAATAACGCAAATAAACTAACAGATCGAGGCAGTGGTAGACCAACAACTCCCGTAATTTCTGAGGTAAAATCACTGTTTTTGTCAGTGGAGTTTGGTCGCTTTGGAGAGAGAAATATTTGGCTCATAAAATGACGGTCTCTCGTCGGCAAAGGCTGTCTGACAGCAAGGTAAAACAGTGAAAATCTTATAAATATAGTGTATATTTAAACTGTTATTTCCTTTTTTTGGTGCCTGAAACATGTTTTGCTGCTGACTTTGTCAACAGCAAAACATTGATTAGCTTCCTGCACTGGTACTCCTGCTGCTTCTCCAAACTGGGGGCATGTAGACCACCATGTACTGTAGGTAATACAAAGACTATTGATAAGTGCCTCATAAAACCCCACTTCAAAAAATTCGACCTACCCCTTTAACAATAGCAGTTGTCAGTTCAGAAAACTTTGATATGAGTAGTTTGTGTTTGTGTGAGTGTCGGAGTGATGGACAGACACTCACAGAGGATTGTCGAGCCACAATTTGGGAAAATTGAGCTGCGCTTTTATGTCAGTAAAACACGTTGAATAGAAATTGAATTATATCAGAATGCAGAGCAGAAAGAGTCCCAGCAGGACGAAATGATGATGTATAGAAGAGAATTATCCCTCCAGAGAGACGTCGTCTGCCATTTCTGCACCGCTTCATCTCTGAAAGCAGAGAGAAATGTGACACACAAGACCGAGTCAGAGTTTCTGTACATCTGTGAACATGAACACTGGAGGTGCACTGCAACAACGTGTGCATCAAATGAAGCCTGTAAAGGAAATTAGGGCTTGGCAATACAGTTTGATATGAGGCATGCCAATTATAACTTTGCACTACAACTTCATGTTTAAATCGTCTTCTGTGATGGGTTTGTTTTTGTTCATTTTTTGTTTTTCTTCTGGATTGTTTTCTACTGAAAATTCTTAAAATTGCATATTAAGGTATTAAGGGGCCGTACAAAATTTATTAGAGCATCAAAAGAGCAGGAGAGTTATGTTTTTTTTTTCTTTTTTTTCTGAGGGAACGTAGTCTAAATTCTTGGGGAAAAGCAAGGGAAAGTCTTTTTCCATCCTAGATTTGATCCCAAGTTTTATTTCTTCATTTGTTTGGTGAGATTTTTTAGTTTTTGTGTCCATAAAAGTGTTTGATGATGTAGAGCAGGGTTCCCAATCTTTTCCATGCCAAGGCTCCCAAACTAGCATTGGCTTATGGCCAGGCCCCCTTTCCTAAGATGCCTTTAAAAAAAACCAAAAAAAACAAAACAAAACAAAAAAAACAATGACAATACTACAGCGTATGTAAAAATAAATAAATAATTAAAGAGATTGCATTACTACATTTTAAAAATATTCTAAATATTTTATAATACAGACATTATACATTATATTTTATAATAATGCACATTATAATAATCATTTTATTTGTTAATTAATTAATTATTTTTGCATTTTCCCTGGTGGCCCCCAAAGGCAACTTGAGCCCCACTTTGAAAATCACGGCTATAGAGGACAATCGTCATAATTTTAGCAGTTGTTGGGTGTGTGAAAATTATCATTCTGTAAACATTTTAAGGGATTTAAATCGAGTTACACCATCTTGAATTCTTTGCAACAGGCCACGGCAAACCAATCAAACATTATCCAACAAACACAGACAAACAGAGATGTTTGTTTAGGCTGTCTGTCTTTTTTTTTTTTAAATTCTAAGGATACTTAGTGAGATTTGACATATTCAGCTGTGCTTTCAAATGGACAACTGCCCCAACAGCACGTATATCCAACGTGTATCTACAGAGATGGCAAAAGTACATACATTCTTTACTCAACAGATACTTGGAAAAAAAAATGTAAAAGTATAAGTTCTCAACTTCTTTACTTGAGTAAAAGTGAAAAAGCACAGGCTCTGCCAGCTGTTTCTGTGCAAACTTAACTGAACTTCCTCACATTATATTAATATCATTCAATGACTGTTTAACCAGTCTAACTTCAAAGAAAATAAAAGAATAAAATATACTGAAAATGAACTTTGCTTCAATGTGCAAATCAGCTTTCAAAGTCAGAACCTGAACAGAATCTGAAATATTATGATCACACGACGACACACTTCAGGTCTAATGAAGCCTTTTTTCTTTTGTTAGGAATTCCCTCGTCTCCACAGGACAACCAAAACCTTTTGTTCAGCCTCAGCAGAAGCTGCTTCTCAAAGTTCTTTGAATCAAGGAATGCTCTTTGGATCTAAAAATCAGTCCCATAATTCTTAAAAACCCTCTCACAGACAGCTGACGGATTCACCAGACGCCTCGTTGCTGCTGGTTAAATCTCCCTCTCTTGTCTGTTCGTCTGTCGTGCATGATAAGGACTAATGAAAACACCAACGATGCGTCTGTTCTGTCTGTTATTGTCCCATCCTTTAAGGCTGAAATCAGTTTTGATGCTGAAAAGACGACGCACAATAATGCAAAATAAAAATTTCCTTCAAAATGCATAAAAACTGAAGTAAGGAGCCTGTTTTGAAAATGTATTTGTGTTAAAATGTATGAAGTAAAAGTTGTCATGAAAATTAATACTCAAGTAAAGCAAAGATACCTGAAAAGTCTACAGAGACAAAGTATTTGTACTTCATTACTTCCCATCTCTGTGTATCCATAGCATGTCCGCCTGGGTTCTCTCCAGGTTCTCCAGCTTCCTCCCACAGTCCAAAGACATGCAGCATAATAGGTTAATTGATAACTTTAAATTACCCGTAGGTGTGAATGTGAGCATGAGTGGTTGTTTGTCTCAATGTGTCAGCCCTGTGATGAACTTGTCCAGGGTGTACAGTACCCCGTCTCTCGCCCAGTGTCAGCTGGGACAGACCTCAGCCCCCCTGTGACCCCTCAGGATAAGCGGTTACAGACAATGGATGGATGGGATGTCTCCGATTCATAATTTAGACTGCAGTGCTCATTTTTGCACATGCAGTTGCAGCATATTGTGCTTTAAAACATCTTGTTTTTGGCTTCAAACTTCATACTCCACATATTTAATAAAGGGCCAGTCTTCCTTAGAAAAGATGTATAAATATATTACTTTCCACCACTGCTAAATGCTAATAATTCGTAGTACTCGGTTTGGTTCTTCTGCTGATCTACTTGATAAGGCACACAGCAGGAATTTTATTTTGACTCAGTAAGAAGTGTGAAATTATTGATATTAATAAAAAACTCTTTGCTTCATAGGTATCGACCAAGTCATCAGAGTCTATTAATGCTTCCTACACCTCGGTGAAGTTGTGAAAACATCTCAACTGGAGTAATTTCCAAAATCATAGCACTTAATTTTCAGGTGTGTACACGTCCATGTCCCACTGAATCTCCTCTGGATCGTCACTCTTTGTCTCCGTCTTTGTCCATCTCTCTCTCTCTCTCTTAGTCGTGAGACTGGCAGCTCTGCAGGGCAGAAAGCAATTACAAAGTGTGCAGATCATTTCATTTACACTTGTTCCACACACACACACACACACACACACACACGACACACACAGGCCGGATTGTTTCAGCGGTGTTGATTTGTTTTTCTTATTTTAGAATTCAACTTCCTCCCCTCCTGATCCAGATCTCATTTCCTGACACTTAGCCCACTGGGAGCTCTGTGTACACATGTCCATTTGTGTGTGTGTGTATGTTTGTTTGTGTGTGTGTGTGTTTGACCATGGCGATGTATGATGCACAGCGGTTTCATTACAGACAGACAGATGAGATTTTATTAGACTTCAGCAGAGAAACACAGGACTCAAAGGAAGTTCATATTGTGAGTATCACAGAGGTTTCATTTGTAACCCGAGCAAAGATATTTTCAAAAATAACTCACTTATATTCCATGAACGCACAATATAGACACATCATAATAGATAATAACATGATTTTTTTCTTTATTCCCAATTTAAAACTGTATCTAATGGTATTTTGGTATTTTTTTAGAATTACACTCATGTTTGCTTCTCATGTTATACTATAGGCCAAGGAATGATTCGATAAGTCTTTATTTTATGATTCCTAATTACTCGGGAACATAGAGGGGACACAAGAGGGGTCTGTTCAAAAAAATGCTGTGCTCTCTTGGATCCCACTATGGTAGATAAAAAGTGCCTTCTAGGGCATGGGCGCCCAAACTTTTCCATGCCAAGGCCCCCCAGATGGCATTAGCTTATGGCCAACCTTTTGAAAGTATTTTCTTCGTAACGGTAAAGGGAATCAGGAAGGATGGGATGTAAGGGTCCAGGGGGAGAGGGATGATGGGGGTCGAGGGGAAGCGGGGTCAGTTGTTGAGCCGAGCAGTTAGGAACCCGGGGGTTGAGACTCAGGGTGGGGGAAATATCTCGGTGAGCTTCGGTGCATCATCAGAAAGACAAGTTAATGGCTAAAAATGGAAGTATCAGCTGAACATATGTGTCTTGAGGTGGAACCGGAGCTGCGGTGGAGACCCAGGTGGACGGCAGGACACAGGTGATTGGATTTGTGGGGAGATACAGGTGTTTTGAATTAGTGAAGCAGGTGATCGTGATCAGCTGAAGGTGGTGTGGTCCAGTTCCTGAACTTCAGTTTTAAACCACATTTAAAAATGCTGAAAATGACACTGAAAAATCAGTAAATCCAAACTTTATATATGCTACATCATACTAGTTTTACTTGGCCAGGAGTTCTTCAGATTTTCAGAAGATTTTGATATGTTATATATTATTTAATAATAATATTAAATTAATATAACAATTTTTTCATTCACATTATTATTATTATTATTATTAGTAGTAGTAGTAGTAGTATATTTTTATTTATTTATTTTTAAATCACTGACAAAAATATAGAAAGTCTGTTAGTGTTTGATGAAGTTTGGTTAGTTTGCCATGATTTCAAACTGAAAAATATTGTGACAGTACACACTGCTTATCCACAGAGATTTCAAAAGTGCACGTTATTTCACATTTATTCAATTACAAGTACAGATACTTGTGTAAAGAAATGCTCTGATAAAATAGCTTCAGCTTCAGCTTCTTCTTTACTTCTTTAATTTTCTTATTTGCTTCATTTTTTTTAACTTTATTTTAAATATAAAAAAAATAATATAATAAATAAATGTTCTTATTTATTTGCGTGGTGTGACCCTTTTTCTACAGCTTCCTTTTACCACTTATCACTTGATGTTGGGGGGTAACACGGTATAAAAATTAATTAAAAGGCTAAATGTTTAAGTAAGGCAGGTGCAGGAAGTGCCCCCCCCCCCCCCCCCCCCCCCCCAAAAAAAAAAACCTTCAAGTGGATCCGTCCAAACATGTTTGAGGTCAAGCGGGAAATGAAATCAAGAGCAGAGTTGAAAATACAAATAATTTTTGGCGAACATTTTCCTATTTTTTATTTAAAATGAACTGAGGACACAAAAAGCGACTGAAGGCACTTTTCTCTCATGGCTGAACTGAAGCGGACTTTTATGAGAACCTGGAGGATTCAGATGAAGCAGAAGGTTAGACTGTTTCACTTTTCTCATAAAGTCCTGCTTTGTTTGCTGTATGTGACACTACGGGCGCTGTCAGTTGTTTTGTAGGATTTGTTTTGTTAATATTGTTGTTGGCTTTAAACTTTTCTCTCTCATTAGTGGTTTAAAGCGGTGTATGTTAACGAGCTGCTGGTTTTGATTGTGTGCACCTGCGCTGTAGATGCTGTGTTGTTGACAAACAGGTGAATTTATTGTGCTGTTGGCTTTGATTGTTTCTGTCCTGTAAACCCTGTTCACGTGCAGGTGAATGTACAGTATGTCTGTGTATATATTATATTTGTGCTGTAAATTTTATTCTAAGGTGAATTCAGTTAATCTGCTGTTGGCTGCAAGTCAGTAGGGGAGAGCAGGGATAGAAATATGAGTGGGGACGGTTGTAACATGGACATTTTGTCTTGTAACAGAAGTAAAGATTCAAAATCACATACTTATTATTTTAATGTACTTTTTGTAATGTTGTTCTTGTACTGCGGCTCCACTTACAAAGTATGTTTTGTTGCATGCAATTGGGTCATAACACTTTATTTTATTTATCTTATCTTATTTATTCATACATCAAAAATGATGTACAGGCAATTTAACAGATACACAACAAATACAACAATAGACAAAACAAACAAACAAACACAATGGTCCCCATTCTGAAACATACATCAGCACCAGAAAGCGCCCCTGGTGCTCCAAAAAATGCTGGATCGCCTTGAACTTGAAAAGCATGCTGACTTGCATGCTGCAAAATGCGACAGGATGCAGTAGGACATCCTGGTATTTTTGGAATACTGCATTTGACATACTGTGTACTGGGATACACTTAATCTCTTGTTTTTTTGTTTTTTTTTTTGGCATTCAGAATAGTTTGGTTGTAATAGTAGTGTAGGTATTGGAACACGCATAGTTTTAATGTAAGGTACATTTGTTGATGACTGTAAAAGTATATCATCTGTGAAGGTTTAGGTTAAATGTTCATCTCAAGCTCTCCAAATCTGCTTTTCATTTTTACTACAAACTGCCCCAATTTAAGTGAGAACATTGCAGGGGAAAGTAAAATGCCAAGTAAATCAAGCAACTCACTTGCCTGACTGGGCAAGTGGTGAGAACGAATTAAACTCACAATCTATTTTGGTAATCGATTAGTCATAAAAGTAAAAGTAATTTTTCAGGAAAAAATGCTGTTTTAATTCTCTCAAATATGGAGATTTTGTGTTTCTCTCCATTTATTATCATATTGATCTGAATGTCTTTGCATTTTAGAGTTTTTCCATTATTTTCTAGACGTTGCAGCCCTAGATTAAACATGACATGTAACTTTAGTCACTGTTGTTATTTGATAAACACTAATAAATAAAACTATTTGTCCGGGAGCAAGTGAAAACTGACCCCAGGCATGTAGATTTGTGATACTGCGATAATTAATTTACCATTTTGTAAAGTTTTTATTGTTTAAATAGTCAAAATATATCCAAACTCTGGAATGGACTTCCTTAATGTACCTTTTAAGTGTTCCAAATAAGCTCACTTCATGATGTGTTGATAAATAAATTGATATTTCATAAATCTGGACAGCACAAATCTGTTCTGTTCTATTTTCATTTTATCTCCATTTCCGTTCCTGTGGCCTATAAATAAATGGTATTTGCAGCAGAGCCTTTTTGCTCTGTTGCAGAAAAAGCTAAAAATTCCAGTAAGTCTACTTTGGAAAGTAGCCGAAAAACTATTTAGGAACACAATCAAAACTTCTGATGCCCACTGTGAGAAGATTTCTGTCTCAAACCAAAGAATTACCACCAGAATGATTATTTCTCCGTGTGTTAGAAGTAAACATTATTTAATCAAAGAGCGTAGCTGCTGGTGGTTTCCTTCTGGGCAGACTGTTTTATCTGCAGCTCAGGCCCCAGAGGTGGACAGAAATATTCAGCTCAGGAGTTGACTCATTGATGTTGCTTTCAGGTGAGTGTAAATACCTTCACCTTATGATCAGTAGCTGCTTCTTTTCATGCTCGTAAACATTTATACAACAGCGGGTGGGTTTTAAATCGGTGTCTAATGGTTTGGAGGAAATGGATAAGTCTAAAGATGCCGTGAATCTTGCCAACAGGGTCAGACTGACTAAGAGGGGTGGTGACATACAAGAGAAAGGAGGAATCAGAGGTGAAGAGATAAAGAGAGACAAAGAGAACAGACTTACCTTTTCAACCTTTACAGACAGTTACACTGTCAGCACTCAGAGGAACGACACACCGAGAGCTCAAACCCCAAAGGACAGGTGACATTTAACTTTTTCTGGCCTACAAAGAGCCCTCGACTCCGCGGCAGACACTGACACACACGCGCTCGCACTGTACATAATAGCTCCTGACAGTGTCAGTGTTTCCATTACGGGCTGAACTTGTGCCAATTTGAATGTCTCTGAAGAGCAGACCGGCTCTTTTCACACCTGAGGCTGAGAGCGCACAGGTGTGGAGATGAGAGGAAATTTAAAACCTCCTCGCATGAGGTTGCTTGACGCATGTATCAATGCATAAGAAAAATCTAAAATACACAACAAATATAGAGATTAAGGTGCTCAGAAAAGTGCACAGTGAATTTTTACCTCATGGTATTACAAATTCACCACTGTGCAGGATATAAACCTTTTTCACATGTCACAGTAGGAGAACTGCAGGTGTAAAGAGCCATTGTTAATGTTATTAATAATGACTGTGCTTTTTTTTTTTATCATGATAAAATTAGGGCTGCAAAATTAATTGCAGTCGCAATTAAATCGCAATGTGGCCAAGTGCAATATCCAAATTGCAGAACCAGAACCAAATCGCAATTTTTTTGAAAAAGGACTGTATAGATGACCTGGCCTAAAAATCTTGTTCTCTAGATGAAAGACAACATGTTTCAACACTCTGGAACAGGGTAAATCTGGACCCATCATACCACATGACCTTCTTCCATTCTGCTCCAGAGTCCAATCTTTATGCTCCCTAGCAAATTGAAGCCTTTTATCCTCACTGATAAGTGGTTTTCTTAAGGCTGCACAGCTGTTTAGTCCCAATCCTTAGTTATCTTCACACTGTGTGTGTGGAAATGTTCTTACTTTCACTGTTAAACACAGCCGTGAGTTCCACTGTTGATTTTTCACGATTTGATTTCACCAAACGTTTAAGTGATCTCTGATTCACGACCATTCATTTCTTCCTTGAAGATGATTTGTTCACCACTATCCTTCCAGGTTTTAATAATGTGTTGGACAGTTCTTAACCCGGTTTTAGTAGTTTCATCAGTCTCCTGAGTTGTTTTCTTTGCTTGATGCAGGACAATAATTTGACTCTTCTGAAACAGACTAACATCTTTTCCACGACCACAGGATTTGTCTTCTGACATGGTTGTTTAAGAAATGAGAAGCTGCTCACTGCATCAGTTTGAGTTAAATAACTTGTTACCAGCTGAAACATATTAATCACTGCAGTAATTATCCACTGGAAGGATCTTAACTATTCGCTTAGTTAAATCCAGGTAGTGACTTTTTTTTAGCCAGGCAGTGTATTTACCCTGCAACATTTTATTTATTAGTATTTGTGTGAAATTTATGCACTATATGCTGCAGTGTCCTCAAAAATGTCAACAATGGAATGAAAAAAAGTAGCGTACCTAACATGGACTGGCTTCTGCCGACAGTCCCATAATTTGATCAGTCACATTTTATGGATGCCAAAAGTTATAGCTGTGTGACACCAGGACAGTGATTCAGAAGTGTCCAAACTCTTAATTTACTCCTCAGTATAGATATAAACACAACATAAACAACTACTGTAGTGTCTCTTCTTCCCCTGGTTTCCACCTCTTTAGCATGTTTTGGTTTGTGTTTGTTGATTGTATTGTTTTTGCTTTAGTTTGTAGTTGATTTACTCATTTTTAGTTAGCTAAAAATATGAATATTAAAAAAAACTTTTAAAGGATGAGGCTTTCTATATTAATAACTGCGTTTATTGTCATCAAATCCCTTTCAGAATGAGCCACATCGTTGCGCTGACATGTGACATTCTTCATTACCCTGAACATGGACACTAGTTCATTTTGAGTGCACTGTCTTGTGATTTTATTCCATCAGTGGGAATTTGTCTGAAACATTAAAATCACTTTGAAATATCATTTGGTGTAAGTCCAGACAGACAGTCTGGTCAGGGTAATTCAGCACCATGGACAGAGCTGGAAGTCACCGCAGGGGGAGCAGTGTTTCCTCCGAGGGCTGCGTCTTTGAGTTGGTGGATGGTACGGGGCAGAGAACAGAGTTATCAGTTGGATTTCAGCTCTTTTCTGCAGATCTGTGACTGGTTTTCATGCTCCCAACTTGTTGACAGCCAGTATGAACTAAAAGCATTTAAAGACTGTAAAATGAGATCAGCATGCTCTCTGTGTGACTGAATACTGATCAGCTGTTGCAGTGAACACGTTAACTGTGTGTTCACAGTGATAATGGCAAGCTAGCTGGATTAGCCAGTTAGCTTATCACTTGGTGAGGCTAATTGTGGAATGGGCTAATTACTGAAACAAGTCGTTACCATCATTACAGCATTACATTAAAAAAACTTAACATCAACAAGACAGTGCAACATCACCAGCAACCAGGAGATAATTTAATCAGGTAATTAATTATTAGTCGGTTATTAAAGAAATCGCTAACTATTTTGATAATTGATTAATCAGGTTGAGTACTTTTTTTTAAAAGAAAAAATATCCAAATTGTCTGATTTCAGCTTCTCAAATGTGAATATTTTCTGGTTTATTTAGTCATAGCCATGAGCCAGTCACAGTGACACATGATGACAACAGTTTAATGAAAAAAAGTGTTGTTGTTGTTGTTGTTGTCTGGATGGTGCAGAGTGACATGTTGTGAACACAAAACAGCACAAATCTGCAGCCAGAGACAGGTGGTTTGGAGTTTTTTAAACATTTAATTTGATAGAAGCTAAAAATTTTAAAAGATAGTTTGGTGAAGCCGTTTAAATGATTGCATCAATCTGACGCTGCTTCAGTCATAAATCTGTTGTTTCACATTGCAAACGTTACATCATATTTTAAAATGTGACACGGTGGCGTTTGCTTCTTAATGCTTTTCAAGCATAAAACATGAACCATTGAAGTGAAAGACAAAAAAAAAAAAAAAGGAAAGGAGGCAGTGATGGACAAGATTAATGAGCTCCGAGAATCCAGCGTGGTTCTTCTGAGACCATATTCTCGACACAAAGTCTACATCTCAATTTCCACCAAAACACCAACATCTCACTTTTGCACCGCCTCATTTGAATGAACCTTGCACCTTTTCGTTCCCCTCCACTACACCGTGCACTGGGCAACCAAATACCAAATACAGTTTTACAACCACGCTGTCATAGAGCCACCATGAAAATATGGCCCAGCAATGTGTATTAATCCGCAGCTGAAAATAGTCCCTAAGAAATATCTTATCACGTCAAATATCATTGAGTAACTTTTTCTAACTGCAGGGTCCACCTGTTTTTGGAAAATATTTAGGCTTTAAAAAAATGTAAACTATATATTATGTATGTATAAATACAGTATATTATGTATACCTATTTTTTTAGTGCACACACCATGGTATGGAGTACAAACATAAAACAAAGACAGTACAGTGGTGAACCACCAAAATAGATGCTTATCACAAACTTGGTCTTTAAATAAAGGCAGGACATTGATCAAAAAGGCACCTAATTTACTTTCTACTCTTGATTTATCTATCTGCAGTAATAATACAAGTTTAAACATAGACGGATGACTAACAAAGTATTTTGGCCATCTATACTCAACGATGGTTGAATTTTCACATTCAAACAAAAACACAATATTCATCTCTTATCATTGCACAAAGTTCAAAACCTTTCATCCCTCTCCAGACCTTTGTAGCTTCCTATTATCTTGGGGATTCTGCTCTCGGAGACTTGAAAGTTACAAATAGCCTTGAAATACCTCCTTGTTCTTTTCATGGAATTTCTTTGTATCAGGAAAAATACAGAATCCAGCTTTATTACCCTTTAAGTTGGGGGTGAACGGTATAAACGGTATACAAAGTACACGGGTATAAATTTGCCTTATGAATTTTGTTTGTACCATACTGACCAGCAGAGACCTCATTTTGCTTGACCAAAAACCAGTTCATCATCATCCATCAACTTGCAATAGCTAATTGTCTGGAAAATGTGAGTTTATGAGTTAGAAGTGTATATTAATATACATTACATTGTATTATATAACTAATCATCATCATGGGCAGTGTGATGTCAACAGAAACCAAGTGTTTAAAATTGAAATTTAACTAAAATTCACTACTGAAAATATCTTAATCCTCTGCTCTAGATGCACTTGTCGTGTCCTCTGCGTGTGCACGTCTGCGTGTGTGTGTGCGTGAAGCAGTAGAGTTCTGGTCGTCTGACATAAAAACTCAATCTTGGCATATTTCCTGCTAAGCAGAAGAAAATGCAGCTATCTATTGCAGGTAACACTCCCATCTGTCACGCAGGAGGAGGAGGAGGAGGAGGAGGAGGAGGAGGAGGAGGAGAGGAACGGGGCTGGCAAATAAGCCACACTCTTCACCTCTGACACACACACACACACACTCACACACACGCAGGGAACTCATCTTAAATCTCTCTGTTTTTTGTCAGTGTTTCAATTTCACTGTACACTTGCTGCACCAGTGAGCTGATGGAGAAAGTGAGAAGGCTGCAGAGGAATGACAGAACAAAGAAAAGTGTCACTGTCAGCTTCACTGAAACCCTCCACCCCCCCACCCCCCCAAAATGAATAAAGCTCCTCCAAATTTCTTTTTCACTTCAAATAGGAGCATCCTTTCATTCATGATGTGCTGGCGGACCAGTCGGTCTGTAATGTTTTCTTAAAAGAAGGGAGTTGTTTGAAGCTCTCACACATATTACAGCTCTGTGGGCGCAACTTTCTTTTTCTCTCGTAATTGGTCCATCAGAGTCTAACATGAGCTCGTCACAGCACTGCTCCCACCATCCCTTCATGTTCATGCACAGCCCCGTTGGTTCTACTCCCAACTTCTGATGCAACTTTATTTAAAAATACTTGTTGATATATGTAAATATATAAAATTGCTGACAAGAAAAAAATGGAAACACCAACATTAAGATAGAAACCCCAGAAGTTGTGACATTTGTTATTTAAATTTTTGGAGTGAAACTTCTTTGCAGGATTTCCTGACACATGAGCATATATCATTAAAAAGTTCATTTGTGACCTCGGAAACAGAGCTTGAGAACATTTAGTAGCTGCAATGAAGCTTTCAGTCTTAAGTTTTAAGCCACATTAACAAGAAGTCTTTTAAAGTGCTCAGAAAAATGGAATTGTTAAAATCTACAATTCAGTTTTCCTTTTGTTCTTCATAGTCTATAATTTTTTACTTCTATTGATTGTGTTTGTCTGATGTAGATTAAAAACTTAAGCACTTAAAAAACAAGCATCTGTAAGAAAACTGCCCCCAGTCAAAAAACGCTCGACCCGCCCCTGTATAGGAGCCATAAAAATAAGTCCTGCATTGAAAAGCATACTTCAGTAAAAGTTATTATGTAAAAAAGTCTCTTGCAGTACTAAGTTTTTTTTTATATGTAGGGCCTACTACGGGCTACAGCAACTAGTATGGAGTATGGTGGAGGTGTACGACGTACACATGTTGAAATTATTTGTGTAATTACTCTCACTGCCAGAAGGGGGAGACACAAGTTTAGTGCTTCAAGATTAAAGACTGAAATGACTCAATAAGCAGATTCTGTGCACTGAAAATGCTACTGATTTGTCATGAAAGTAAAATCTTATACTGTGCGTACAGTCGTCAGCCCATCCATTGATGACTGGCGATATCTTCATCCCCCCTCCCACCACCTCTCGTCCTCTTGAGTCTCAGCTAGGAGATGTGCACAAGCAGCAAGTTCACTGTTACATATAGGGATGTTCCTGGCGACTAATTTCATAGTTGATTATGCACAAAATTTAATTCAGACTAGTTGACTAGTCTAACAGTAAGAAAACACTCAGAAATCACAGAAAAATGAGCACAATTTATGATTGATCATGTTAAACACTGTCCGAAGAAATACTGTGTGTATTAAGTAGGGCCCGACCGATTTATCGGTCGGCGGATTAAATCGGCCGATTATAGCCCTTTTGAGAATAATCAGTAATCGGCCAAAATTCGCAGATTATGGCCGATTATAACTGCAGGGAAAAAGACTTGATATTCCCAGATTCCCCAATATTATTTATCCGACCGGTAGAGGGCGCACCGACTTCATGACACACTCCACTAACCACCTCACAGCAGAGTGACCTGGAGCCGGCAGCGGCTGGAACGCACATGCAGAGCCGAGCGGTCTGCATTAAAGGGAAATATAACTAGTTTGTGAAATAATCAATAAGTCAATAAGTTCCCCGTCACGATGTGCCTCACTGTGGTCTCGGTCATGCTGAGTTATCTGTTTATGTTGCGTGTAAGCACTACCTACGTATGCAAGCTAAAGTGAGAATAAGCCATCAGCTATTAGCCTAGCTACACACATTAGCCGTGTCAGTAAAGCCCCCCACACACCGCGAGCCGACGACCTTTACCCCTCGACCACCCACTGACCAGGTTGAGCACCCACTGGGGGGCACGCAGACGTGCATTTCTCCGTGCCAGTCGGCAAGCGCCTCTGCCCCTCAGCCCCTCAGCTGTGTGTCTGTGGGTATGTGTATGTGTAGGATTTCTATGTAAATCTGTTTGTCACCCAACTCGTCAAAAAACGATGAGAAACGGGTACCTAATGAGTCGGTATGTGACGATAAGGGACCCTGACCATTCGTCAGGCTGTTGACGCATTGGGAGTGAGACCGTGGTTCATCTCTCTCGTGGATATTTCGCGTCCGGTTTGGGGGGGACATCTTTGTAAGAAAGAAATGTCTGAAAAGCTCAAAAGCAGCCACTTGTTAAAAAAAAATTAATGTAAAAATTTAATCGGCCGATTAATCGGTTATCGGAAATTTTCTTCCCTAATAATTGGCATCGGCCCCAAAAAATCCATATTGGTGGGGCCCTAGTATTAAGAGTTATTTGAAGCCATTAATTACAGTCTACAATCACCACATTGTATTTTAAATTCCGCTGAAATGTGTGTCACTTAGCGCCAGTACAAACATTGCACATTAACCTACAAAACATGACAACAACTCACTAAATGCTTCAACTTGTCTGACCAAAGAGGATCACAGTGTCTGTGGGTAAAAGACCCAGAGCTGATGTTAGCTGCCAGCCTGCTACACAGTGTGGCTAACATTAGCAGTGCTAGCAGCAGCTACTGCTCTCCTTGCAGGTTAATGTCCGTGTCTGTGCTGAATGTGGTCACATGTTGCTCCAGTTTATTCTTTCGCAGTCTACATTCAACCTTATTTCCATTTTCTAGATTAAAACACTGCCGAAATGCGCTGGTTTTTACGAGCTGTCATCTGTCCAACTTTGCTGATATAAACATCCGGGGATGCCTGAGCCATCGGGGCACATGTGCTCACAGCGTACGGTGAGAGGGGCTGCTGTCTGATGGGGCTGCAGCATGTTCACTGAGCCCAAAAAACAAAATAAACTCAAAAAGTGTCAAGAAAGTAAATATTCTCACATCTGTTTTTATTTTTTAAACAGAGAAATACAACCTTCTGAATTCAAGTTTCTCTCTTTTTACCAAAGTAGGACGACCTTCATTGGCTCGTTAACTCCTTGTAATATACACTTCACTCAAACTCAACAGAAACACACATAAAACTCACCTAACCCGTCTGTCTGCTCTCCCAACAATCACCAGCTCTGGTTTGGTCGAATTAAATACTTAATTCACTGTGTGAAAACAGTGCAAAGAGCCTGACTCTGCAGGCTGTTTTCCTCTCGCTCCTCACCCAGCTCAGTGCACTCGCGGCCCGGCTGAGTGGGTGTGAACTGTGCCGCTGGATGAGAGCACTGCTGCTGTTGATGATATGTAGTTATTTCTTTCCACCACTGCTTACTGCAGAGTTCAGGTCCTGTCAACCAGTGTTATGTTGCTCTGTCACTTAAAGTATCTGCTGCTTCTTAAAGGTCTGAGAGGGTTATTCTGTTGCTGAATGTGTGCTTTTATATCTTCAGGCGTATTTTGACACTTTCCTCTAGAAAACAGCAAAGAACTAATGCAATAATGACTTTAGGTAGTAATGAATCATTTGGATAGCAACACTACCACTGCATTCCCACAGAACTTTTAGAAGTTTTCCCATAAATGATATTACAGTAGCTACTTTGCTTTTGGTTAGGGTTTAGTGAACGGCCTCCCCTCCTTTATCCCCACTCCCTTTTTTCCGTATAGCCTTTGTTCATTTATTTTCATTTGTATTTTACCTCCGTTTAATTTTTCATCTGTAGTCCCTGGACAGCTGAATAGGAAACAATCTCAGATTTTACGAGACGATAGCAGGCAACCAATTATTCCAGCCTCTTTTCACACATTCATACTTCCTTCTGGAAGATGTGAAGTTCTTTTACTCGGCGATATGGTCAATTGAAGCTCCAAATGATGTTCATTAACATCAGTGAAGCGGCATTAGGCTGGTAATGATTATGAAGGTTATATTCACTCTTGCTTACAATAACTCCTGCATAGAAAACGGATGAAATATTGGTATTCAAAACAAGGCAGCAGGAACTTTTCTTTTTGATTGAAGGTACAGTAATTCAATATTCAATTTTGTGTTGAGTGCACACACACACACACACACAACACACACACACACGTTGGCTACATGGTGGGTGACAACAAAAAGCAACAGGGGAATTTAATCAGTATTTAAATTGAAAAGAATTGGACTGTCATCACAGTATAATTTGGATTGTAAACTGTGTCTTTTCAGTGCCCCGAGGTTTATTTGCCTGTGTGGTGTGTGTGTGTGTGTGTGTGTGTGTGTGTGTGTGTGTGTGTGTGTGTGTGTGTGTGTGTGTGTGTGTGTGTTGTGTGTGTGAGAGAGAGAGAGAGAGAGACTCTGATGAGACAGGGTACTCTCCACTGTTGTCCCACAGTTTTCAATTTGAGGGTCATTTGTTTGCATTATCCAGTTTATGACAGGCGGGGAGGGAGAATGCCACCGCTGTATCTGATTCTAATTATTTAGCAGCTGTAAAACACTTGTCGCTGCCTCTCCTGTTTGCCTCCACCTCATTTGTCTGCTGCCGTCGTCTCTTTTCTGGCTTATTTCCTCCTCGGCTGCTCACGCCCACACTTACTGGTGGCAGCGCCTTTAAAGGAGCAGTCCAAGGTTTGGGGATATTTGCTCACATGTTTTTTTTGCTGATAGTTACGGGGTTTTTCATGGCTCAGAATGAGGCTGAGGTGGCAACATCCTGATAATGTGCTCATTAGAGCTGCAACAATTAATCGAATTAATTTAATTAATCACCAACTATTTTGATAATTGAGTTTTTTTTAAAGAAAAAAGTCATAATTCTCTGATTTCAGCTGTAATCAACCGATCAGTTGACTTTGAAAATAATCATTAGTTGCAGCCCTTATTGCTCATGCATGTGTCTACTGTGCCTTCACCTGAGTCATGTAAACATTTCTTTTTATAAACAACTTATTTTAGGAGTTCTAATAGTTATGATTGAAGAAAATGATAATTATCACATAATTAAAGATATATTTTTAAAAGAATGTGTCCTGTTTAAACAATAAATTAAATGAACATGTCAATTTACACAAAACATTGCAGCATGGAGGACGAAACTCCGTCTCCAACCACCTCACAGCACCTGCCCTCCCAAGCTCTATTCAAAGAAACAGTCACCAAAAAACAGCCCGCCCTAAACATCAAAGGTGTGTGAACATTTAAATCAGCCATAAATGTAAAGTAATCGTTATTTGCAGTTCTTTGCAAAATGAGCTGGCATATCACACCAGCACAACTCCATGTGGGAGCATTTGAAGCGGAGGCATCCATTGTTACTCGTGACGCCGGAGACCAGAAGTAAGTAACTTACTATCGCCAACGGTTTGCTAAATTAATTTCACGTTTTGTGTAACTTTAGCATGATGGAAAACGCGTTAAAATAAACGGCGTTACTAACGGCGTTATTTTTTCAGTAACGGGTAATCTAACTAATTTACTATTTCCATCGTTACAACGCCGTTACCGTTACCGAAATTAAATGGGGCACGTTATAAACTAAAGCTACCATTGAAGCCTTGTCATCCGACTTGTCTCTCAGCAACAGGAGCTGCACAGCTGTTTATTTTTTTTCTTTGGTGAGGGAGGAGGGAGGGACGAGACAACCGCAAAGTGATGATGATTGGCTAAGGTAGCGTAAGCTTTCATGTAAGCCAATCAGAGGCAGTGTTCAGTTTACACACAAACCACAACCACACAGCAGCCCCACAACCCAAACTAGCAGAGGTAAACTGCAGCAATGGCGAGTCTGGAGAAAGTTGCGTTTTCAAGTGGGAGTACAGACACTACTGTATTCTCCTTGAGGTAAAGGCAAGAACGGACATGTGAAGTGTACATTATGTCCCGGAGCGAAGTGTTTGTCCACGACCCTGTAAGCAACTCTAATCAAAAAATTAAAAGTTATGTGGTAACTACCTTCTATGCAGTTCTACTCTATGCAACTGGCTTGTGAAACCTGCTTAGAAAAAATCCAAATTCTTAGACATATTTAAACTAAAAAAAAAAAGAGTTGCTCTTCCTTAGAAACTGTGAAACTGTAAAACAGGAATTTTATTTTGTGTTAAACACTCTCAGGAATGTCCATACTGTGCACTGCACAGTGTTTTGTTTTGCACTACAAATTAGTATTTTTTCAAAACTTTTTAACTAGAGTTATTGGTACTGTAAAAGAGTGAACACTGACAGGCCTCCCATTTTGTATAACAGCACTTTTATTTTGTGTTAAGCAGAAGATGTTTGGCTGTGAAAAAACGTTGTATAATAAAGTAATTTATTAAGAATTTTTTGGTATTTATTTGAGATACATTATGGTTTTTATTAATCGTGCAACAGAAAAATAATCATTAGATTAATTGTCCAATTAGTCGTTAGAATAGTCGACTATTCGATAAAATAATCGCCCGAATAATCGTTTTAAAAATAATCATTTACCCCCAGCCCTAGCTGGAGGTGGTATGAACTTTGACGGGGACGGCCGCCTTGTTATTTCTCTATGCAGGAAAAACCCTGAGTTACATGAAAAGATCAATATCAGAGATAGCTCTGTTACAAGGTTAACTCACCTTAAAGAGAAACTTAACAGCAGCTGCAAAGTCTTTGTAGTTTGTACAACGTGTCATGCCACCATGTCAGAAGGCATAAGTGTTTATAGGTGTTCTAAGTGGTCGCACTTAAAGGCAGAGTGAAAAGCCTGCTGTCATAGAGAGAAGCAGGACACGACGATCACCCATGAATATGGATAATGGCACACACCTTCAGGAAGTCTCTCCTGGATGCCATTCATATAATGTATAGAATGAAAAAGAAGACTTAGAGCAACATAATGTAACTGACTTTTAATAGGGTGAATGGTGCTTCTTTCATTCCCACTCTGCACCTGAATGCCTCTTCCTGCACATGTAACTTGGGGTTGCTGGGTACGATCTCCTGTGAGAAGTGTTTTACGGCACTAAGTATGGGGAAAATGTTTCCCCCCTCTGATGTCCTCAGTCTGTTCTGTCTCAACTCTCTGTGATAGCTTTACTTGTTACTAAAGTAACTTGACTGTAGCTGTCATTATTGTGAAGAATTTATAAGAAGTTCAGTGTTTATCCAAAGTTTTAGAGCTGCTCGTCTTTAGTTAAAAGACATGCCTTCAAGCGGGTAGCCCTGTTGTAATGGAAACGCAAATCCCTGCCATGCTGGGCTGATGTGCTGAATCAAACCGAATCAAGCCAAGCGAGCACGTGTGTATAGAAAAGGGATATTAGAAACACAGCAGGGCGCTCGACCATCTAGAAAGGCCTTGGAGTAGAGTTGCTTCTTCTCGCCTTGAAAGGAAGCACCTGAGGTACAGTAGTTCTCCTGTGTGGAAATATTGCACGGACATCCAACCGTGAAGAGAACCCTTGTATCACTCTGGGAGGATTTTATATCTCATCTGGTCTGGAAGCAACTTGAGAGCCGGAGGATGAACCGGGAAGAAGCAGGTCTGGGCTCCCTTGCTAAGCCTGCTGTAACTGCTGGAGTTACACCTCCACAGACCGAGCCGGGTCAGGCTCAGCAACCTCGTTGCATCATAACGACACACAGAGCCACTTCATGCCACACAAACCCATAAACCCAAAGACACAACGGCATTGACAGTCTCTGGGACAGATGCCACCGCTCTCCATCTCGCCACCTCTGTCTCTCTCGTTCCCCTTTTCAGAAATTAATCAGGCGACGTGTACTTGGGAAATGAGGTGACATTTTCCTATAATGAGAGCGATGGGCGGAAGGGAAGGAATCACTGCGTTTCCAGGGCCTGCCATCGACAGAGATTGACATTTTCCATTACAGAGTCAAAATGTACATGTGTTGCTCCGTCTGAGCTGCTGTGTTTGTGTGTGTGTGTGTGTACGTGTGTGGTTTAAGGTTCGTTTTGGCAGCAGACGAGGAGGAGGTCATCCATCTTGTTACAGCCATATCCCAAAGTCTATGTGTGTGTACATTTGTGTGCCGGGTGTTTGTGCACGTGTGTGTGGCCACCTGTGTGTGTAAAACTGTGTGTGTGTGTGTGTGTGTGTTGTAGAGTGGTGGTAAGGTGAAAAAGCATGATTTATGGAAGGGAGTGGTGCTGGAAAGCTCTAGGTACAGCGACGCCTGTAAATCCTGATAAAAAACCTGGATAGAAGCAATTTAATGCCATCAATCTTCCTACCTAGGGGCTGTGATATATTGGCAGGTAGAAAGGAGTGTGTGTGTGTGTGTGTCTGTGTGTTTGTGTGTGTGTGAAGGAATTAAGGAGGTAAGCTTAAACTCATTCCTCAGGTAGACAAACCTGCCTTTAACAACTACTTCAAATGTTAGTGTGGATTTTTACATGCTAGACCAAACAGAATCCACCTAAACACACCCTGTTTATACAGGACAACTGTATATTTTGTTTAAACTTGATATCTTAAACTAGATTTCCATCCAAATGTAGAGCAAATCTTCACAGAATTTCAAGAAAATAGGCAAAAGATCCACCACCGTTGCATGATTATTAGGAGTTGGGTCATAGAAATCAAGTTGGGTCATAGAAATCAAGATCTATTTGCCCATAGTCAATTTTTACTTACCCCTGTACAAATTGTTTTGCTTATTAGCAAAATATCAAATAACAACAAAGACTTAAGTTAATTATCGTGTTTAATCTGGGGCTGCAATGGCTATAAATGTCCGAAAACTGAAAAATGCACACCCCAATTTCTCAAAGTCGATGAAGATGATGCATTTAAATGTCTTGTAAGCCTAAAGATTCAGTTTAATATGATAATAAAACAGAAAAGTGGGAAATCTGCATATTTAAGAGGCTGAAAACAGCATTTTCTGACTTTAGCCATGATGCGATTATCAAAGTAGTTTGATAGTTTGATTATTTTTCACTACAAACCCAGTTTGGAAAGTTAGTTGCTAGATTTACATGGCATTTTATTTTTGTGGACAATCCTTATTCTTGAGCCCGTTGAAATGCTTGAATAAGAAAGTGATATTGTAACTTTCCTGCATTACCAGTTGTTTGTCCCAAAGTTTGGCAGTTAACATCAAAATGATTTCTCTCTTTAGGAGTGTGGATGTGCCCTGTAAAAATATATTGTCTGCGTATTAAATTTGTGGGAATCAAACAGAGATGTTGGCATGAGTACAATGCAAGAGGTCAGCTAGCTTATCTGAAAGGTCATTTGGCATCTTGGATATTTCTTGTGAACAAGTAGAAACTTTGGCATCATAATGGCACAAGACCAGAATCATAAAGAGTCATGAGCACGGCTAACGTTAGCCACACTGTGTAGCAGGCTGGCAGCTAACGTTGGCTCCGGGTCGTTTACCCGCAGACACTGTGATCCTGTTAGGTCTGAAAAGGTGAAGCAAAAAAAAAAAAAAAAGCAACACACAGCAGCATTTAAAATACTATTTTGGCGATTATAGACTGTGATTAACGGCGTCAAATGGTTCTAAATATGCACAGTATTGTTTCAGACAGAGTTTAACATGATCAATTGATAAATTGTGCTCAGTTTTAACTGCTTTCTGACTGTTTTCTTACTGTTAGACAGTCAACTAGTCGGAATTAAATTTAGCGTTTAATCAACAGGGAACATCCCTAATTGTGATACTTGCAGATATTTGTGGCAGTGGTTCATTTTCTGTTGTTAAAACCTCCAACAGCAGTGTTGTTATTTATCTCCACTCTTCTGAAAAAGGTATTATGCAAATGGTGGTGTGTTTATTATAGTATGACAGTTTTCCTAAAATTAGATTTTTAAAAAAAGTATCACAATATATTCAATCATAACCTCTTTATCGTGATATATATCGTATCGCCGGATTCTCACCAATACACAGCCCTGATTGGTCATGCGTGCCCACCAACATCCACATTTCCACTGTGCACATGTGAATACACTGTCCATCTTGTCTTCTATAACTTAGCTGTGAATCCAGGACATAATGTGGCCGTGAGCGCTGGCTGAAGGCTAAACGAATCACCCAAAGTGAAAACAGCCTTGTGTTGCAGGCTCCCCTGAGGCCGATGGGACTTTACATTCACTTGCTCGCGGGTTAACAAGAGTATGATTTATAGTACGACAGGGTTCCATCTATCTAAGCACAGCCAGTGTCACCACTCAGCTCTACTGTTCTCCACTAAAACAAACTAAATACTTCAGCAGCATCTCAAACTAAAAGCCCCATATAGGCCGCTGTTTCTGGTAAGAACTGGATCATGCAGACAGGAAATTACGACGCAATTCAGTTTTACTCCCCATGAAGTCAGCCTACCAGATGATCTGTAAATTATTCACTCTTAATCCTTGTATCTCATGATATCTTTTCTGTGCTCACTGTGTGTGTGTAGGTTAACATACTCAGAGAAAGAGAAGTGTTATGGCTGCAGACGCCTGCCCCGTGTGTCCCACCCTTGTAGTGTTTTCATGTGTGCGCTGAGCAGGATGTCAGAAAATAGTGAAAAATGTCCATCTGAGTTTTTCACAGTCCAGGTTGATGTCTTTAAATGTTTTGTCAGACCAAACAGCATTTTCTGCTATTTGCATGATAAATTACTTTAACAATTATCAAAACAGTTTAATAGTTTAATTATTTTTTACCACTTATCTGGTTGGGCAAGTGAGTTGCGTGATTTCTGAGCCTGACATGGCAGCCCTGAAACATCAATATAGTCTACAAGATTAAAAATAAAATGAAGAAAAAAGAGAACACACAACCGCACAACAGTTTTCCCCTTAAGTTACTTAGAATGGTGTATTAGCGACACATTAGCCTCAGGCAGCTAGTACATAGCTAAGTTAGCAGTAAACTGTTTGCGGATAAACTAAACTACTAGATCACAAATCAACAATGATTAATCAGCTGTGATAAGGGAACAGCCCCGACTAGTGGTGGGTGGCTGCATAACATCATAGAGGCAACAGTTAACTGGCGTTGTGTATGAAATACTGATAAATAGTTTCACCGACTAGTATTTCGGGTACCGACTAGCGAGGGTGGTGACGTTTAATCGTGTAGTCCCTGGATTCTCAAACTGTGGTACGTGTACCACTGGTGGTACACAGGCTCCCTCTAGTGGTACGTGAAGGAATGTCAGAAATATCAATATCAAAAAAACTATAAAATTTGTAGTGACAATGCATAAAATATGAGATCACTGAGACGTTTACATATCAGTCTGCTTTGTAGCCATGATCATGCACGTATCTTGCACATACGTCATCTATCTGGCAGTCACAATCTAAACTGTAATGGCAGGATTGTAAGATGAAGTAAAATAAAGAGAATGAAAACAAATGCTTCAAAAACACTGCAATCGTGGCTCCAAACTGGAACAATTACAAAGAGAAGCGCCGCTCGGGAGGAGAGTATTTCGAGCAGCTGTGTTGAAAATTAAGATGACAACAATGAACTGAGCACAAGTGCTAGCAGCTACTGAAGAAGCATCAGTGAAGTGTTCGCTAAACCTGTTAGAACCAAACGGTGCAACAGTAAAGTGGTACTTGGAGAGCTGAATACTTTCTGAGTACAAGGTGTAAAAAGTTTGAGAAACACTGGTGTAGTCTAATCATGCACATCCCTACTTAGTACCTCCAGGCCTCCAGGCTACTGTTTTCTGTTAAAATCCTGGTAACTACTAATATTGCTGTGGAGTAATAATTCTGATCCTTAACTTAAGTAACAATACTAATACCATACTGTAAAAATACTCTATTACAAGTAATTAAAGCATACAGAGCATTTAAAATATAAGCAAATGTAAAAAAGAAACAATACTACAATACAATACATACAATAGCTTTCAATGACACAAACTTAAAAATATGAAACCTGATGAAGATCGCACCATATGATTCACATATATTATTTAATGGTTCATCTCGAGCCCACACCAGTTAGTTAGTCTGTGGTCTGCTCCAACAGCGTTTTGTGTGAAGATGAGGTTGCATCGACAGCGTTATCTTTCTGTGTGACAGACTTGACAGGAGAGGCCTTGAGAAATGATTTAATTTACCTCCGCAGGCACTAAATCACACCAGTAAGAACATCTACTCCACACACACACACACCAAAACACACACACACACACACACACACACAAAACACACACACACACACACACACAGTGCACAGGCAGACACCCCACACAGACAAACACCTGACACACACACATTGATAAAACAGTCCATCAAACCATGAGCCTGTCCACACTGCTGTATTGCTGATTTGGAAAATTCACACCTCTGTTTCTCTCACTCCATCACGTCTCTCTCACATCAGACTTCTAACAGTTGTAATAGTCTAAAAATGGAGTGACAGTAGTGAGCTGAGCAAGTGTTCTCGCTGCACGAGTACGACATCTGCAGCCTGTGATTTAGGAGACGACACACTTCCTAAATTTGTTAAAGTACTCAGCAAATCCCCCAAATCCTAAAGTTCCCCTAAAGTTTCCTTCCTCCGTATTGAGTGACTTTTAAATCATCAGCAGCCAGCTGGTAGAAAATGTCAGGTTCATGTCATCTGGGAGTTACTGTAGCTGCCAGTTTCCAGCTTGTAAGTTGTAATAATGGCTGGGAAACTGATTTTTCAGAAAGCTTTAATAAATCCAACCAGGTGTCCTAAAAAGTACACATATGGATGTTTAACTTAGGCCAAAGTCTGTCATTAAAGACAATTAAACTCAAATTTAATGGACATAGTGCTATAGTCCAAAATAGTCCAAAGTTGGTTGTATTTTTAACCTGCACACTTACTCCGTGCCAACATGTTTTGATCCCACTTGGATCTTCGTCAGGTCAGAATATTTAAACAATGAAAACCCATCCATATTTATACATCAATCAATCAATCAGTGGGCTGAGAAGCTGTGTCACAGCAGGCGGTCCCTCCAGGATTTCTGGGGCTTTTTTTATGGAATTCTTTTGGCCTAAAATGCCTGATTTCACTGCAGCTTTTCTAAAAAATTAAAATAAAATATTGAGTCGGTTCTTTGAGATGAACAAGCAGGCAACTGCTATGACTGGTGGACCTTGCAGGAAGCTACAATGATTGGCCAAATTTGCGGAAAAGTTGCAGAGTTTGGACAAATTTGCATGGTCGTGCAGAATTCACTGGGATTGGCTGAATTGTTACAATCACAACTTCCTGGACGGAGTGATGAGGCGCAGTTAACCATTCAAAGTGCACAGGGTGATCAACATTCCATCACCATTAACAATTCAGTTAATTACACACAAAAAAGAGAAAAAACAGTACAAAAGCCATACTAAAAATATCCAACATATATGAAAACATCAAATTCATCATCTCATGAGAAATCCACATGACCTGCACTCAAGAATATTTTATAACAGAAACAAAAAAAAAAGACAAAATCTTAAAATTATGTACAGTCTGAAGGTATCAACGTTCCTGTTGTATTAGTCTAATAAAACCATAATTTTTACAAATATGTCTCTCTGGGTTAAGGACACATGAGTATAGCCACAATTTCTTTTGTTATTGTTGAGGAAATGTTTCTCAAACTGTTGTTTTAAACCTCTAGGTGGGAGATTCTGGAGAGTGAAGATACAAAAACTTCTTTAGATAAGAGGGTATTTAAATTGCCTCCTCTTATATTAACAAAGAGTATTTTTAACCCTCACATGACAAACTCTGCAGCCTTACAAAGCCTCTTGAGTTTACTGGTAATGTGAGCAGTCACCAGTCATTAATATAAGAGTCTTTCACAGCTCTACCGTCCATCCAGTATGATGTAAATGTGGCACAATCACTGCATCATGTGTCAAGGTGGTTTCATATCAAATTTTAATCATGTGAGCACAAGCACAGCCATGTTGTGATATATAAGGATGTGGTGGTGAATTAATCTTCCTATCCAATCACACCTCTTGAGACGTACTTTAAAACAGTGGTTCCCAAACATTTTCTGGCATGCACCCCTGACAAAAGTTCAAGCCCCCGCAGCCCCAAAACTTTCAGTCAGTCATTAACAATAACTGGGGATGGAACTGATTAAAAAAAGAATTCAAAAGTTGAATTTTAGTGAAAAAAAGGTCAGCAGGATGTAGTCAGCAAGCTCTGTGTCTGCGCACAATTTGGGAACCACTGCTTTTCTAATTTTCTAATAATTTCAGGGAAACTTTCCTCGAAAGAAACGTGATTTTGCACTAATTGTAGTTCCAATATAGGCAGTGTTCAATTGGAATACTTCCAGCTAATTAATTCCAGTGATTTGCGAGGCTTTTAGTCTTTTATTCAGGTCAGCTGAACATGCAAAATGCACTGTTAAAGACAAGCATACAGTATAATTCAGCATTATTTGAAGTGGGGTTGTATGAGGTACTTATCCACAGTCAGTGCATAAGAAGACATGCCCCCAGGAAGCAGCAAGAGTACCAGCATAGGAAGCTAAGCAATGTACTGCTGTGTTGTTTTAGCCACCTAAAAACAATCCCACCTAAAAAAAAAATCAATATCAGTTTAAGTCTACGCTATATTTGGAATATTTTCACCACTTTACTTTGTCCGCAGACAGTCTTTCCTCATAGGACACCACTGTTAGCCGAATATTGATCTCTCAAAACCAAACAAACTCTTCTGGCAAAATCTTTAATTTTACCTTGCAGAACACGGGAGTTGCTAGTGTTTTATTGTGTGACTTCAGTGCTTTAAAAGGTGAGTTCAGATTCACCAAGGTCCCACAATAACACAAACAAACTAAGCAATCGAGGCAGTGGTAGACCAGCGACTACTGTGTTCTGGGAGATAAAAATGACTGTTTCTGCCAGTGGAGTCTGGTTGAACATGAGCGATATTTGGCTTATCTAACAGCCTTTGCCTGTCAGAAAAGGATGTCTGATGGCAAAGTAAAGTGTTCTCCAAACTGGGGACGTGCCACTCGCCATCTACTGTAAGCAGACACTGACCATGCATAAGTACCTCATACAGGAATAATCCAAATTATCCCTTTAAGTTTCCAATAATACATGAATGATGAATAGATATTTACTTGGGTAGATATTTACTTTATCTTATATCTTACGTTAATTCACTGCCATCTCAACAACATGTTGCTAAAAGAAAAATATCAATCAGAAACTGACTCACTTCTCCACAGTATTTTGATTAATCTTATGGGAATGATGCATGTGATCATTTGTGCATTATTACATTTTAATTTGTTTATTAATGTCTGTATTTCTGTTTCTGTCCCATCCCGTGCTTCATCAGCCCTCTCTCTCTCTAATTAGCTCTATTAAAGTTTAATTTTGTCGCAGTTGTATTTACACCTCCCCCCAACACGTGAACAGACTCTTCACCTGCTGCCTGTCAGTGTATAGAGAAGAAAAGCCCTGTGCAGGAGAATAAATTGTCAGCTGGAAATATCCTGTGACGGGCACTGGCTGTCCAAATGACATCAGTCCAACATGCCGCCAACTTTAAGCCCCCGTCCACACACCTCATGACAGATAGATTAAGGTTTTGACAGCCTTAAACCTTCAAAGCTCACACGTCGACACATTCTTCTTTGAACTTTTACTTTGCTGCTCCGTTTCTCTCTCCGTCTCGATCGGTGCTCGCTCTCTCGCCGAGAATGACAGACCCGTACGTGGCAACAGACAGACTGTCAGACACCACACGCCCGTCTCTGAACTAACCTGGCCTGCTCGTCTGTCTTTCTGAACACAACCACAGACGTCATGCTGATTTTTTTTACGAGACATAACACGACAGTTAAGATTTGATTTTTCAATAGAAGGTAAGATTCATGCTTTTGGATAACATAATACACTAATGGATGTTGTTTTTTTTTAGCAGAAGTCGCAATAACCAAATTAACGCCACATTGAGGCAGTTTGGTTGGTGACATGAAGCTTAGTACCCAACCCTAATGCACTAATATTTTTGTAGTAAAATATCTAGGGGACGTTTTTGATGGTTGTGACAGACAGTAACTCTGTCTGATAGCAACACATAAGTAATGTTAATATTACATCCACATCCTTGTACATTAGCTTAAATGTTTTGTTTGTCTACTCTTCACCTCTGAGTTTTGTAGGTTAACAGTCTGACACTTATCTGGAGTCTGGAGTCTTACACACACACACACTCACACACACCTAAACACACACACACCTCCCCATAGCACTCTGTCACCTTTACCGATCATCAGCTTGTCTTGACTCCAGACGCAATCGCTCAACGACGACACGCTGAACACCTCCATCTTCAGACCACAGTCAAGTGACATCACACACACACACACACACTATAATAGTCCAAAACTACTGCTACACATAGACACAGTGTCAACATATACACAATTACCTTATGCGGATGAATTAATTTGGTTTCAGTCTGGTTGGTTGGAGCACTTCCATGGCTTGGAGTAAAATGAAATCCTTAAAATTAAAGATGAAACGATGAAACATCAGTGTTTTTCTTTTTCTTTTTCTTTTTTTAATAAAAAGTCAAAAGTTCAAGAGCGTCTATAGACAAACTGAAGAAGTTCACTGTGACCCCGGAGGAGCATTTTCTTTTGTGTTCACAGTCAGTGGAGAACAGAAGCAAAATATTAGCTTTGTAGAGAACTGATGAAACTTTCAGAAGTTGAAATCACTTTGCTTTCAGATTCTTTCCACTCCACTACTTTTCAGAGGGAATTGTTTTACTTTTTTCTCCACTACAATTACGTGATAACTTTGGTTACTTTGTATTTTACAAAATAAGATTTTTGCACACAAAGAATACAGAGAGATTATAAAATATGATGTTTTGCTGCAAATTAAACAGCCTGTCACCATAAAAACAAGCGTCTAGGTCATCTGTGCAAACAGCTTATTACAACACATATTTACATTTATTGTTAGGTGGCAACCTTTAGTGAAGACGGTGATTATTGGGGATGTGTGCGTTAGTCGACTACACGATTAAAACGTCGTCACCCTCGCTAGTCGGTACCAGAAATACTAGTCCATTAAACTATTTATCAATATTTTATTCATGCACAATGCCAGTTAGGTGTTGCCTCTAAGGTGTTATGCACCTGCCTGCCACTAGTCGGGGCTGCAGCCCCATTAGACAGCAGCCCCTCCTGCCATACGGCGTAAGCGTGTATGCCCTGATGACCGAGGCAACCCCGGATGTTTATATCAGCAAAGTCGGACAGATGACAGCTTGTAAACCAGTGCAGTTGGCAGCGTTTAAAACTAGAAAATGGAAATAATGTTTAATGTGGACAGAATAAACTGGTATATAATCACTTGACTGGAGCAACATGTGAGCACATTAAGCACAGCTGCTGCTGCTGCTAGCACTGCTAACGTTAGTCACACTGTGTAGCAGGCTGGCAGCTAACTTTAGCTCCGGGTTGTTTACCTGCAGACACTGTGATCTTCTTCGGTCTGAAAAGTTGTTGTACAGTGTTGTTTTTTTTTTTTTTGGGGGGGGGGGGGGTCTTTATTCACAGGACAGCTAAAGATTTGACAGGAAAGGGGGTAGAGAGGAGGGGATGACACGCAGCAAATGGGCCACAGGCAGGAGTTGAACCGGCAGCCGCTGCAGAAGACCAACAGCCTCAGTACATGGGCGCACGTTCTACCAACTGAGCTATAGGGGCGCCCTATACAGTGTTTTTATCGCACAGCACAAAGTGGCAGGCATTTCAGCTGCATTTAAAATACGATTTGGTGATTAGAAGTATTTGTGCCTAAATCTAACCAAACTGTGACTGTTTTACAACATTAACCATGTATGTAATTTCACATGCCTTATGTCATGTGGCTTAAATAACGTAGGTGTTGGCCGGTAATCCTGTCGCTGCTGGTACCCTCTCTTTTGGGGCGTCACTGGCAATCGATCTATTCGAGATGTCGTTTAGGTATGAGGATGTGTTGAAAGTAAACTACCTAAGAGTACTTTACATTGAGCGCTGAAACTGACAGAAATTTATTTATTTGGCAATGTTTTTGAGAATCATTTGAGGTTTTTTTTTTTTTTTTTTTTTTTTTTTTCTTTTGTCATTCAAAAACATTTGATGGTTCCAGCTTCACAAATGTGAAGTGGGCTCTGGATACTGTTATGACAATTTTCACTATTTATTACTTACTATATTACTTTAGTATTAGAAACAGAATAATATATTGATATAATATATGCAGTAATAGTATTACAGTGACATTCTTCTGCTTGGACTAATATAATTTTACTTAAGTAACATTTTCAATGCAGGACTTTTACTTCTAACAGAGAATTTTTATTATGTGGTATTCGTACTTCTACTTAAGTGAAGGATCTCTTGAAGAATACTTCCTCCACTGTTGTATGACGTCATTGTGAATTTACAGTGAGGAAAAATACTTTGCAACCACTGGCATCTCTTTTATCTGGCATCTCATCCTCTTGTGATGGGGGCTACGGTGGACGAGCATCTCTGTCTTCTCTGAGGGTTTCAGGAGTGTCAGGCAGCCTCTCCCTCCTCCTCTCCTCTCCTCTCCTCTCCTCTCCTCTCCTCTCCTCTCCTCTCCTCCGCAGTAGGGAGGGCAGGCAGCTTTGTGATAACCTTGCCCTGTCATTGCGTTCTTAGAACAAATCTGCTCTTATCAGGATCTTGTAGCAGGCAGCAAATGCAATTTCCCAGCTCCCCCGGCGGGCGCCTGCCTCAAATCCTCCACGGGCAATCTGCCTGTGTGATCTGACGTCTTTAAGAGGGACTTGAACCGAGGCGGCATTAGCCCATCTGACAACTAGCTCTGCCTCTGACAAAGTGTCAGCCTCACCCGGCGCGCTCCCTCACTATTTTCTCTTTCCTTTTCAGTCTGATTGCTTTCTATCTCTTTCATCCTTTCTGTGTATTAGCATTTCTCTTTTTTCTCTCTTACTGTCTTTCTTTCTCTGCGGTGCCACTTGACTGTTCTCAGGCCACAGATCACAGGAATGCATTAACAACTTCTCTTGTCTATCATGCCCCCTTTTGCTCCTCTCTCCTTGCCACCGCGCAGGCCACTTCTCTGTTCTCTGAGAGTCCCATTTCTCCGCATTACAGCAAACCTGTTCAGACAGACAGGCTGCTGCTGCTGAAGTGTGTTTGTGTGTGCATGCTTGTGGCTGGATGCAGTTTTGTGAGTCATGTTTCATGGTGTGAGCCCTATACTTAAAATAAACTACCTGCACACTTCATGCCAGGGCAATGAGGCAAGAACAGGCTTAGTCATCGTATTTGTTAACAGTTGTCCCCATTTATTTTATGATTATTGTCACAACGGTCTTCCTTGCTGTCCTGCTGCATGAGCGAAGAGAAGAGAGAGAAAAATTGTGCATCCAAGAGACCTTAAAGCTAATTGCTGGACTGGTAGGACTAAAGTAGTAGAGACCTTTGTAAGTTGTGACAAACTTGAACAGGATTCATATTAACCTAAAATCACACAGACTGCTAGTAATTTCATATTTCTGTTCTGAAATAACACTTAAGTGCTGCTCTTCTGTCCTGCAAATTAAATTCTGGTAGAAAAGGCTCTAAAAATAGTGCAGAAAAAGAAGAACAAATGAATCTCATCACTTTGCTGCAGTTTTTCCCTAAAAATGTGTTGATGTTTTAAATGTGCAGAGCCATCTGGTCCAGCTTTCTTTTAGACAAGTGGCTAAGTAGTAAGATCCTATTAGCCACACAGCCCTGCAAAGCTGTAATGCTCTTTAAGAAGAGAAAAAGAAAGGGGGGAAAAAATTTAAAATTTAAATTAAAAACACTAGAAGTTCAAAATTTACTTCTGATCCTTGGCTTTCAGAGTAAATGTCTTCTGTAACCTATATGAAATCATCATTTAGGGCTGGCCCCAACTGAAGATCTTCCCAGTCAACTAGTTGTTCTTAATTAAAGCCATTAGTTGGCTATTTGTCGCACATTTACTTGTTTATTTAAACATGTGTATTTGGACCACAAAGCGAGCCACCTGTTAAATTCTAACTGCAAAAGTGGCATCGAAATCTTAATGTGTCAAGCGCATGTGTTGTTTTCCTGATTAGAGGAAATATAAACAATAAGGTGACCTGTTAACTCAGCCTAGATGCATTTATAAGGTGATGCAGAAACTTCAAGAACTTCATTTATGCACAAAGGAAGTCTTCCCACAATGTATTGGTAAGGCCTATTGTGAATTTGGTCACGATGGTTTCACGATGGTCATTTTTAAAAAGTGGGTCCCCACAAAAATTGTTCGGAAACACTGCTGTAAGCTGATCAGCTGCTCATAACTGTCAATGTAAAATTAAGCTCATTATTTTCATTTCATTGCATCTGTTGTGCATGATGTTCACTGATCAGGGAATTGTATTTTCTGCGTGTTACTGTTCCATCCATTTAACTTGAAATCAATCTTGATGTCAGGAAGGCAGTGTGCAATGACGCTATATAAAAATAATCAATAATTCCCCTCAAATGCATTAAAACTAAAACAATAAGCATGTTTGAAAATGTAAGAGTTCAGATATTTGCATTAAATTGTAGGGGGTGAAAGTGAAAAGTTGTCAGAAATATACTCAAGTAAAGTATAAATATCTGAAAAATCTACTTAAGTACAGTAATGAAGTATTTGTACTTTGTTACTTCCCATCACTTCCCATTGTTCGATCCATGGCACCATACTGTTAGCATGGATAAATGCATGTAGGATGTGAAACTACATGTGAGTGTCGAGTATTTTTTTCTGAGGACAGAAATGACTGAAAGCTGAAAAAAATGGCCATAATCGCTCTAAATTGTGGATGTGCAAAGCTCTGATTTCCCCAGTACACGGTCTACCTTTCATGGAAAAACACCAGATTAAGTTCTCAGAAACAAAAGCAAACTCATCATCTCTCTCAACTCTCTGGTCCTGGCAATAGCATCACTGCAGGAGTCTGACAGCAGCCAGATGAAAGCTGGTGTGACCGCGAGTCAGAGGAAGCATGTGGTGCTACTGATGAGGTAACGTGTTGTACTCTGATATCGAACCAAGACAGAAAACTGGGAAATAAAGGTAAATATTTCATGCAAGTGTGTCCAACTTTTCCCACAAATACTTGCAGTGAGTTGTTTGAAGTAACAAATCATAGCTTCGGGTGATAAAGTGTACTGTCATGACAACAGTTATTCACTCATCTGCTTGCATTTGTTTTGTGATCCCAAAGAGTCAAAATAAATCTGATGATATTCCATGAAAGAAATAACTTAACATTTTATGAAATATGCCTATTTGATGTTGGTTTAGAAATGTATGTGTATGGCTCGTATCGGATTGTACTATTTTTTTTTACCCCAGTATCCGATTTGGTGATTTTGGCGGTATTGGACCAATACCCTGGGACTAGACAGTTTAGTCTTTTTCTCAGACCATACTCTAAAGTGTTATGCAACTACCTGCAACTAGTCGGGCTGTGACCCCATCAGACGGCAGCCCCTCTTGCCGTCCACCGTAAGCATGTATGCCCCAAGGGCCCAGGCAACCCCGGATGTTTTTATCAGCAAAGCCAGTCAGATGACAGCTCATAAAACCAGCGCGGTTTGGCAGTGTTTCAATCTATAAAATGAAAATAACGTTAAATATAGACTGTGTCAGAATAAACTGGTATATAATCAAGTGACTGGAGCAACATGTGACCACGTTCAGCACAGACACGGACATTAACCTGCAAGCAGAGCGTGCTGCTGCTGCTAGCACTGCTAACGTTAGCCACACTGTGTGGCAGGCTGGCAGCTAACGCCAGCTCTGGTTCGTTTACCCGCAGACACTATGATCCTGTTCGTCTGAAAAGGTGAAGCATCTAGTGAGTTGCATGTTTTGTAGGTTAATGTGCAGTGTTTTTATTACACACTGCAAAGTGGCAGGCATTTCAGTGGCATTTAAAGTACGAATTTGGTGATTGTAGACTGTGATTAACAGCTTCAAATGGCTCTTAATAACACAGCATGTATCGGACAGTGTTTAACATTATCAATTAATAAATTGTGCAGCCGACTGCAGCGGCGCTATGAGGTGATGATGATGAGTATTAAGACATGGTCAAGTTCTTCAATGAACAATGGGGGTGAATTACAGCAGACTGGAGGTGTTAGCTGATAGTCGGCTCATCCATAATCGTGCTGAATACTGAGCTGAAATCAACAAAAAACATTCCGATATATGTGATTTTTTTCCTAAACTTTTTTGTGCAGAATTTGCCTGATTAAGTCTCTGTGACTTTTAGCAGGACATCTCCAAATATGACATCAAACTTTTGTGGAAAGGTTAGGTGTTGTGATGGTGGCTGTGGCTCCTCACAATATTTGGCTTTCAAACTGTGCGTCTGTCAGCCGCTGCCATCAGCAGATGTGAAAAGAAGAAATCTGTCCATGTGCCCAATCAAACAATATGGACTAATTGAAGAGCTAATTACTGGTTTAAATTAACTGCTATTCTTCTTAAACTTGGTGCAGTTTTAGAAGTGCCTGTATGCAGCTAATTCAACAAATGTATAGAGCTAATTGGTTCAGATGTGTGCTGATTGGCTGAAATGATTAAAAGTGTCTAGTCTCACATCCCGTAGCTGCACTCATGACAGAATGTGAACCTCCTGTCGTGAAACAAGCTGGTAATGGAAGAAAAGAAGAAATTATTAAAATTTGTTGAAAATCCAATCTGCAGTACTGGCATAACTTGACAGCATATGTTGACAGGTGCACAGCGCTGGCGGAGGTACGGCGCTCTGCTACGTGCCAACTTCTTTATGTTGTTTATAACACGATCAGATAAGATTTCATGAGAAATGTGCAAATTAGAGCAGAGCACCTTCTCTCCAGTCCTGTTGTTGTGTGCTGTGAAGTGTAACTGTAAACGCTGTGTCTGTGCAGACGTTTTATGTTTCTGTTAGTCACTTTACCTTATAGCTGTTCAGTTCTGTACTGTCCTTTACAGAGATTTGTAGTTTAGTTTTAATTCATAAAACATAAAATGCATATTTAAGATTTAACTCTTTCATAAGATTGCAAGCAATTATTTTAAAGTTGTTTTTTTTTATATTTTTGAGGGCTTTTGTGCTTTTGCTTGATAGGACAGCTGGGTGAGGACAGGAAAGCGGAGAAAGAGTGGGAGGTGACATGAAGCAAAGGGCTGCAGGCGGGAGTCAAACCAATTATTTTAGTGCTTGTAAAAACTTTTGCTGTTTCCAAGATGGAGAACAAACTTAACAACCAAACTTTTAAGTGAACATAAATGTGAAGATCTTACACACATTGTTTCAGTTTTTCTTAATGAAGATTTTTTGAAAAACCATTCAATAAGTTTTGTGCACTTTCTTCACCTGAAACCTATTTTCATTGATCAAAATCAACGCTGACGTCCTTGATGTTTCCCCTCCAGTCAGCAATCAACATGAATAATGAGAGACAATAATCAGTATCACTCTAAGATAGCATAGATAATTGACCCTTCGCTAAGCCCCGCCCTCCTTAGTTATTGTTGCTACACCTGCCAAACTTTCCATTCTCGCACTGCATTTATCCAGTTTACGGTGATAATGGTGACAGATTTAACATCGAAATTGGGAGTAATTGTTGAAACACGAGGTCTTTGAATCCTTAGAGACGTAAACAAAAGCAGCCTCACATTTCTAGCTGACGGCGGTGGATCTTGTCGGCTAAAATAACGACTCACAAGCAGATTTCATAAGTGTTGCTGGCTGATGTGAACTACTGCTAACTGAACTTGAGTCAGCTGAGACATCTCTAGCTGACGTTTTAATGTTTCCATCTGATACGTTTTAAAACAAGAACCCTGTGAAAGTGTAAATAGAACAGAACAAATAGAACAGATACTGAAATTATCGTTGCTGATTGCTGGCCCAATTGGTTAACGAGGGCACCAAATAGAAGTGTGCAGCACTTCGGGACACCGTTAAACTGCTCAGAAAAACTGAAATCTAAACATCTACAAGCTCATGACAACTGGCACACGCTTTGTTGGAATAAATTACACTTATTATGATTTGGTTTACATAATAAGACAAAGAGTCTAAATGCCTCTGTGAGGCTGCACTGAGGCACAACATTGCTTTGAGCTAAATGCTAACGTCAGCATGCTAACATGCTCACACTCACAGTACACACATGCTGATATTTAGTTCAGTTCACTTTTATTATTTGTCCCAGAGGGGCTGTTTGTGATTTAATTTAAATTTCGCAGATTTAGCAGTTTGTGTTTACCATCTTCATTTAGATTGTTAGCATGCTAAAATATGCTAATTAGCTGAGGCTGATGGGAATTTCGTCAGCAGATATTTTGACGTAAAACAAAATATTGGACAGAAATTAAATTTTGGCCCGATGATGGTGCTAGATGAAAAGTTACGGGGTCACCAAAGTTCTAAAGTAGACAGTTGCCACTAAAAAAGAGAGAACTTTTGGACTAACTCTGAAGAATTTGTTAAACATTTTACCTCAAATGATAAATACACTAAACAGTACGTCACATTCACAAGCTGCTCTGCACCGTCCTCCTCACTGCCTCTCCTGATGGAGGCAAAGTCAACAATCAATTCACTCCTAATTATGAAAGTTATTTTGGCCCCGTAGAGCACTCCCAGTGAGGGGAGACGAGGGGGGGAGTTCACCCATCCTGTCATTTTAATTAGATCCAGATTTACCTTTCACAATCTTAAAAAGCCCCACTGAGGACGGCAGAAGTTCATTTGTCTTTGGGTTTTGGTTTCTGAGCTGCCACCGCCGCCGTCGCCACAGTTTGCAGCGAGCAGACAGGATGTTGGCTGGGAAACGCAGCTCAACAAGAGGTTTTTACTGACTTTGGCACTTAATGATCATAAACCACAATAGCAGGTGCTGATGTGGATTTAAACTCCAAATCCACGATGTGTTCTTATGCTACAATAGGCAGCGGTTTCTGGTACTATTTGTTTAATCAGCTGTATATTTTAGTGATTGATTTTATGATGTCTAGCTTGTCTTGTCCTCAGTATAACAGGAGACAAATTAACTGAATCAGGTGTTTTCTTTTTAACCCTTAAATGGGCAAGCACATATAAATATTAGGGATGGGCATTTCAAGCCAAAATGTGATATTCACTGAGCACTATTTGACGATTATTCGAAGATCAGACCTTAGTTTTCCAGTTTGAAGACGGCTCACGACAGCTGGTGTTTGAACATCGTTGAGCCTGAACCGATACCGGCAGGCGCTCGTTAAGAAAGAAGTCAGACGGAGTAAAATCCACACACGTTTTCATCAAAAATGAACTTTTAGTCCACTCAACTCTTCTGTCATCAGAGGCTGGAGGCTTGTTGGAGGTTGGAGGCTGTGTGCTGCTTCTCTGACATGGTGTCAGTTAGTTTTGAGCAAGTAAAAGTTCAGTAAACAGCCTGTCGCTCTGAAATAAAACACATCAGGGTCTGCAGACGTCATGTTGGCGATACTACCTGGGCCTGTAATACTGCGAGATCTAGTAGTATCACATTGTTTCCAGGCACTGGTAAAATAAAAAAAAACAAACAAGGGAAAATATGTTTTAAAAGACAAAATGATCATTACATGAACAATTTGATTTTTTTTATAACTTTATGACCTGTTCAAATATTTGGAAATCATGTCCCATCCCTAATAAATATTTTGGAAAATTAGTTCATTGCTGTTTTCTAATGTTTCTGGGCTAAAATAACAAAATTCGTCACTTGGTATCACCCAAGATACAGTGTCCATTCACGGTATAACTTTAACATTTTGATCTTTTTTATAAATAGTTCAAAGTGCCAACTTCTAAAACATTCTACAAACAAACAACCAGCTACTTTCTTTCATATTTTGCACACATAGTTTTAAAACTTGAAAAAATTAATTACAATAGTAACTAGCAATGCAATAGTCAAACAGACCTAATCAGGAACAAGTTGCAAGGATATTAGAACAGTGACCGTCCAAAAGCATGTGTACACCAGTGAAATAATCAATAATACACTTTTAAAAGTAATCAATTTTTCACACTTCTATATTATTGATTATCTGTGGAGCACAGGCATCAAAACACAAGTATATCTGTGAGTCATTGTCTGTTCTATGTCCTTATCTGGGAAATGTGTCCTCCAGGATACAGATGTTCAGGGCCTCATTATCAAAGTTGTGAAAATGTAATTATTTTTCAGTTAATATAAAATCATCCTTAAAAAAAATTTTTTTTCAAACAAAGTCCCCCAGCATATAATAAACACTAAAAAATAACAACAATGACCTAATACCCAGTGTTTTTATCTACATGCGTTGCCATTTTGGATTTTTAAACAAGTGATAAGTACATTTTTGATTATTGGCATGAAGTCACATGACCTGACTACTTGACCCATTTGCTCTTTCAATGTCTCTCATGATATAAAGTGCACCTCCAGGATACAGAAACCATTCATGGTTACAGATAATAAGAAGTTTAATAGGACAATGCAGTGTAGAGTGGTTACTATCATTCTTCTCTTTACTCGTCACACGTTTATGGACTGACTGTCTTCATGCTAATAAAATAAAGGGACAGTGCAGGCCAATAAAACATGAATCTTAAAGTCAGATAGCAGTGGGACTCTATTTAAAAAAAGATTAATAATTGCCAGCTTATTGTAGCTGTCAGCAGAGCTCTTTCCTGATTTACAAAGAAGGAAAGAAAGCAATTTCCTCTCTGCGTCTTACAACTCTTAAATAAATAAAATATTCTAGAAACAGAAAGATTACACAAAAACTTAATCATCCACATCGGAAACCCAGCAGTTGCTGTTCTTCTTCCCAAACGTCTCAGCCGGATATAGCCATAATTTGTATTTTTCTGTTACTTGAGCCTTTTAAATTGGTCAAACAGAAGAGAGAAGTTGGGAAGGTGGGGAGTGGTATCGCTGTTATTAGGAATTCACTTTTTAAACATAATTGGCCTGTTGGGCCAAACTAATAGTTCAAATTATATGAATTAAAGTAATATTTTTTCACAGGTGTTATAGATAAAATAATCACACACACCCTGGCACTGTTGTTTAAAGAATGATCTCTAAAGGTTTTTGTGTCATTTTTGTGTAAAACTCACAATGTCATATAATGGGAGAGACAGGAAAATGATGAAAATCCTTGTGCAGCAGACTGTATAACAAATAAGCATCACGATCTCTGGTTCCCCATCCTGCCTGGAAAGGATCCCAAAGAACAGTAATTGTAGGAGAGCTAATGTTAGCTTGAGGCTGCAGGAGTTCAGTCATAACGTTACAGTGCAGCAGCATCAGACCACCGACTCTGACTAAATCTCAGTCTAGCTTATTGATCAATAGTTGTGTATTTACAAGTTTTGATAACAATACCTGGTGATTCAGTATTGGCAGTGTCTGGCCACTGTGTTGGCTCATTGATCCACTCAGAAGGTGGAAGGCTGAAAGAGCTGAGCTTAATTTATTAAGATATCACGAACACTCAGGTTCAGGCTAGGTCACAAAATAATTTTTACACACGTCTATATGTTTAACTTGAGAGCAATGTATACAAGCTTTTCAACATTTTAATTCAAAAGCACATACATGTCTATAGGATCCCCAGTTTTCTGTCCCCCAAAAGGGGACGTGGCCATGATGTTTTAGCGAAGTAGTCGGTCTGATGTATATGTGTTTGTATGACTTTAAACCAGTCACAACTGTCTTGGGCAGAGCTAAGCCCGGAATGCAGTTTAACATCTGTACCATTAGCATCACAGGCGCTAATTTGTCAATTTCAGTGTGCAGGTTGCAGCTCGGAGGTTGTTCTTGTTTCCCGGGGACGTTGAAAACATAGATAGCAGATGCTGCGACCCTGTCTGAAACCAACCAACCAACCAATGACAGGCTTATACCCGCAATACGTGTGCATCCAGTGAGTCAGACTAGTATGTAGCCCTGTGTTTTCAAAAGCTAACTAGTTCATTAGTTATTAGTATAAAACTTGATGTATACTGTAGGCTAAACAAGGCTGTGCTTCATTGTTTTAAGCTGTGTGACATGCCTCTGTCCGGTTTACTGTTAGATCGTCAATATAACCAACATGTACAAGGACTCGCAAAGGATTTTCATTTTTGGTAACTCAAGTTATTCTTTGTCATTTTATATCATGTCTGAGGAATGTGTTGATATTCCCAACAGTATATCTTTGCATTTTCTGCATTGCATTACCCACTCGCTAGCTCGATAAATTGTTAGCCGCTGTGGCGTCCATGCATCCATGTTACTGTTACCAAGCAGCAGTGTTCTCACGATGTTCTCATCTCTCTTTCCCACCTTTCTCCATTTCGTGCACAAAATCACCCAGTAACAAAGATGCAAAATATAACAACATAACAAAGCAGTGAAATATTAGGAAGTCTGCAGCTTCTGTCGTCCTCTGATGCCAAACCACACAATGCATCAAACTCACCAGGGTGTCCAAACGAACAGTAAATTATTTGGAGAATATATTACAAACACAGACCGAACAGAAGCAGACGGTAGCTGAAGAGGACTGCCTGTCAGCCCTGTTTATTGAACCTGTTCTTTCCCTGAATAAAAATCTAATGTTCCAAAATCTTCAAATCAAATAACAAACCTTGATTTGCGAGGTAGCTCCACTAGAAATACATACACATACAGACACACACGCACACACACACAAATTTTTGCTCACGCACACATAAAACGCACACCCATGCCACTTCAATTAGATTCTATTGGATTTTATTAAATCTTCCTTCAGCTTTCACTTCACGGCAGCATCCATCAGAGGGTTATTATTTATCTTGCTGTCAAGAACTGGCAGCTCGTAGAATCCCACAGAGACTGAAAGGAAAAGTGTGTGTGTGTGTGTGTATGTGTGTGAGAGAGAGAGATGTGTGTGTGTGTGTGTATAGAAGCACTCCTGTGTGAAGACGTATGCATGTTGTGTGCGTATGAACTCTCTTGTGTTAAAGTTTAAAGCAAATGCGTCGCTCTGAATTGGAAATCATATTCTGGTTAATTGCAGACATTAGCACAGCGTATTAGATACAGCGTGTCTGTATTATGCAAATATAGTTAAAAATGCAAATGCTTTCATTCAGCACTTATCGCTGATCTTAGAGGAGCTTATCTTTGATGTATTATAGAGAAGAAAAAGAGGAATGCATTAACAATAATTAGTTTGGAAGAAACCTGTAATCACATCACTTAACATTTACTGTTTGCCCTCAATGTCTCATTTGAGCTGATCTTATCTGGGCAGTTGGATATATTTAATATGCACATAAATGCATCATACTGCACCACAGATGTTGTTGTCAGATGCATTTTAATGTTGTTGGTAACTTTAATGCTTTAAGGTGTGAAAAATGCAGTAACAATAGTGAAGCCAATTCCCCAGAGTCACTGTATAAAACAACCTCCTGTTCCAAAAGATGAGTTCTAAAGCTAGAAACCTCAGCAGTGTACTGTATTTCTGTTGGAATAAAAATGGAAATATACGTTTGTTTTCCTATTTGAAGATTTAAATTAAAGAGAAGTGTGATGGAAGAAGAATTTAGATCCTTTACTTAATCAAAAGTACCAATACTACAATGAAAAAATACTCTGCACTTACAGTAAAATTCTACTTAATCAGTAAAATGTGGAAACTATTGCCAGCTGAGTGGAAGTGTTTATTTTTATATATTGGATAACACTGGGAGGAATGAAGGTTGTGTATTCAATCTGTGATTGAATTTAGGCTAGTATATGGTAAAAAAGAAAGAAACAAAAACAAAGGTTTAGGCAACCAAAAATTTCAAGGCAGCTTACTGTGATAAATGTTTGAGTTTTGAGCCCGACTCAAACTCTTGACATACCATTATGGGGGTTTTCTAAAACTCAAAGCTTTAAGTTTATCTAAAGAAGAAAAGTAATTTATCTCAACAAAAGATTAATAGTTGGTAAAACTTTTTAAAACTTAAGAGTTTGATTTGAGCTCAAAACTCAAAAATCTATTGCAGTGAGTTGCCTCGAAATTTTGAGTTTTCTTTTTCATTTTTACAGTGATTAGTTGGAAAAGTGTCTGTATCTACCTGCCAAGGGACTGCAGATGGAAATTAGCTCATCTGCTAAATCTGGTAGCCTACGATACATCTCGTCACCGTGTGTAAGGAGGTTTTTTGTACATGATCTCTGAGAAATAAATCTAATAACTTAAATTCTTTGCCTTGTGACCTATATTATCAAATATTTAGGTTCAGGTAGAGCTAGTTTTAACTACTTTCTATACAATTTGATAGTTTGTGTTCATATTTTGGACTTTTTCTCAAATCTCAAATGTTTTTTTTAGTCAAACAGCTAAAAATTCACGGACATCAGAAATGTGATAAGGGGCACAAACTAGACAGTAGGGCTGCAACTAATGTTAATTTTCATTATTGATTAGTCTTTTGATTATTTTGATTAATTGATTAATCTATTTATAGTCTATAAAGTGTCAAAAATTATGAAAAATGTCATCACAATTTCCCAGAAGCCAAAGTGAGGTATCCAGATGGATTCTTTTGGTCCAAAACCCAAAAGACTCTTCATATATATATGACATAGAAAAGCAGAAAATCCTCACATTTAAGAAGCTGCAAACGGCCAATCTTTGATATTTTTTCTTGAAAAAAAAAAAAAAGAAAAACAGTTCATTGATTATCAGAATTGTTGGCAGTTAATTTTCTCTCAGTCAGCTAATCGAGTAACTGTTGCAACACTTCTAAACAGAGTTTTGTGAGGGGTCATAAACCAAAAGAGCAGGGAAGCACTGGTTTAATCTGTAACAACTTGCTGTTTTTATAAGCTTATTACATGTGTTTTATGTCAAATCTGAAAAGTAACAACACCTAATCAAATAAATGAAAAAAAGATTAAAAACAGTATAAAATTTCACTTTGAAATGCTTTAAAGTAGAAGAATAAAGTAGCAAAAAATATAAAAGTACAAATTCTTCAAAACTGTACTTGAGTAAATGCACTTAGTTACTTTCCTCCACGGGCAGACAGCTCTTGTCCATGTGAGGAGAGCGATATGCGGAGATGATTATTGCTGCTCTCCCTACATAAAACATCCATTACGGGAGATAATAGTCATCTAATGAAACATTTTGATGCAAGTCTGAGGCATCAAATTGTCCCCATGGCCCTCACATTTCTCAGCATTAAAGAGGAAGTGGTTACACTGGGGAGTGGAGCAGTAAACACTGTGAGAACCAGTACACCTGAAGGGAGAAAAAAAAGCAAAAGAAAAAACAAAATCTGAGTAATTTCAGTCACTTTTTTTTATTCAATTGTGCTCCTTCGGGACATCTCAAAGGTATTTTGTGCTGGAAAGTATAATTTGCTTCAAACTGCTGGAACTCGCTGTTGAGTTTCTGTGTAATTTATGGATGATATTTGATTCCACTTCCTGAGGTTTGAAAAGTTTTTACCTATGAAGATGGGCTTTCAGAGCACCTTTTTCCTCTCTAACTTGTCAATAAAGAATGAGATGAGTGGTTTGAGGGGAGAGATACTTGCAGCAGAGATGTTTTTCATGATGAGAATCCTGAAATGCTGTCGCTCAGCCGGTAGCCTTTCTATTTATCTGGTTTGATCGAGAAAACCTTCAAAGGGATAGTTTGGATTATTTGATGTGGGGCTGTGTGAGGTTCTTATCAACAGTCAGCGCATTACTTTTAGTAGATGGTGGTCTGTTTAGCCGCTTAAAAAAAGGTCCACCTAAAAAAAAAAAAAAAATCAATATCAGTTTAAGTGTACGCTATATTTAGAATATTTTCACAGCTTTACTTCGCTGTGAGACAGCTTCTTCTGATGCAAAACTGCCGTAATATAAGTTAAATATTTCTCTCTCCAAATCAACCAAACTCCATAGGCGAAATCAGTCATTTTAACTTGCACAGCACAAGGGTTGCATGGATTCCAGGGGATGTGTCTATATATTTTACCTCTGGCCTGTTTTGCTGTTTATCCATATAAATAGTTTTGGTGTGAGTTGCAGAGTTTTGGAGAAATTACAACCAAAGAGACTTGTGCCTTCTCTCCAATATAATGGAACTAGATGGCACTGGTCCTGTTTGCTCAAAGGCAAGGCAAGTTTATTTATATAGCACCATTCAGACACAAGGCAATTCAAGGTGCTTTATTAGAGTATAGAAATACATTAAAAGAACATTAAAATTGCATTTGAGATCATAAAAACAAAAACTAAAAGCAAGCCAATAAATGTTTAAAACATAACAGAAATTGCATTTAAAAAAGCAAAACAAAAACAAAAGGGCCACAAAATACATTTTAAAAACTCTTTCCAGAAATGAGAATGAGCAGTTTCATGTTCTTTCTATTAGAGGCAAATCTAACATGAAACTGCTCACAACAGGGTCTGCGGATTATCTTGAGTATCTGGGTCACAAGTTTTGGAAAGAGACAAAATGTGTTTTTTGGCGCTTTGAGCACCACAAGCCAAGTTCCATTTAGTCCTATTGTATTGGAGAGAAGGCAGACATCTCTACGGCTGATATCACCAAAACTCTGCAAATCACACCAAAAAAATCTTGATGGATGAAGAGCACTACAGGTTAGAGATTTTGGGGTGAACTGTCCCTTTAATGTGAGCTGAAGTTGGCTGGCTGACTCAACTGAGACTAGAACTCGTCTCTGTCGCTCGTCGTTACTAAGAGTCTGACTAACTAGGTTTCATTACATTGGACTTCCAGGAAAAAGGAGGCAACATGTGCATAAAGTTTTTATTTTGAGAGCTATTTTGCACCATGATATGAGTACATTTTGATTTTATGTTTTATTTTGTTGGTAACCTGTTGTATAACCACAATATTCCACTTCAGTAATATTTACAGACCCTAGCACAAGCACCCAGCCCAGACCAGATCACTGACGTGCTAATTATGATGTTAAAGCTCACTGCTCTCACAATATTGCTTAAGTCCCTCATGCAACTCCACTTTAAATAATCCAAACTATCCCTTCAAATGTGTGCTAATTGATTTCTCCTGGATTCTTCTCTCCTATACTGTATGTAAATGTCTGAGCCTCCAGCACAGAGCTGATAAACAGGATCTACTGCAGCAAATGAGCTGAATCCATCAACCAAGCATTACCTAAGGTTAACTGCTGAAACATTATACACCGGGGTCCCTTTTTCTTTCAATCAATTCCCTACATATAGACCTCCACAACCCCCTCTGGGCACAACACCCGGCCACTCAGTCACACCAGCACACACACAAACACAAAGTTAAAGGAATAACAAAGGCCAGACTTAAAGGAACAAAACCAAACATACTGCACCTCCAGTCATAAAACAGGAGCTGTCTGCTGCTTTTGTTTCCCAGCGGCTGCCACGGGTCAGAAAGTAGTTTATTACGGCGCTGCCCTCCTGTACTTGTGTATGTGGGTGCGTGCGCGCATGCACGTGCCCCCTCCCTTCAATGCAGCTTGTCATAATGTAGCAGATAAAGTGCTGATATGGCTGTGGCTGACACTATTATACACCACCAGCACCACCAGGGAGACGGATATGGATGGAGGGAAAGAGAAAGCAGCAGCAGCAGCAGGAGGAAATGGTGGGTGGGTGGATGGATGGATGGATGGATGGATGGACTGGAGTGTGTATATAAGCAATTTGGTATGGCAACTTTAGATGAACCTATAATTTGTCAGAGACTGAGTGAGTATGAGAGAAAGGGCAATATGGATGGAAAGTGGTGGATTTGCTGGCAGGAGTCTCTTACTCAGCAGCAGAGCCACAAAACATGATGAAAAATGCTGCTGTGATGGTGTGTGTGTGTGTTTGTGCATGTGAGAGAGAGTGTGAGAGTGTGTGTGTGTGTACGTCAACAATCTGTCATGAACAAATGACTCGCACAGAGAGGCAAGTCTGACACCTAGAGGCTGCTTGTGTGTACTGCTCAACTCTACTGTAATGTGGATAATTGATGCTAGATTAAGTCTTTCATACTCAAATATCAGTGAATGTATCCAAGTACATTTACACAAGTATTCTACGTAAAGGGACAATTAACCCCAAAATAAATAATACACAATTTTCCTCTGACCTGTAGTGATATTTATCTATCAAGATTTTGTTTGTTTGAGTTTTTCCAGCAGGAAGAAAGTAGTTCCGGTAGATTCTACTGCAGAAAGAAAATCGTTTATGTATGTTTTTGATGCTTTGAGCTCCACAAGCCGAGTGCCATCTAGTTCTTTATATTGGAGTGAAGGCAAACGTCTCTATGACTGATTTCTCCAAAACTCTGCAACATTGAGATGGAAAAATAACACCACAGACCAGAGAATAAATATGTATTTTTGATCTGGGTTCTCAAAGGGGTGTAAGAAAACTTATTGCATTTAAAAATATTCACAATCAGAATCAGAAATGCTTTATTGATCCCCGGGGGGAAAATGTTCACGTTACAGATGAGGATGATTCCTGGATTTTGTCGGCTAAAACAAAGACTCACCATCAGATTTCAAGTGTAGCAGGCTGATGTGAGCTGAGGATAACTCAGCTTGAGTCAGATGAGAAGTCTCCAGCTGATGTTTTAATGTTTCCATCAAAACAAGAACCCTGTCAAAGTGTAAATGTAAAGATATAACGATTAATGCTAACAGACTGAGGCTAAAGCTAGCTTACATCTCAGCAAACATTGGTCGGATGGTGAATTAGGGCAGGCACTGCTGGTGTGAAGGGAACCCCAAATTTGTGAGACTTGTGAGATTTTTCATAGATTTTTCAGCCCTAGTTACAGTTGCTAACCTATGACTGGACAGTTGCTGTTTGGAGGCGGGGCTTAGCAAAGGGTCAATTGTTGTATCTAATTTTGCATCTAGACTTTTCAAACAGATTCAGCCCAGTTTTAACAGGCTGTCAGATTTGATTTGATCTTTAATTGTGTCTCAAGAAACAGTCACCATATTTAGAAATCTTTCGACCTGAAAATCACTAAATCAGTCTTCCTGCAGCATCACTGCTGCTGCTCTGTAGGTGAGCTCCAGAGACTTTTTGGGCAGAGGTCAATTAAGTTATCTAACTGTCTCTGTTTTGTGTGCAGCCTTTAAAAATTCAGTGACCAGCGAGGGCCATGCTAGTTGGTACACATGTGACTAAACACTCAGGGAGAGTCGAGCAGTTGTGGACTTGAAGAACCCACGTTCAAAGAAAATGAAACCCAAACCTTCTCTGTTAGTCTGTGTAAACACATCAGCGTGATTGAAAATGATCACATCATGTTTTAATCAACTAAGATCAAATAATTTCTCTCAGCAGTCTGTCACGGGAGGTTTGACTATCAAACAAACACTGGATGTTACAGGATGACGGGAGTGAATTTTAATCAATCTGAGCACGCTGACCCTCACTCCACTCCCCACACAATCTGGACTGAAATTTGTATTTCAAAACACTTTATTAACATGCTTTTGTATTTCACCAGCCTGTACACTCAGTACAAAAGGGCCTCAGCCAGCAACACACACACACACACACACAACAAACATAGTTATAGGCATGAATGCACACACATACACATGAAGGAGTCAAATAATTAGACATTATACAGTATAAAAGCTGTTATTAATGCTGACAAAACAACAATTTAACCACAAAATAACCTCAATCTGTAGACTTGCACTTTGGATGACGTGTTGACATGCAGATTGTTGTTCTACAAACACATTTCTTAAAGATGCAGAGCTGCTTTCTTGTTGGTTGAGTTAAACTCTGTGAGTGAAGCCTAAAAACAAATGTTTCAAGTTTCAGAATATACAAGTTTATTTTATCTGCAAAATTTGGCAATCGAAGACAATAGAGCATAACCCTTCAGGATTTTGAAGTGTAAGATTTTACAGGCAAAGTTTGGCTGGTTTCATCTGCACATGCCAACCCAAACGTGATCTTTTCCTAAACCTAGCCAAGTGGCAAAAGAAAACGGAAAATTAAAATGGGGGGGGAAAGATAAGTCCCCCAAGTCTAAAAATAGCACGTCGACATTGATCCTTATACAGTGTAATCTGACTTAGTAAACCCTTTCTGACAGAAAGCTTTATGGGCTTTCTGACAGAGCTGCAGCCCTAGAAAGTTATTGCTAAGAAAGCTGACAATTATTTTAATTGTTGATTAATCTGTTGATCATTTTCTTGACTAATTGATTAGTTTTTAGACCTATAAAATGTCAGAAAATGGTGCAAAAATGTTGGGAGTCACTGAAATGTCTTGTTTTGTCCACATCCCAAAGATACTCAGTTTTCTGTCATAAAGGAGTCAAGAGACCAGAAAATATTCACATCTGAATAGTTGCTGATTAATTTAATAATCAATAATTGATGAATTGTTGCAGCTCTAAAAATTTCTGCCAGAAAGGGCTTTCTGAAGGCTAACTTCTCCCGCGTGTGTTTCAAAATGGAAAACACTGTAACATACTTTGTAAAGTTGTTTTTGACAACTGCTACACAAACTTTATTATCATCACTGTAATTAGCAAATATTATATAGGAACTAGATGCTGTGTGCTCAAAGTGCCAAAACAAAAAAAAACATTTGAAAAACCCAACACCAGTGTCTCTTTCCAGAAATCATGACCTGTTTCAGACCCTCTTCTTGCAGAGTGCCATCTAGCTCCATTATATTAGAAAAACTCTGCAACTCACACCAAAAGTCTAGATGGTAGACATTGGATATTGAGGCTTATTTTGTTAAACAGAAAGTGGTTTTTTTTTTTCTGTTCCTCAAAAGGAACGTATCAAAGAATGTACTGTTACAGAAACTCAGGTATCATATTGGCACCAGTATCAAAAAATTCAAACATTTGTACCTGAAGTGGTTTTACCGTGAGGTTTAACTCAACTGATGAGGGTTTTTTTTCTGCCCGTTTTTGTAAAAACCTCAATCTGCTGCCAACACTGGAATGGGATTTCAAATGTCAACATGACAACACTTCTACCAACTACCAAATAAATAACTTCAAAATGAGGATTTTTAACTAATCTAATTTGGAAAATTTTAAAAACTATACCCTCCTGAACAATGTGTCAGCTACAGAAATAATCCTGAGTCTTAAAAAAAACAAAAATCACCCGTTGGCCTCTAACTTTTAAAGCTCTTCCTCCTCTGAGACACTTTCTCGTATTGTCCCTCTAAATTTCTGTGCTACAGCTACTGCGCCCATTTTCTTTTGTTTTTTGCCTTTTCTTTCTTCCCTTGTAACAAAATTATATCGAGTGTCTCACTTTGAGAATAAATAAAGGCTGAATATTAAACGACTTTAATATATTCTGAATCATTAACTTTGAAACAACATCACTGACTATTCTAGCTGTGAGAACATCAGAAAATATGTAAATTATCTCCAACAGAGAACAAAAATCTGAAACTTATTCCTTTGGTGTAGCTGGTAGTGCTTCAGTATAACTGACTGCAGTTTTATATGGAGTTTGGCACCTGTGTGACAGACAGTGGTGTTAGACTTGTAGCATCATCTCCACTGTGTAAACAAAGGTACTGCTTGTCCATGACGGTTGGAGTGTTGGCAAAAGGCCTGAGGGTGGGTGGCAAACCTGAACCAGGGCGATTTAAATGCAACAATGGCTACGTTCACATGCACGTTATTTTCCACTGTTATTCCGAAAATGACAGTATTCAGACTTTGATGCAGTTTTATAGTCTAAATTACGACTCATTCTGAATGTAGCACGTCGGTTTATTCAGGTTAAGAAGCGTCTTTGCACAAGCAGAATATTTACATCGATGTAACGTTTTGGTCAGTAACCTGGATGTGCAGCCATTTTGGAGGCACAGAGTAGATTACATGCTAAATTATCAATTCAAGCCGACTTCAGGATGTCTAAACCACAGAAAAGTTCTGGAAAACGTGTGGAAGCTGCTAAAATTTTGTGCCTTCAAATGAAAGTGATGCACACGACTCGTGAGCTCTGAACTTTCAGAAAGTTTCCACTTAAAAGGTTGTGAATACCACAAGAGAGGAGCGTTCAGCTGAACTTCTCTTATAAACGCGACCCAATTTGAAAGCAGCAAATAATCAGGAACACTTGTGAGTTCAGATGCATTGTTTACATTCAGTATCTCCAAAGTGGCAAACACTCTACTTAGTGCAAGTACAAGTTAGTGCTAGTGAAAGCGCAACATTTACTAATTTGGCTGCTTCATAATAAAAGCTTTTAGACGACAAAATAACGGGGGAAGCTCAACTTAAAGATGAGTGTGTATCACAGAATTTACCAACGAAGGTGACAAACCTTCACTGCATCGGTCAAACAAAAGGCAAACATTTGTGTTTCCATCACTGCTGATCGGAGCTAGAGTCCATAAATACCTGTGACTACTGCAGAGTCATTTCACCTGGGAATAACTGCCAACTGAGGACAAAATACAGATGTTCGCAGGGTTTTCTGTCTGGTGTGCAAGGCGCTTTTGTGGATTCATTAGAAGCGGGGAAAAAAAATATGATTCTTAGATGCGTCGCAGTTCTCTTTTGAAACATTATGAATCGGATAATCTGACATTTAAAACTGTGCATTACTTACGGCAGAACCAGCTGGATGGTGAAACATAACAGATGTAAACATCTGCGTCATGTTTACGTTAAAAACTAGGTTACTTCTTGACTTTTGGTGAAGGTAAGTGCATGTGAGCTGCTGCAGATGGATACAATCTGACCACCACCTCGTAGCTTAAAAGCTTAAAATACTGATCCATCAAGACTGAATGATAATTGTTTTATAATTGCATGGGTAGCCCTTTAAATCAGAATCAAATTGTGAGGCACCAAGAGGTTCCTACCCTTAATATTAATTTTTATTAGCAATGAAAACAGCTTAGTCGGAATATTGTCTTTTTCAGAATAAGGGTAAAAAAAGTGGAATACTGTTTTGCATGTAAATGTAGTCAGTGACACCCGGTACAAGCCACTCTTTCAGTACAGAGTCTGTGGCAAATTCAACTCAAATAATACAAAACAAAATCATTTCCCCAAAAGCTAAAATATGTAACCATAGAAAAATCTTCTCATCCACCCATTTTAGCAACTTTTGTTTCACAAAAACAGAAAAAAATAGGAAATCAAGAGGAAAGAGAGAGTGAAGATATAGGTCCACACCACATTGCAATAACAAATTCATTAAAGTGCTCAAAAAAAAAAGAGATAAGATGAAAAGGGACTAACAGACTGATGAAAAAGCAGACAAAGGAAAGCCACACAGTGTTAGTGGACACGTATCAAATGCATTAATGGAGAATGGCCACTATCCTGAGTGCAGTTGGCACATTCAGAAGCTTTCACGAGGCAGCTCATAGTGACAGGTCAGTTATTCAGAATGAGCTTAGCAATATGCCTTCAAAGGCCTTACTGAGCATCTGTTTTTATGAACGTATATATAAAAAGGTTTTTAATAGAAGAGTCAGAGAGAGGAAAAAAGGCATTTTGGAAAGAGAGTTGAAGAGAAGAAAGTGAAAATTAAAGAAAAAAAAGGGGTTTAGCTGTCTCCAGATGGCAACCCTTTTGTTCCACCTCTCATAGAAAGCCGTTTGGTTTGGAGCCGGGCCGACCGCGCTGCAAGGAGGAGCTGAGACATCGCCGCGTTACACCGATGCGGGTAAAGAGATTCGACCCTTCTCGGGACCCCTAATGAGGTCGGTGAATTAGAGGCGGGCGGTGACAGCTTTCTGAGTGGGGAGTTTTCCTCCTGGACAAAGAGACAAATTTGAGATTTGTTTTAAAGGTCTGGAGAGAAGCAAAACACTATTTATTCCTGCTGGGTGTTTAGGCTCCAGCTGACAGCTTGTTTCTTACCCAGAGTGTCTTCCAATGAGTTCACCATCACCTTGTTGACCTTTAAAGTCCCCTGCTCGGCTCTGAGGGGAAAACACTGAAGGTTATTTTCAGCACAAAGGCAAGTCGCAGTTCCAGTGAAAATTTTAAACGGGGCTTTCTGTGGAGTTAAATGGACATCGTTTCTTGAAATAGAGGCTGTTAAAAGCTAGGGTAGGCAACGCTGTTTTGGTATCGTTAAGAAATAATTTCAGAAAACCTTTCAGCATATTTTAAATGAAGTGGTCTGAGTGAGAACTGCACTTCTGCACCTCCTCTTGGCTTTATTGTCAGCATTTAGAGAATCTGGCCTGTTACGGTAGACTTAAACCAATCACAGGTCTTCTTGGACTGGAGGCTCCTATTGGCTGTTCTGTAAGAGCAGCTGCACGTGCACGTTGCTTCGGCGAGACCCTGAATCGGTAGCTGAAACTCCTGCAGGAAAAGACGCTATAAAACAGAATTATAATAAAGAGAATCTTTACAAGACTCCGGTTAATGAGCAACATGCTCAGCCTAGGAGTTTGTCAGCTCACTCGGTTACTTCTGAGTTCACCTTTAGTTGTGTTCATTCACGTATATCGCTGGGCTTTGTTGTGTGCTGAGAGGACTGGGCGGAGCTGAGACAGAGCGGACAGCTGCTCAGAGCCAGGGAGCTCTGCAGGGGAGGGTTGGTGGCAGACTGGAGCTTCTGGAGGAAAAAAACGACCAGAGTTGCTCTGATGACGGCTCCTTTGTTGGCAGGAGGGGAGCTCAGAGTGCATGTTTTGACCCTCTGCAGCAACAATGAAAAAAGTGTGGACCTGTGGACCAGCCAGATAACAGCTCTGAGTTTGTTTTTTAAACTTTTGGGATTTATAAGTGGATTTATCTTCACGTTTCCTTGTAAACCTGTGTGCAGCAGTGACCATGAAGGAGCCAGCTGCACTGTTTACAGTAGGATAGAGTAAAGAGAGGAGGGATGTAAAGGAAATAATCGACTTTTTCTGTGTGAGTTTGACTGTGCAGAGTCCAACCATGTTGCTGCTGATTTGCATTTTCATTATATCGTGGCAAACCGCGATGGAGCAACTCTGGCGCGGGGACAAAGTGAGCCCAACTTGCCTCCAAGCGGGCTGCAGTCGTGTCGCCCCAACTGCAGCCAACAGGTGACGAGCCTCCTTTTCTCCCCCTGAACATGCGAGTGTTGTGATTCTGAGCTCGTGTGTGCAGGAGAGCCGATAGAAAGATGTTTTTAAAAGTCTCTTTATGTTCAGCTCTCAGTACTTCTGTAGCTTCACATTGAATCTTTATGTTTTGAAACTTAGTTTCTTTCCTCTGTTGCTGTTTCGTACTGTCAGGTGTTTGTTTTATCGCACTCAGTTGATGTCTGTCGGTCCGTGCTCGCTCACAATCACCTCAGTAAACTGTTGCATGTGCTGCTCGTCTGGTAGGAGGGGCTCAGTTTGGAGAAAGTGAAATCTAACTCAGATGAGGCTCAATTATCAACCATTTGTAGGCTTTCTACCTACTTTAGCTTTAAATTTTTTAAAATGTCATTTTACATCACTACGCTGAAATTACAAGGATCAAAACCAAAGTAAAGGACTTCCTGTTTACCTCCTAAACTCAAAATTACACTTGTATCTTAGAAAATATTAAAGATTAATGAATTGTTAGTGTTTTCAACTATTGTTTAAGGAAAATGCACAAAATTTGCAACCCTATAACTGAATGTGTTACATGGACAGATGATATTGTCTAATATGGATCACAGGTTCCTGAATTCCGTCAAATTACAATCAGATTTTGGCAGACTTTGTAATATCAGTAGATATCGTATTGTTGTCCAAAGAATTGATATAATACCGTATCATGATGAAACTGTGATTTACAGTCTTAGTTTCTACAGGAGCCCAGAACAGACAAACCAAACACAGGTTCGCCTACCGCTACAGTCCACTAAATCCTAAACACAGGTCATTTAAGCTAATGGGTCTCTATGTCAACAAACCTATGCCACATACTATATGTGTGGGTTCAAGTAGTTTCTAGAGGATGTTTTTCCTCATTTATATTCTGTAGCTTTAGCTTGTGTTATCTAATCAGGGGACATGAGGATGATCAAAACCAACATACCCTTTGGTTTTCCGCAGAGCTCCAAGTCTTAGCAGAGCTGCCAGAGAGTTCTTCTGGAGGTCAGATGACAACACCTCAGTGTATCTCAGTCGACCTGGATAACACACACACACACACACACACACACACACACACACACACACACACACACACACACACACGTATGGTACAGTTTGTAGAGGACTGAGGTAAAATCAGAATATAAGCTGACAAATAAGAAATACCTGCAAGGAGCTGTTTGATGATGAACTTGCGGACAGCAGGAATAAATTGCTTTTCAGTCAGAGACTCTGTGTCCTCCTCACACAGGAACCAACACACCACCTGAGACCACAAACACACACACACACACACACACACACAGACATGCAACTGTTAGAATTAATGATGTGTTAACAGCTCCCTCTAGAGGACACCTGCAGTCTAACACTCACAAACTTATGCTTTAAGATAAACTTGCTGCCTTAAGACATGTTAAATGCTGCCTGGCATTACATGTAGGACCATGTAGGGAAATGTTAATTTATAAACTGTCAGAAAATGATACCTGCAGATGCATAATGTATTATTTCTTGGTATTCATTGAAATGTAGAGTACAGAAAACCATGTTACGTGTTAAAAAAAAGACAACAGATTTAAAGATCTTACATTAAAGCATTTTTGTGAGGTGTGAAAATCTGGTTAATTTGACAAAGTGATTTAGGACATTTTGTTGGAGAGGGGACATGGTAGGATATAATATCCAGAACTGGCTGGGCCTCATTGCCTTTGGACATTCAATTGGCTACAAGCTTTCTGTATTTTTAAGAGGAAAGTAAAGACCTATCTTTTTAGTCTGGGTTTTAATTGTTAATTTGGACAAAATGTTATAACGTTGGTCTTTTGATCTTCAATCATTATTTTTTAAATTAATCTATTTCTCTGTGTTCCTTTAACTTAACTCTAATAACTTTCATTTAATTGTTGTAATTTATTATTGCCTTTTTATTTGATTTTATTTATCCAAGATAAAAAGTTTGGATAGGAGGGCTTCCTTGACTCAAAATGTGTTTGTTTTAAGTGCTTTAGGTAAGAGACACATTTGAACTCAAAAATCACAAAAAAAAAAAAAAAATCCAAAGTATACTCCCTAAGACACTGAAAATGCCTTTATTGTCACGTCATTGGTCATGTTAGAACTTAAGACAAACAACCTCTGACACATTTTAAGCACCAAGACTTCATCGGCGAGTCAAAGACGTGTCAGAGGTTGTTTAAGGTCTACCATGACCATACCATGAAAATACAGGCAAACAATTTTGATTGTTTTAAAAGAGAGTGTCTTGAAGTTTTTTTTTTGTTATTTTTGAGTACGAGATAGAAAGCCTTGGAAATGACAAAAAAAAAAAAAAAAACCACACAAAATTCACAAAATGATTGTAGCGACTCAATGAAATGTTATAATGAATCATTGCCTGTTCACATCTAATGAAGTTTAGGAGTTTTAAGCTAATGTCCAGTTACAGATGACTAAATCTATTGTGCACACAAATACTCTTCTGTTGAGAATAATACATGACAATAATCTAATATTTACAAAGCTATACTGTGTGTCTCCCTCACCTGGTATCCCTGTAAGAAGGGATCGAGCATGCTGGTGAGGAAGGCCAGTGTTCTGTGTCCTCTTTCTGTCACCAGAACCTCCTGTTGGGTCACCTGCAGAACTCCGGTCTTCACCAGCAGGTAACATGCCTCCTCAAAGTCCTACAAGACACACGAGTGAAATATTTAAACAAAACCACATATCTGAATGAACACACAAAAATCTATTCACTACAGGACCAATACATTTTTTTAATATTACACTAGACTGCCTTTAGCTTTGATTATAGCACACATTCACCATGGCAATAATCTTATGCAATGTCACAACATTTATTTCTGTTCGGACAATTTTTCGCCAAGATCTTGTATTGATGATGGAGAGTTGGAGCGCTGCATAACGTCTCCAGCACATCCCAAAGATTCTCAGTGGGGTTCAGGTCTGGACTCTGTGGTGGCCAATCCATGTGTATAAATGATGTCTCATGCTCCACAGGATATGTCCTCTGACATGGTTCGTTAAAGCGATATTCCACCCCAGAATGATAACCCACTCAGTATGTACTCACCCCTATGCCGATGTGATGATGGGTGAAGATCTTCAGTTCACAAAACAATCCTGAAGTTTCAGCAGAAACTCAAGACTGACTGTATTGTGAGACTTCATATATCTCTGCACGTGTGAAAATATCGCAGATATACGAAGTCTCGCGAAACATCGACGGCATGTTTACATGCTACCGGGAGGCTACAGTTGACATTTCGGCTAAAAACACGGTGTAAATGGCAGTCTTTTGTGGTTAAATTTTAATGTCACGGCTCACGACACTTGGATTACACCACATGAGCAGGATGGAGACATTTTGTGTTTGTTTTGTGTTCTTTTTTTTTACATTTTATCCATTGGTCACCATTCACTGCCATAAGCTGCAACCCTGTTTTCTGCTGAAACTCCAGGATTGTTTTGTGAACTGAAGATCTTCACCCATCTCACATCGGCATAGGGGTGAGTACATACTGAGTGGACTATCATTCTGCGGTGGAATATCACTTTAAGAAATGAGAAGCTCCTCACTGCATCAGTTTGAGTTAAATAACTTGTTGGCAGCTGAAACATATTAAACACTGCAGTAATTATCCAGTGGAAGGATCTTAACTATTTGATTAATTAAATCCAAGTGGTGACTTTTTTTTTTGGCCAGGCAGTGTATGTGCATTGTAGATGTAAATTAGCATTGTACTATATCTGGTGTAATACATTTATTGTACACTGTTCTTGTTTAAAAAAAAACAGATCAATAAATACAATGAATAAAGGTTGTTCCTCACCTGGACTGTAGCTCCAGGACAGAGGATGAACTCGTTGGAGAACATGTTTCTTAGGAAGCTGAAACTGTTGAAGACCTCCTCTGAAAAAAACACATGCAAACAAAATAATTAACATTTTTCCCTTATAAACAGAACGTGCATATGTGGAGCCAGACCTTTCTCCAGCACTGAGCGCTGTGGAGGGAGGTCTAACATGCATGAGAACCAGCCAACATGCTTTTTAATATCTATGTAACAGGTCGCTTTTTAGTGTCATTGAGTTTTTGGCCTTTAATTCTTCAAGTGAAATAGAATAATTTTCAGTAAAAACACAGGTATAAGTACATTTATTCAAGCACCAAATTCCATTACATATATTAATTTCAGAAAGCAATGTGAAACTTTAACAATAAAACTATTTAATTTTAATGTAATTGTTAAGTTTCAGCAGGCAGAGAGCAGCACATTTAAACAGCAGGTGTCAGACTTACGTTTCTGGTTGGAGGAGGCAGCGTGGATGGCTGAAGCCAGCAGGGCCGGTCTGACAAAGACATGCAGCGCCTGGTTCCTGTAAGAGGCACAGGAGAGGATGATGACTGCCTGGTTCAGGAGCTCCTCCTCTGGAGTGACGGTGCTGTGAGGCTCCCCTGATCCTGCTGCTCCTCCTGTTCAAGACAAAGTTTACAGTCAGAAGAGGAAAGATGTTTTTTATTAGTCATTGCTTGAATTGGAAAGACTTTACTTTAACCTATTTAGCATTCATAGGCAATATAAAGCATTTCATAAATGGTTTGTAAAACACCATAATGTAGTTGTTGACATCCATAAGTGGAGGCTGGTGTATAAACATAATATAGCAATGAATGAAAATATAGTAAAATGCGGTTGTAATAATTTTAAATGCATCTTAAAGCAACAAAAAAATCCTTTCCCTCATATCTGCTTAAAACTAGTGTTATAAACTTACATTTTCTGTTCATATTGTGCTTATAAATGTTGAATTAAATGTTTGGTCTGACATTTCCTTAGTTGTTTCACATCTCTGTGGATCTTTTTGTTCTTATTATTCTTACAATAAACAAACAAATGGATGCTGTAACTGTATAAAAGCTAGTTTTGACTTGTTTAATTTTACTGACTGTCTTGTGAATGTCTTGCTTTTCTCTCAGTGTTTATGAATGAAGGCATTTACATGCAATAGTCATATTATAGTGGGAATGAATGTCTTTGAAAAAGTTTTGAAACAAATAAAAATATCTGGCCTTTCAAAACAGACACTCATTTGTTTTTCTGACTGAATTATGTGTGTTTTTTAAACATGCCTTTTCTGTTTAATAGAGCAAAAGTACAAATGATGTTTGAGAAGACTGAAAATTATCTGTGAATTAATAAATAAAGAACATTTAGCAAGAAAACTCGATCACAGGTTTGTACCTAATAAAATGAAATTGCATTTGTCCTTGTCTAAACCACTTCATAGCAGAGCTGAATGATGTGCAGAAATAGCACCATTTTTGTGATTATTTTGATAGATGTTGCAATATGAGACATGATTGTTGTGGGAATAGTAATTTTTGCAAAAAAATATAAAAATGATGATGTGATTTTTCACTCGGGTCTGTATCGAACTAGCATGTTCCCTTATGTTTGACATCTCAGTGCTTCATTTATGATGGTATGTTGTGATGCATTTTATGTTTATCAAAAAAATTTCAGATCCTTCCATTTGGATGTTGCACTGGGCCATATAGTGATTTCGATCATATTTCAATTTAATTGTTTAGCCCTTCCGTAGCATAGCTTAACATTCTTCAAGCACAATCACAGAAAATTTGCACTCTATGTACTCGACTGAGTAAATGTCACTTAGACGCCTTAAATGTTCTCTGTAACGTAACTGTAGGACTGCCCTTGTCTAGAAAGACACACACAGAAAAGAAATACATAAACCAGTACAAGAAACACAACCAAAAACAAACCTTGTTCCACTGCCAGCTGGACTCGGCCCTCGCTGATCCTCACTAGACCTCGATGCAGAGAAAGACTGGAGGAAACCACCTCTGATGGAGACATGTGGCCTGAAGGAGAGAAAGAAAACGGAGAAGAGAGAACTGGATGAGGAAGAGAAGAAGAAGATGGTGACGTGTGTACTGTAGCTTACATCACACTAGAATGTCAGTTATATGTTAAACAAAAAGCTGTATTTCCTGCCACAGTCACAACAAGACAGGCAGTATTAAACTTAATCAATATATTAATCTCTGTAGCCAGCTGGTTCTGATCTAAAGCTGATCAAACCATCTTCTTGTCTCCATATTAACTTCCTAACTAGCAGATTGTAGTTAGAATACTTTCACTGCTTTATCTTTCCATCAGACAGCCTTTACTGACAGAAAACCCGCCATTTTATTGGTCAATTGTCGCTCTTGCCTCACCAGTCAAACTCTATAGCTGAAATCAGCAATTTTACTTTGCAGAACAAGGATGTGGCTGGTCTACCACTTTGTTTGTTTGTGTTATTGTGTGACTTTTGTGAGTCCGAACTATCCTTTTACAACACAGAAGTCACACAATAACACAAACAAACTAACAGATTGAGACAGCACGTAGACCAGCAGCTCCTGTGTTCTGCGAAGTAAAATTACTGTTTTTGCCTCTGGACTTTGGTGGGTTTGGAGAGAGCGACACTGGGCTTACATAAGAGCAGTTTCCTGTCAGGCACAGCTGTCTGGCAGCAAAGTAAAGCGGTCAAAACAATCTAAATATAATGTACACTTAAACTGACACTGACTGGCATCTACAATAAGTAACACACTGACTGTCGATAAGTACCTCATACAACCCTGTGTCATATAATCCAAATTATCCCTTAAAATAGGGATTTTCTGTAATACGGCTCCAGGTTTTTATATTTGAATGAGCCAACATTTCATAAGATTATTTGCCCCTTTAACACACATTCAAACTTTAACAGCGCCCTCTTGTTACTCTGCCCACAAAGGACAAGCAGCAGTAAAAAACACTGATAGATGAGTACTGGGTTCATACTGTACCGGGCCAGTGCAGGAAGGCTCCATACTGCCGGGAAGCGTCCCTGAGCCACACAGCTTGTGCAGTCAGCTCATCCAGCGCTATCCCCCGTTTCTGCCCCTCTGCCTGGTTCTGGTGGTGGTTCTGGAGCAGCAGGGAGGCCAGAAGAACCCACGGCTTCAGGACCATGTTCTCCTCCTGGGCCCGAACCAGCCTGTAGGCCGACTCGTTCACGAAGCTGTGGATCTCCTCACTGGGCCTCTTAGGGATGTGTCTGAAAACAGAAAGCTCACAGTCAGTCTGTGTTTTTGATTTTTAACCTTCAATCTTTAAACAACTTTTAGAAAACATGACTAATGTTTCACTTGATAGGCAGGATAAGATTCTGACAATTACGCACCGTGTTGACAGGACAGACATGATATCAGTACAAAATGAAATATCTTAGTGTTCCAAGACTCCACAGATAATTTAAAGTTGATATATACGTATATGTCGCACCGTGGCAGCAGGCTGAACTGGCAGCGGTTAACTCTGCCTTGAGCCAAACTCCTCACAGACACAGGCTGACCGAAGTACACATGGATGCTGCCGTAGTCTTCACTGAGGACCTTCCTGGCCTTAAACAGACCCTACAAGGGAACAAGAGTAGATGTAGTGATGTGCAGAGGAAGTATAAATAGTTATTGAGTTTCTATGTTCCTTTCATCATTTATTAAGAAGTGAGATGTTTAATGACTCACTGAAGTTGACTCCTTTGGTTTGGGGACGCCCAGCAGTTCTCTGGCATAAAGCGACTCCTCCAAGATCCTCTCATAGCTGATACTGACGGGGACGACGCTGACATCGAACACCTCCCCTTTGAAGAACGGATCCATGACGATATTCAACAGACCTGCAGGAGGACAGAGAGATGACGGTGACAAAGTGGACCACAGCAGTGAAAATAAGATGCATCACAGAAAATTAGGAATATTTGCAAAGCCATGTGAAAATACTTTGAAAGTTTGACTTTGCTGATTTGAAAAGGTGCTGGATTTCACTTATTGTACAACGTTATTGTCATTGTAAAACCTGTACAACTCTTTGTTTTTAATTAAACACATATATTTTACATATTTTTATTGTTAATTTCTGTTTTATATTCAAAATTCTTAACTTGGAGCTATTTTTTCTTCTTTTTCTTTCCTCTTAATATTTTTATTGTTTGCATCATGCACCAAACAATAAGGCAAATTCTGTGTATGTGAAATCTTATTGGGCAATAAACCTGATTCTGATGTTTTAAGAAGAACAAATACTGGCAGAACAAATTATAGAGAAACAAAACACAGGATCTGATCTGCAGATGTTTGACAGAGTTAATAGTTGCTTTTTTTTTTAACTTACCTAATTTTGGTGTCAAAGACTTGGACGTTCGGCTTCTGGTCCCCTCCAGGAAAAATTCTATTGGTGCAAATCCATTCTAAAGAGAAACACAAAGATGTAAAATCAAAAATAATCTCCAATATTAAGCATCTACAACAGCAGAAATAATACTGCATCAGTTGTGTGGTCTGTGTTCACTCTATTAATCTAAGAACAGGGATTTCAAACACTTAAAACAGCCACAACAAGCCTGAGGAGTTAGGAGAGAAAAGGTCCCACAAGCAAAAATAAAATTTGGGGGAAAACAGCGTCCTCACCCTGAGCATGGTCTTGACATACTCTGAGAAGACAGACCAGTACAGTTTGTCTCCACCAAACGACCGACGGATGAAGAAAGCTCCAGACATCCGCAGCATCTCCCCAACCAACTTCATCCCCATGAAGTCTGCAGAGAAACACAAACAGTAGGTTTGTGTGCAAACAGTGACGGTGTGTTTGACTGTATTATAATGAGGACGATTTCTAATATTCTGCCCCTAATTTGACTGCACAAAACACGAGAAACACCTTTAAACACCTTAAATATACTGCACAAATGCTTCTATACAGCCTCAAATACACCATAATGTTGTGTTATGTAATGTTATGAGCTTCTTTGTGTGTGTGTTTACGTATATCTGGTTACTCAGTGTAAACACTCTTGCTCTCGTCAATGCTTACCCATGCCGGCAGCGATGACAGGCAGAGCCAGGTCGTAGGTGTACAGGATGTATGACATCAGCAGGAAGTCCATGTAACTACGGTGGCTGGGTAACAGAACTACCGGGTGCTCCTGAATGGCCTGTTGGAGCTACAGACAAAGAAAAAGACCTGATTAGGTGTGTATCTGTGTCTTAAAGGTGTTTTGAAGTTGTCACTAGCACTTAACCATCTATCAAGAGTGTGCTCTCACCCTTTGGATGCCCTCCTCATTGACACAGATGCTCCTGAACAAGGTTTTAAAGACCTTGCTGAGCGTGAAGGCAAAGAAGCGAACGGTGCTGAGCTGCAGGCTGTGAGCCATCTCTTCCAAGATAGCCGACGCCTCCTCCTGGACATCATCAGTCGCCCTGCCCGTCTCTTTGGAAACCTTGACAATTGAAAATAAAATAAGTTATACATATAAATTTCTCCACTTTCTACAACTTCAAAGCCTAAAAGTCTTTAAAATCACAAAAACACTGGAAACCGCAAATAAACGACACTTATCTAAACTAATCTGTGAAGTTATGTGTGTAAACTTGAGATCACATCCACCAGGTAAAACCAGAAGGACAACCTGCTGTCACTGACCCGCGACTTTACCTGATTGATGACGTAGTGCAGCTGATCAGACTGGAGCACCATGCTCTTCAGCATGCTGGTTTTACAGGGCGCCACCCCTTTGTAAAGGACAGGAGTGTAACATCTGAGGGCGTATCTCAGGTCGCTGGAGTTCCTCCTCTCCTCCAAAATGTCCTCAAAGTCATCTCTCTTCTTCAGCATGGGGTCTCTATGCTAGAAAAAAATATATCACACTACATTAGAATCAGACACATACACTTAAGCCCAAAATTATTCATACCCCTGTCAAATACAAGGGATTTCTTCATTTTTTCACTCACAAATTAGTATTTCACCTCAGTTTTTACTTAAATAGGACACAAAAGAAAGTCTGAAGCCATAACCGATTTGTGTTTAGATAGAATGTGTAAATAAACATCTTTAACAGGGTGAAAACAAAAAATCACACTGTCCAAAATTATTCATACCCCAGTGATACAAAGACCGATAGCTACAGGATATTCAAACGAACCGTCGTCTCTGGGTCTAAAGTGTTTAATATTGTTCTCAATGTTGTTGAGTTGTTGTATTTTGTTTTTTAACCAGTTTTCAGACTATAAAAGTGGGGCCTGGCAACTTGGTTAAGTGGAAGGAATCATGAGGAAAGAGCAGTACATCAAGATTCTTGAAGAAAACCTCAAGCAGGCAGCAGAGAACCTGAACCTGGGGGAGTATTGGACCTATCAGCAGGACAATGAGCAGAAGCATACAGCCAAGGTGGTGAAGAAATGGTTCCAGGACAATGATATTAACGTTATAAAGTGGCCAAGTCAGAGTCCTGATTTAAACCCCATCGAAAACCTATGGATGGAGCTCAAGAAACGGGTGACAGCACGGAAACCCTCTAACCTCAAAGATCTGGAAACATTTGCAAAGGAGGAATGGTCCAGAATTCCTGCCGATACTTGCAAGAAGCTTGTGAGCAATTGTAAAAATCGTTTGGAGGCTGTAATAAAAAATAAGGGGTATGCAAATGATTATGAGACAGGGTATGAATAATTTTGGACAGTGTGATTTTTTTGTTTTCACCCTGTTAAAGATGTTTATTTACACATTCTATCTAAACACAAATCGGTTATGGCTTCAGACTTTCTTTTGTGTCCTATTTAAGTAAAAAACTGAGGTGAAATACTAATTTGTGAGTGAAAAAAATGAAGAAATCCCTTGTATTTGACGGGGTATGAATAATTTTGGGCTTAAGTGTATCCTTATTTATCCCTGTTATCATAAACATTTTAATTAGTGGAGGATAAATTATCATATCAGTGAGTTTACTTGTAATTAAAGATGCTCTGCAAAATAAAAGTAACAGTTATTTTCCACCTCATCAAGAAAAGACTGGAAACTAGCAGACAGTAATACTGAGTGCTGCAAGGAAACACAGCTGCTACTGCAGAGTGCAAAGCAGGAAATTCGTTCTTCAAATGCTCAAACTAGTCTTTAAACACGTAGATTTGTAGCTTTGGTTGCATTAAAACAAAATGTCCGTCATGCACGCTGAAACATAAAGTGCTGATTGCTTAACTCTCTTCAGTAGTGCTGCAAAATGCCGCTGAGCAAAACATTAAACTGTCTGATTAAATGTTTTCAACTACAAGACAGAACACTGTGTTTCGATGGTGTGTTGCCACGTGAGTATAAATGTGGCGTTCACCTGTTTGAATTAAATGTCAAATGTCAAACTGGGTGCACTGAGCTAGGGGGAGCTAACTGAGCTTAGCCCGTGGGAAAGCAAAACATACATACCGAATAGACAGCTTCGGACGCCATACTGTGTCACACTTTCCTAACACGCACACGCTGCATCAAATTTAGTTACACGTGCACGAATATTTTAACGGTTCTTCTTCTTCTTAATGTATTACTTTTAAGTTGATAGCAACACCTGAACAACTTGCATGGGCGTGTGAACTGCCATTTCCGTGGCATTTCCGCAACTACGGTGGCCGGAGAGACATGACCCGCCCTATCCTGCCTCTGATTGGGTAGTACTAGTTGCCTTCTTTGGTTGGATTGGCTATCGGGTAGGCGGCGGACTGCTGATTGGGTAGATCAGGGTAAGCCAATCAGAGCCAGAGTAGGGCGGGTCATGCCTTCCGTAGGGTTCATATGATCGTGGTTGCGTCTAGAAGCGAAACCCCAGACGCGCGGAAGATCTCGCGAGAGTGATGACTTTTACCCAAACCATGATCTTTTCCTTTACTTAACCAAGTGTTTTCTGTCTCTAACCGAACTCAAATTGTAATCACGGCGTTTTCACATTATAATACATAATTTTTTTTGTTTAAAACGCGCACAGTGAAGAAACCACGCATGCAAATCTCGCGAGAGTTTGGCAATCAAGGGTTCCCTTCTGGACACGATCTAATTCGGTTGCCGAATATCCCACGTGCCTCGACAGCTTGTTGTCATTCATACTGTAACACTGCTGTTATCGTTGACTTGAGTCACGATAAGTTAGTTGTTTTCGTTAACCTGCGTGAACTATTAGCATAAAATGAACTCCAAGACAAACGGAGAAAAAGACGAAGATTGCCTGTTTCTTGAACACGTCCTGGATAAACTTTATGACTTTGGTAAGTGCAGTTAGCATAGACAGCTAGCTTTGCTAGCTTACCTACCAGCCAGGTGTCGTCTGAAACAGACTGTCCCTCCTTTCTCATTTGTTTCATCGCGGGTCCGCTGGCACAGTAGAACCGTGAAAACAAGAATAAGTCTTATGCGTTTATCTCAGCCAGACCTGGTGAATACGGGTTAATGTTAGCTTAACGGTACCTCATTGCTAACATCAGTTAGCTGTCCTCAGCAGTAGACATCCATGGTCACCGGCCACTGTCAGCACAAAAACACTTAATCCAGCTGATTGGTTTTTATTCATTCAGGTCGTAAAGGTGATTGTTAGTGAATCCAATGAGCTGTTAAACCTTTGTGGACTTTGTTTGTGATGCTCTGGTAAACCAGTGGTCGTAGTATTTTTGTATTTAGTCATGACTCTCAGTACACTAAGTATAAACATTAAACAGTATACATCACACAATGCAATTAGCTATTTTTCCATTTCTTGCCTTTGCCATGTGTTTATGTCACAGTATAAGTAATTATTTGACATATTTCTTGTATTTTTATGTTAGATTTTTATTTTGTTATATACACACTTCCTATTTTATTTTTCTTATCATTTCTTTATGATTATATAGTTGTATTTAAAAACTGTAACAGTTTCCACCTGGAATTAATAAAGCATCGCTGATTATGATTTTGCAATTAATTAATAAGTGAAGTTGTCCTCCAACATTCAAACACTTTTAAAAGTAGAATAAAACAAATTACTATGATGAGCATACAGGGATGCATTATGAACCCACAAAGACTTAAGTTACCTGTGGCTTATTTGCAGATTTATTTACCTGTTCAAAAATATACATCTTAGAAACGATCAAGCATAACAAACAGGCAATGCACTCAGTGAACACTACTTTACTGAGTACAACCTCAGTAATAAACATAAAGTTGAATTCAATTCACCAGAGAAGGATGTTAAGAGCGCAGACAACTTAATCGTGTTTATCAGAAGTCACAGGGGCTGGATTGAGGTTTATTTCATCTTCATGTTGTTGACTGATTGTGCAGGAAAGGAGCAGCATCCAAAAAGAAGCTGAAGAAGAAGAAAAAACGAAAAAGAAATGAGGAGGAGGAGGAAGAGGAAGAAGAGGTCTTGACAGTCAAGGATGTCTGCAGTGACACTGAAGACGACAGAGAAGATCACGTCGGCACCAAACACCTGCAGCAAGCAACCAAAGACTGAACAAACAGGTAGGCAGCAGGAGACTCATTTTGTCTCCAGGAATCAAGCCAAGGATCCCCAGATGATTTGTCATGTTTGTCATATTGATGTTTAAAAATGCTGCATTTAGCTCTTAACACTGATCAATAATGAAAGACTTATCTTAGCATCCCAGGCTCCATACATACTGTATGCTCAGCTGTCAATAAAATATGATTTCAAACTCCCCGTCCTCCTGCCTCCACTCCACTTTTTCATCACCCGTTTGAAGTGTATCACGTCTTATTCAGGTTCAAGCATCCGGCAGGAGAGCCAGGTGGAGGTTGTGACGTTTCAGGACCCCAGAAAGAAACTGAAAACCAAACAGGAGCCAGCCCCCATCAAAGTGCCTGTAAGTCTACAGAATGATACTTTAACCAACTCTTTATACTTGTAAAAGTCTGTATTAGGTTGATGATATGGAGGCCAAATCCTATTGATTCAAGTAACAGTGTGGCCTGATCTCTGGTGCATTAATGTACATTGTTTTGCCCCAGAAGTAATAAAGATCTAAACATTTTGGAAAATGTGCATCTGTAATAGAAAATTTAGGACCCATTGCAGATTGTTACATTCTGGTTTATTTATCTGTTTACTGCTGTTACTTGCTCACTATTTTGTTTGCTGGTTCTTTTGAATTGTCCGACTGGTTTGTCTGTATAAGATGTAAATTACTGTTGGTTTTCATTTGTGTTAACTAACAGGGGGAAAGGAGGAAGCAAAAAAAAGGGAAAGATGGGAAAGGTTCATCTGTTGGAAGATAATTGTATCTAACCAAAAACTATTTGTTTTGCCTTTTTTAATGTGGATTTATGTCATATTTTTGTTTGAAAAGAGCTGCAATTACAAATTATTTTAATTATCTATTAATCTGCCAGTTATTATCTCAGTTAATGGAATAATCATTTGGTTTATGAAATGTTAGAAAATACTGAAAAATGCCCTTTATAAAGTCTTATAGATGAGGCAAAGTTTCCATCAAAAACTACAGTCAAGCTGGAACCAGCACATGTTTGGCCTTTAGGCTTGAAAAAATGACAAATATAATTAATAGGTCATCAGATTATCAAAAAAACTGCTGATTAATTTTCTGCAAATAGACTAATCAAATCGTTACAGCTCTACACTTAATAAATATTTTTAAAAATTCATTCTGCTATTCAGTTTCATAACACTACATTTCTGAAACAGGATGATTCATGCAACCTCACAGTCCTAATAATCCAAAATATGTCAGGATGCCTCAGTTCTACCTGTCTGAGATGTTAATTTTAGCAGCAAGAGCATCTGTTTTTCATCCACTCCTACTGAAACACGTAATGTACCTGTGAACTGGATTATAAGGATCTGGGCCCTCCGTACAGAAACTTGTATCTTTGGTATCTTTGCCTAATACACCATAATTTGTTTGAAAGGCTGCTTAAACTGTATGATGACTGTTTAAATTTCCCAGACAGCATATTAATAGGTCTATTTCGTCTGCCAAGATGATCAATGTTGAATGTGATTGACTTGTTGCATCTGTTCAAGTCTTTATCCTGGGCCAATAATGAGGTTTCCTCTCCTCCACCGACACTCTGACTCACCAAAGCTAAAACTGAACGCTCATCTTTTCTTGTCCATTATTGCAGCTACCTGCCCAGTGACAAGTGGAGTGAGACGGCCGTTGTCAAGGATACAGACAGTCTCATGTAGTTTCTAAACACAGATAAAGACATGACGGGACAAGTGCAGGTTGAAGAATCAACTTTACAGCTCTAGTTTGGATTTCCTGAGTTAAGATAAGATGTGGGACTCGGCCATGAGTTTAGGAACTGCTTCTGTAATAGGAAGATCTTGGAAACTTAACTTAAGATAGAGCGGCACTTTGGGAATTTATCTGTAATGAGGTCGCAGGACCTAAAGATGTTGTGTCGGTACTGAGGAAATTACCAGCATGTTTTTTTTATTGCATGACCTGATAAAAAGATGGCAATGACACTCACAGTTTCTGGCCAAAGAACGAGTACATCGTACAAAGACTGAAGTGAATTTTAATTTTCTTTTGCCAGAGATGTCATAATGTACGTCTTTGCTGCAGGAGGCAACTGAGTTTTTGAGCAATAAACTGGACCAGTTTTATTTTTCTGTCAAGTATTTGTGCAAGAGCAGAACCTTGTTTATCCCATCTTGGATGCTTTTTTTCCTGATTGACATTTTGACGCCTGACCTTACGTGACTGTGTGTTCTGTTGTAAACCTCTGTTTACGTTCTTCTTGTCACCATCGTCTGACTTCACGTCGCCTCTCTCCTCTTGTCTTTTTCGCTGCTGGGTGTGTGCTGTCAACACGTCAAGGCCCTTCAGACAACAGAGAAGAAGCAAGGCGACGAATTTGAAGAACTCAATTTGGAAAAGGTGACAGTTTTATCACATTTTACTGTATATGTGTTTCTTTTTTTTTTTACATTTAAATAGATTATACGCAAAAGCAATTTTTAATTACAAGGTTAAACTTTAATTATCTTTATCTCTGTGATGATTTCGGACTCATTCTGTGTTTGTGTATGTTCTCATCAGGCTCGTCTTGAGGTCCATCGGTTTGGAATCACAGGTTATAAGAAGGAGCAGCAGCGTATTTTTGAGCAGGACAGAGCTGTCATGCTGGGAGCCAGAGTAAGGAAAACTCAGGTTCTTCTGCAGCGCAGACTTTTTAATAGCTGAGTGACCAAATCACAACTTAATTATTTTCTCTTCAACAGCCTCCAAAGAAAGAATTTGTCAACTACAAGCTGCTGCAGCAGCAGATCAAAGAGAAGAAGCAGAAAGCGAAGGAGGAGGTTCAGGCGGTAAGACCTGCACCTTCAGCTTGTTTCAGAAATAATCCAAACCTGACTGTTCCAGCTTTACATATATTAAAAATAGATTACTTTTGTTATTTAAAGTTGTTGAAAATGTTAATAAATCGTTAACATACAGTGAAATTTATTAACATAAACAATAAAAAGCTGTTAGCAAATTCTCATCTGCCTGTTCTTAAAATACTCTGCATCATCGTTCTGTAGGACCTGAAGAAGAAAAAGAAGAAGCAGAGTAATCAAAGGTGGGTGAGGCGACAATCTCTGAATGTATCTGTAAACATTTTCCTCCAGGAGATCACACAGCACTAGGGTGGTGTAAAGAGAATTAAAACTTACATGTAGTTTGGAAGACATGAGATGAAACCAACATGTCAGCAAACATGTTCTGTTTATAAGTGTCCCTAAATCTGTATATTATTTGAATATTGTACACAATTATCTATATCTAAGCAGTTTATTAACAATAATTCATTATAATGTGTTGCTACAGTATGTGGACAGCATTTAGCACCATGAAATCTCAATCACCACATGTTTATACAGTCTGTTTTGTTGATCTCAGTGGTTGAAACCTGTTTTCCTGTGCTTCCATCTCCACCAGGGACAAGAAGAAGAAGGTGTCCTCTGGTTCTAGTTCGGCCCCCACAGGTCAGGTGGGCCGTTTCAAGAACGGCATGCTGATCCTCAGCTCCCACGAGATCCAGAAAATCAAAGGCAACAAGCGAGGCAAATAGCCGTGGGTGAGTATTTTCTTAAAGCGACCCTAAGAGGAAGTACAAGATATGGTGACTCAAAGTTAGGACCCCCACTGGTCTGCGCTTGGGACTTAAAAGGGAGTGTTCTGATGATTTGAAGTGGGGTTGTAAATTGAAAGACTTGCATTTATGTAGCACTTTTCTAGCCATCGAACTACTCAAAGTGTTTTTACAACTACTAGTCACATTCAACAACATTCATGACACACATCACACATTTACTGCGATGCAAACATCTTCAGAGGCAGTTTGGGGCGCTAGGACATTAAATGTGACGCTGGGGAATCAAGCATTGCAAGCGCCACCTCCTGAGCCCCAGTGTCGTTTGGGCCATTACTAAAGTCAGTTTTACTAACTTAGTAGATGTGATCAACATCGTATTTTACCTCGCCAAAACACGGGAATGCTGGCTCTAAAACTGAATTTAAAACACAAGTCAAAAGTTGCAAAGGACCCCTGCTCATGTTTTACTTGAAATATACTGTTGTTCTCAAGATGTGCGAGTTTTTCCTTTGGTTCAAACCAGTCATCAAACTCAACAAATACAGATCGGCACAGTAGACCAGGCTTTATGTTCGTAGGTAAATACTGTTTCTCCAAGAGTTTTGAGGCTTTGAGGGTGCAATATTGGCTTGTAGCAATGGTTTCCCATCAGAAAAGGCTGTTTGACAGCAAAATAAAGTGGTGAAAATATTCTAAATACAGCATACTTTTCACTTCCTTCATCAGTACTCCTGCTGTTTCTCCAAACTGGGGGCAGGCCGACTAGAGTTCTATTTTTTATTCATTTTTATTTTTATTTTGCTTTTAATTTTTGTTTTGGGGTGTTTGTCTGGGTCAAGATTTAAGAGGGTTCAAAACTGATATTACAATACAAACAGAACATGGAGACATCCCAGTCTCAATAAACAACTGCACCAGTGCCTCCTCAGGATTTGTTGTATTTACAAATTTGACCAAATTGACTAAAATGAAAACATTTCCTGTATATTTTTTAAATTTTAATTTAGTACAAGTACACAGTATAATTTCAGTTATGTTTTTTTGTAAACTTTAGTTTTTTATTTTTATTACAGTTAACTTAAATGTTTTTTCATACCTATTTTTTAGTTTTTAGTTAAGTTTAAGTAAACTATAATAACCTTGGTGTCCACTGACATCTGCTGTAGATTAATACTTCATACAACCCCACAGCAAATAATTCAAACTATTCTTTCAGTTAAATGTTATAACAAGAGTATATTAAGGGTAAGTGCTGAGGTTAAACATGACATGATGAGGTTGAAGGGGACTAAATGTGTGTGTTTGTATGTTTATCTTTGCAGATCAGAGATTTAATCCTCCAGGACTGGAGAATATGAGCAGACCAGGAAGAAGAACCGGTATCCAAGACTCCATCAGTGACTCAGCTTGCTGCAGGACTGTTTGCGGTGTTAAGAGGACGTGGACGTGAGCTGCGAGGCTGATTTCCAGAGGACACGTCACCGGTCTGCAGTAAAATATGAGGGAGAGCGTTACTGGGACAGACTGCTGAGCCAAGAATCCAGTTTATTGATCTCCACAGTGGACCCTGGATGTTCACCGTGGCAGGATGTTAATGCAGAGGACTGGAGACTTTGTCAAATCATATTCCATCACAGTTTATTTATTTTGTTTTTATAAATGACCAAAAAAAGAAGACATTTGCATTTCTCGTGTTTTACACTGTAAAGGTTTTAAAATTATGCAGTTACAATGCATTTCTCATATACAAACCATGTAGTCGTACAAAACATTTACATTTACATTGGCAGGAGGGGAGGGGACATGACAGGACAGATAAGGGGGTAATTATTTAAAAAAAAAAAAACAATGTACACATGAGTAAAGTCCTGTGTGCAGATGTTTTCATGAATAAACACACAAACACTCTGAATGGACCATGAGAAAGCAGGCCTGGTCTCGCCGATGTAGTTTTTCTCCCTTATAAGCTCTTAAATACGCGACTTCTCACTGCGCTCTCGGTGTAAACATTACAGATCTTCACAGAAACCAGTTCTTTTGATTTTGTTAAAGGGAAAAACATGGAAGTCGATGGGTGGTTTTTGAGCGACGACAAGGATGACGGCGAAACGAGAGGCGTGATCTGGCAGTGTGCGTCTGGGTGAGGTCACAAATTCTCACACAGTTTTCTTGAAGCAGCTTTTTGTCGTATTTATATATTTAAAAAAAAAGAAGAGCATGAGGAAATATGAAGCTTATCTGCAGCACGTCACATGTTTCAAGCTGTAAGCAAATCCGTTTGTAGCTGGCAAGCCTCTCTATAAAGGTGCTATATGTAAGAATTGGCCAGTCGACTTCTACTCTAAACAAATAGGGATGGTTGATCTTTACACTGCTAGCGCAGGAGCTTTGAACTGCAGCAAGGAGGACACCTGAACTGCAGTCAGGTTCCATTCAAGATCCTTGGAACCAGCCTTCATTTCCACCAGTTTTGAGCAGAAACATTGTGATCAAGGATGTCATAAACAGACCAAGAAAAAAATTACTATTTTTTTGGTTCCAGCTGGGAACCAACTTTTCAGGTTCCAAATCTGTTTACAGTTCAAAATAAGGTACTTAAACTAACAGTGAAACGGTCAGACCGGGACCGACGGAGTCCAGGTTGACAACAGGGAATACGGTAACAAGGCGATTTACAGCGTCTCCACACATAACTCTGACTCCGGGGATGGCAAAGACACAACGGAGGCTGGAGTGGGTGTTAGGGCGAGGTCAGGAGGGTTTCTGCAAGTCCTTACAAAGTCTAAAATCCACATTTTGGGTCAACAATTGAAGAGCAAAAATTTCTTTTGTCTTTCGCCCTTGCAATCAGAGATTTATTAAGTTATTAAATCTCTGATTGCAAGTGCAGAATGCCTTGTTTTCATATTTTTTGTTTACTACATAATTCCATATAATTCATATTTCATAGTTTTGAGTCTCCAGTATTGATCTATAATGTAGAAAAATAAAGAACAAATTGAATGAGATGATGTGTCCAAACCTTTGACTGGTACTGCACCTACATAATAACCCAACAATACTGTACAGTGACCCACTGCTACCCTTCAGTTCAGTGTTCATGCTGAATGTGAAAAAATTCACATACCTTGCAAATAATTCGGGACTCTGATTTTCCCTCATGTCCTTTGTACTTTTTTTTTTACAGTATGGACACGAAATATGTCATTTTGCCTTAAAATGTTTTAAATTTAACAGCTTGAAACCTGCAGAAACCCTGGCCAGCCCCACAGTGTCAGCAGTCAGATCCAGAAAAAGACATGACAGGGCTTGAGGTGCAAAATGGGCTGAAGCTAGCTGGTTAGCATGCTAACCTCAGTAGATATCTCTACAGCACAATATGCAGATGTCTTTTGCCGAATGTCAAAATGGTTGTGAGCTAGTTCTTCCCATTCTGTTGAAAATTTGAGTTAATTTTTGAACGTTTTAAGCTAAAATTCTTACATATCGCACCTTTAACCTGCAACCCTTGGCAATCAACCATTAACAGTATATATATATAATCAGTAACAATTCAACTTTTATACTGAACAAATCGAAGAGGGAAATATACAAAAGAAAATAAATATGTAATTAAATATATTTACATACTTTCTAGAGTAAATAAATCTGCCATTTGTTTCAGTTAAATAGCTAACAGCAGTGACATGCTTTTTTCCCAGCACCGTATCCTGAAGTTAAATTAGTAAAATATCTCACATTCATGGGTGGGTAAGTGTGGGGTAAAAGGACATGCCGTACAAGCACTCTTACAATACCATATCTAGACAGGAGTGACTACAGTGTGACTCGTTTTAAATGTGTGATTTTTGTCTGTCACATAAAGTATTGTTTTGATATTAATTTTAGGGGAAAAAAACTGTGCTTGGAAAGGAAAAGCCTGATGCACTGTCTGACTTTCTGACCCTCTGCTAGCTTTTATTTCCTCCGGTCATGATTTCCTCTGTGGCATTTTGACACCAACACAGCCGGCAGACATGTAACCCCAAATCATCCAGACCTTCAGAAGAAGGAAACGGTTCCCCTGTGGTTATAATGATAGACGCCTCACCTCGCTCGTGGGTCTAAAATCTATTCCTGGTTATAGCAAAGTCAACCTCGGGGCAGGTTGACTTTGCACCTCTCTCGTGGCGTGGGAGGTGGGAGGACGGTCAGAGGGGAAGGCTGAGCAGAGCAGAGAGGCTGAGTGGAGCCTCACATGATGCAAATGTAGCCCTTAGGTGGTGGCTGGCAGTCTGAGGAACATGAGGAAAGAAAATCCCCCATGGCAGGAGGTTAGATGTTTGCTTTCTGGGTCGAGAGAAACTGGTTCAAATCCTGACTTTTACACTAATGCTGCATTCATGTCATCCAGGGAAGATGGGGAAGTAAGTGCTAGTAGAAAGCACTACTTCTACTTCTTGGGAGACCATACAGATGAATGCCAACCGAAACAAAATGATTTTATTTAAATTATATAGCAGAAACAATAACATGGTTATTTTATGTAATTTATCATAAAATAACCAAAGATTCAAAGGTTCAAGGTTCAAATACTCGCTTCTCTGACAACAACATTACAGCCACTGTGTTCTCCTTTCAAAATTTCAATTTCAGGCTGGAATAACTGCTTTTGTTTGCCCATTTAACATTAATTAGAGTTCAAATTAATGCCGAATATTAGCTGAATGAGAAAGTGTCTGTTTATGATTTATAAGAAATCACTGATAATCTTTTAAGAGGCAGTAGATGTTTATAACAATTAAATTGAGAAAAATGTTAATGGAGTTTGGCAGGCAGTAAAACAGGAAGTCACTGAACTCCAAATCCGATAATGGGGTAAACTTAACATCAACAGACAATTGCCAGTTGGACATGTAATTGTTACATAATGTTCCTTTAATTTAATTATTCAAATAATAGAATTTGAGCAGATTTTTTCTGTGACTAACAAATTAAAATGCGGTCAGCTACAGCTCTTCAAATCAACCAATGTTTTAAGTGACTATTTGGCAGCAGCCCTTGTAACTACAATATTCAGTCTCCTTTTAGCTCTATTTTTGGTCTCCACCAACTCCTGAGGGAAATATCTGGCTCTTGGGCTACTAAAGGTTCATCGGCTAGTCACTAACTGTGTCTGTCTGCTATTTAGTGCTGGACCAGTACCATGAAGTGGGTTTTTTAGAGCTTCTTCAACAAAAACAATGTTAGCTAGTCAGGACGCTCTGGTAAATCAGTTGGTCGGGCGAGCGCCCCACGTACAGAGGCTGAGTCCTCATGTGTTCGATATCAGCACTATCAGTGATATCAAAATTAAAACAATGCTAGTCAAGTGAAAAATTAAAGTTAAAGGTCTGTTAACAAAAAAATAGCTTAAAGATGCTGAAACGCTCCATAGAGCTGAGGGGACCTGCAGAGTCAGGTATGAGTTCATCACTATGAGCAATTCCTTTTACATTACACACAGTCTTTTCATCCATTATTTTTATAAAAATATAGACTATTAGCGGGTGTAAAATAATCTTTCCCATGTTATTTGAATGCAGCATCAGGTGCAGAAAGCCAGTTAAGCTAGCTGGGATTTTTTTTTCAGACTTAAATGGTCGCTTAAAGGGAAAATTTGTGATTTTTCATGTGTATGCTCAGTCAGTTTTCATGTTAAATGTTTTCAGTTGAAGCAATAAATTCCTCGGTGCTGCTATATTGACCGAGAAAGCAGAAGGAAAGTTTTTCACGTCAGAGTGACGTCGATGGTGTTCAGGAAGAACTACAGGCTATTTCAGCTTGGATTTCTAGTCTCCGCCTCTGGGTAGCCAGGGACGTGCTAGATGAGTATTTTTGTCCACTAATGCTATAGGGGAGGGTGGGATACACGGCAACATGGGCGTGGGAGTCAGAAACTTGTGCATGATGCAAACTCAGCCTTTTAGGTCAGTTTAGCAGGAATTTACTCCTTCAACTGACTACATTTAACATCAACACTGACTGAACATAAAAAGTGCCAAATTTTCCATTTAATATACTTTTTTTTTTTTTTTGCTATTCTGGGATGTAAATATTGTAAATTAAACATTCTAGGTAACAGCTTTGATTCATAAATAAATGAATACATAAACACATAAACCCATCCCCATCTCCCAAAAAGGCTCAATCATTATTCTTCAGTAATATTTGTTTCTTAATTTAAAAAAAAGAACACAAAATAACGGCAAGTAAAACCAACCAAAGTTGAAATATATTAGCTTATTGTACCACTCTAATGCTCTACAATTAAATAAATTCTTTTTTAAAAAATAGGTAACTACAGGCTAACACATTTTAATTGATTCTGCTGTTGTAATGAAAATAGACTTCACTAATTCTAGTGAGAAATAACCTACTTTAATTTATTGTATTTATGTTCAGTCACCTGGTTTATTTAAAGATTGCGTTGAACTGAGAATTAACAGAAGTTAGAGCTAAGTGCTGCCTGCAATCATAATAATTTGTCAACGTATATATATATATTTATAAAAACTTAGAAATGACTGCTATTTTATGTCCCTGATTGGATGTTTGAATGTCATGAGATAAGTGATGATGCGAGTTATAGGAAGAGAAAATCTAAATGTTTGCTGACATTCCTCAAAAAGTCAGCGATTTAAAGGTATGAAAACACAGTTGGCTAATAAGCAACAACAGGATTAGCTGAGAAATGCATTAATCCTGTTGTTGCCACCATCCGACAGCAGAGGGCGAGCTGTGGTAGCAGTTGGCTTTAACATCACTCATTGCAAAGACAGAAATACAGTAGTACACTATTTACAATACGGCTTCAGATATTTTGTAAACTTGTTCGATGCTTAAATCCATGCTTAATATCACGCGTCATAGTCATAACTCACATATCAGTATTTACAGTTTCACACATAAACCCCAGTCTTTGTTTGGCGGGTCTGTCCAAACCTCTAACGTCTCTCTCACACTCACAGGGAATATAAATATTTCAGATATTATAATAAAATCCAAGATTAAATGAGCTAAAATCAAACTTCTCCATTCTCTGCTGCATTAAAAGTGATAAAATACACATGGGTGATGTATGTTACAGCCTTAGTCACAGTGGTTTGGTTGGATTTCGAAGCTACTGTCCTCTACAGGCTGCCATATCCAATCCCTGATGAGAAATGTAGCAGCGAGTGTAGCTTTACCTGATGTGACTCTTCAAGATCATTTTCAGAACGACAGATTAAAGATGCCTAAAAGCGTCTGCGACTCTACAGAGAGACTGAGAGATGAGCACAGAATAAAATTACCATGAGACAACCGCACTTCCCTCGTCTACTTTTGATGTATAATAGTTGCTGTTGGTCTTAGAAAACAACAACAACAACAAAAAAAAAGTAAGGTTTGGCTCAGTTCCATTTCATTTCAGCATTTTTGTGACATTCATCCCTCAAGGTGAAAACATTATGAGACAGGGTGAAAGCAGAGTCTGGGAGAGGCTGCAGGAAATAAAACATCAAGGCAGGAAAATGCTCCTGCAGGCAGTTAATCGACCTCGTTCCCTCTCTTTGATTAATTCAAGAGAACAAGGTGTAAACTGGTTTCACACTATTTTGTAGTTTTGGCAACCAAATTAACACAAGCCCCCCCCCACACACACAGTTTAATAAATCCTGCAGGCATGTTTTAACCTCTAACCTCACTGACATGACACATCGGCGGTTTAGTCAAACTTATTCTGTGCATTTTAAAATTTTGTGGAGGTCCAAAAGTTTGCAAAAATTAGCTAAATATGTCATGCTGAATATTTCCATTTGATGAAATGGTGCAGCCATAAAAGCATGGGCGTCTTCTTTGTTTATTTAATTGGTGCAAACATCACATAGTTTTAATTAGCAGCTGGAACAAAATGACACAGAATATAGTGATGCTGTCAGTCAGTGTAGAGGATTTTCACAACTTTACTGCTACTTTAAGGCAAACCTTAAAGTTTTTATTTTCACATGTTTTTTCTGAGTATGTTTACTCAACATGACACTTGTGCAGCTGAAATCGCACATGAAACGGTAAAATAAAGTAGATACCTCAAAATATAAACAGCAACGGAGGATGGAAACTAAACTTCAAACCACAGAGATTCATTTAGAAACTACAAAAGTACTAAGAGCTGAACACACAAAGACTTAAAACTCTGGTCTCCTTCACAGACCCAAGTTGAATCTCAGGTTTCCAGCGTCAAACGTAATCCATCAGACAATTGCCAGTAGATGAGTTTGCCTTTCTGCTTTTTTCCGAAGTGTAGCTGGAAAGCTGAGACTCAATTCATGTGTGCAGGAGAGCAGAGAGAAAGGAAAATGTTGTATTCAGCTCTGAGTACATTTGTAGCTTCTAACTGAATCTCTGTGGTTTGAAGTTTAGGTTCTCTCCTGTGTCGCTGTTTGTACTTTCAGGTATCTGCTTTATTTTACTGTTTTATGTTCACTTTCAGCTGGATAAGAGTCATGTGATGTGCTGATACAAAACTTTCCTGATTTTTTTTTTTTTTTTTTTTTTTTGCTTCATTATAAAAGCTTTTAGATAATAAATATTGTGAAGAATTTATAGGAAAAAACACAAGCATGTATCAGTTAAATAAACCATGAACTCCACTGGGCTGATGCACCGAGTTAAACTGAGTCAGGCAGCACGTCTATGAAAAGGAGCAAAAGAGTCGCAAAAGTTACTGACAGAGGCAACGAGCCTTCATTGCCTCTGCTGAAAAAGGGCGAAAATCATATTTACATCACAATCAAATGGAGCTGAAGCCCATAAATACCTGTAACTACTGCAGAGTCATTTGACCTGGGACTGAATGCTCAGTGTACCCTTTCCCATTGAAGACAAAAGCCAGATGTTAGTGGGCGTTAATGGGTTTTTTGTGACTTTAGGGACACTGAAGGTTTACCACTGTCAACATGCAGACTGGAGGGACATAACAGACCAACCAGATACGTGGAAGAGAAACTTCTATATTTGTATGGAAATGTAGCAGTCCGTTTTTTCTTTGAATCTGAATTTATAGGAATAGTGTGACAAAATAGTTTTTTGGAAATACACTTATTTGCATTCTTGCCAAGGGTTGGATGCAAAGATTGATACCACCCTCATGTCTGTTACACAAATATGAAGCTACTTAGCTTAGCTTTGCTTAAAGGTCAAATTCACTTTTCATGTAGATTTCCAGTCAGTGTTGATGGTAAATGTAGCCAATTGAAGCAAACAATTCCTCAGTGCTGTTATATTAAGCAAGAAAGCTGAGATCTCCTGCTGCACAATTTGTTGTTCTTCCTGCATCCAGTGATGTCACAGTGATGTAGTTGATGTTAAGGAAAAACTACAGGTGATTTCAGCTTGGCTCTCTAGTCTCCTCCGCCGGGTAACCAGGGAGCGTACTAGAGCAGTATTTTTGCCACCTAATGCTATATTTTGGCCCAAATTGTAATAGTTATGGGCTAGGGTGTTGATGCACAGCAACATGGGCATAGGTGTCAAAAATCAGTGTACAGTGCATCCTGGTATATGTAGGCACTGCTGGTATAGCTTGGAAAGCAGGAAAACTGCTTTCTTGGTCAACATAGCAGCACTGTGGAATTTATTGGTTCAGCTGACTAAATTTACCATCAACACTGACTGGACATGCACATGAAAAGTGCCAAATTAAGCATCTCAAAAGATCACTAACTAAAATTTCACATCTTATTTGTTTAATTCATACAGAAAAATAAAGCTGTTTCAAATGTTCAGTTTTTAAATTAGTGTCTCCCTTTTACTTTTATTTCTGCCACTTGAGAAAGATATACCTGTATAATGCAAGTAAATTGTGACTCACAGTCTACCAGAAACTCAAGTGTAACTATGACTGCCTTCTTCTCAATTACTTATTGACTTAATTACTTAAAAGATGCACCTGAATGAATTTATCCTGCAGGGTGGCCACTCCCATGCTCTGCAGACCTGTCACATCGCTGAACAATGAAATGGAACTGAGCCCGATCATTCATCCTTCACAGCTTGACTTCAGTGTGTAAACCTGTTTGACAGCAGCACCAAATAATCTTTATGCCACTTTGTGTGAGACAAAGAAGGAAAATCAGAAAAAAAGAACAGGCAGTGCTGTTGGACCAACAACTGGGGTAAAAAGTCTGCACTCAAAGTTTAGCTTTTAAATATTTTATGGGTAAAACATCCCGCAGTGGCTCTACAACTCCTGCAAAACATCATCTAGTTTTACCTTGAAAGCTGTAAACACACCTGAGAGAGAAGCAGAGCAACAACAAGCACAGCTGAATCATTTTCTCCCTTCTGAAATCACTTTAAAAATGACTCTGGTGTTGTTTTCTGATGATATATCCTAAATTAAAGCTGAATAAGATCAAATAGCTAAATTAAAAAGCAATAATTGTTATTTTCTGGCACAGTGCAGGAATCTTCACCGTTGATTCTGTCAGAGTGAGAGGGTCGATTAGTTTAGTCTCAGGCCTCGAGCAGAAATTTCAGGCTGTATTTTCCTTCTTGTTTAAAAGCTGGAATAATAATATCAGTGTTGTTGGTATCGTGGAGTTCACAGGGCAAAAACCGGGATATGAAAAAAGTATGGCAATCCACAGTAACTCCTGTCCTCTCTGTAGTGACGTCCACAAGCTCTGATCAATTATTTTATAGCCAATCATAACATTATATTCCTTTTGTCCCAGATTATGGAGCAGGGTTTCACATTGAAGTGTATCCAAGACAAAGGGCACCTTGAGACGGATGGGAGACGGGTTTAATCCCATCTGACGTGACTGGAAAAGGTCCATGTGGGAGCGAACTGAGGCTGCATATGACATCGTTGGTTTGTATCCAGGGCACGCTCGGAGGGAGGAGGAAGGATCTCCTACTGTTTGGTATTCTTTGGCACCTCCAGGCCTGTCAGTAAGGTCACCTGAAAGGGACAAACAGAGCAAACATTCAGTGAGATCATCTCAGACGGAGACTGAGGACAGACTGTGAAGAGACCAGACATATAGCTGAGCTGGATGTGGGGAATGTAACTAAGTACATGAATGTTTGAGATAAACCCAACAATCAAATGTTCATTTATGGGCTGAGAAAATTGTCCTACTTCTTACGCTAAATAAACACAGTTAAACCTCTTGGATTGGCTGGAAAATGTATTGTCACAAAGCTGAAAACAGGGCTGTTTCTCTTATGAAAAGCTGACTTTTAGAGATTTGTGGTTCTCACAGGACACAGACACAATAAACATAAGGTTCATAGAATATGATTCATTGTTGTAGATTAAACTACTCAACAGTATATAAACTAGCTAAAATTATCTCAACCTCAAAAATCTACAGCAGTAAAATGCAACATACACATTAATATGAATCCAGACACATTATATAGAAGAGTATAACGCTGACAGGGACCATTTTTCTGCACAATGACCTTACTCATGATATTTGAAGTACATTTTGCCGATAAAACCTACCTTCTACACGACTTTAACGTGTTATTTTTGCACTTAAAATTAAACTTGACTAGTTCAGAAGTTCCAGGTATGAGGACGATTAAAGGTATCTGGATGTCACCATTAATATATAATATCAATGACTGCTGAAGTCCTCAAAATAGTCACTGTCTTTGTGATAGAAAACAGCCTGAGCTACAAATTTGTATAGTATGCAGTCTTTAAACAAATTGTAAACCCTGTAAACCCTGGCACTTGTTGCTACTGTAACTACTATGGGCTTTATTTCCTAACACTGCTTTATGGAACATGTCCCTTTTTTATTTCTTCTTTTTTTGAATTCATGTAATCCCTTCCTCTGCATAAATTTAAGCCCAAAGTTCAGTTGTCGCAAAAACAACTTGGTGCTTCATCCAAGTGCTTTACAGCCGGCAATAAGAACGTCTCCTTTAGTACTTTGGAAATCAGGACAACAGCAGAACAGCAGAACCCTGTAACTTATGTTTGAGTCAGCTGTTTTTATGATCAATTCAATAAATTAAATAATAATTCTAAAATGTTAAAACAATAGAATAGGCTGAAAAATAGCCTTTAAAAGCAGTAACTCCTCACATTTGAAATGCTACAAAACACAAAATATTGATCAACTTAATTATTTCAGAAGTATAAATAGTGCAAGTTGAGGAAAAAAAGTTTGAAAGATTCAAGAGAATACAACAGTACAGTTTTTGCATCAAGCTTCGGCGCTCTTTGACACCACATGTTCAGTCTTGGCAGCTCTACTATCAACAAAAAGAACAACTTTCCCATTTGAATTCATTTCTGTTTTGTTCATTCATGCATCACTTTTCTGAGGACAAATATAGAAAGTGCATACAGGCACACTAAAGAATACACCATAACACACACACACACATTCACTGACCTGTACATTTCTGTTGAGGCTGACAGCGGGTACAAAGACGCCGTCCAGGCTCTCAAAGGCCGTTGGTCCGTGCTGCTCCTTGTTGATGTAGAAAGTCAGTGTGTGTTTGGTCAGATCCAGCAGGACACCCACAGTCGAGCCCTTAGTGATGCCGCCCTCCGCCCTGCATACACACACACACACACACACACAAAACAGGTTAATTTGTGGTATATACTGTATAAAGAGATTCAGTTTTAACCCTCTAACGCAGTGCTTCTCAATCCTGGTCCTCAGGCCCTCCTGCCCTGCATGTTTTAGGCATTTCCCTGCTCCAACACACCTGATTCAAATGATCAGGTCATTATCAGGCTTCTGCAGAGGCTTGATGATGAGCTGATCATACTTGTTATACTTGTTTTAACCTCTAAAATGAAAATTACTGTTATCAAATATGATACAAAAAAAGTCTACCCATCCATCATCCATACATCCTCAAATGCTTATCCGAAGTCGGGTCACGGAGGTAACAGTTCCAGCAGGGGACCCCTGACTTCCCTTTCCCCACCTACATTAACCAGCTCTGACCAGGGGATCCCGAGGCTTTCCCAGGCCAGGGTGGAGATATAATCCCTCCACCTAGTCCTCAGTCTGCCCCGTGGTCTCCTCCCAGCTGGATGTACCTGGAGCACCTCCTTAGGGAGGTGACCTGATGGCATCCTTACGAGATGCCTGAAACACCTCAACTGGCTCCTTTCTATGCAAAGGAGCAGCAGCTCTACTCTGAGTCTCTAACAGATGACTGAGCTTCTCACCCTATCCATAAGGGAGATGCCCGCCACCCTTGTCATCACCACAGGTGAGAGTAGGAACGGAGATTGACCGGTAGATCGAGAGCTTTGCCTTCTGGCTAAGCTCTCTTTTCGTCACAATGGTGCGGTAAAGTGAACGCAATACCGCTCCCGCTGCTCCGATTCTCCAGCCCATCTCATGCTCCATTGTCCCCTCACTCGAGAACAAGACTGCAAGATACTTGAACTCCCTCACTTGGGGTAAAGACTCATTCCCTACTCGGAGTAGACAATCCACCGGTTTCCTGCTGAGAACCATGGCCTCAGACTTAGAGCTGCTGATCCTGAGGATCAGGATAAAAAAAAAATCATATATGTAAATCATATAGAACATTTTGGTGGGGATTTTGTCAAAAGGTCCAATAAACACTTCAATTTCAAAACATAAGAACTTACTGGCAGTTATTTAACATGTCAGGCTTTACTTGTTGGATAAATGACCCTGATTTGTCCTGTCCAAAACATTGTTAATACGACAGAAAATGGATGGAAACAGACTGACATCTGACCGATTATGCAAATACTCAATAAATCCTTTCTCTTCCTTTCTGTCTTTTATTGTTTCCTTACAGCTCATTAAAAATAAACAGACCAAACTCATGCAAGCACTCTTGCATGAGTTTTGTATAATATGGTGCTAAATTAATACATTTTGAACTGAACTGAATTAATCTGTGACCGGGTGACAAAAATGGACACTTACTGAAAACTTCATGTTTTCCCCTCCTTAAAGAGAGATGCTGGGCTGATAGTAAAAGTGCAAGAGCTGAGGTGTGAAACCTATACATCTAAGCGTGCGTGTAGCCGTGTTTCTCTACACTACGTGCACAAACACATGATGCTTGCCTCAGGCCTGGGCTGAGTGAGAGACGAAGGAATCAATATGTTGTAAATAACAACATGAAACAGACGTGAGATGATTAACGACATGAAAGCAAATGGCACAGTGAATAAATCTGCAGTCTGGATGGACTGAGGCTAAAAAAAAAGAGAAATAAAGTCAGAGGTTTCATGTATTTCTTGTGAAAAATATGACATTTTTTCTTTTAAATAAATGTTTAATGAGGGTTTGATGGTGTCTTCGTGACACAGAGAGATGATGCAGAGAGATGTTTTGATGTCTCCTGCAGTCTTCTTCTTCTACTCCCTGGTGTGTTTGTTAGTTTGTATTATATGAGCCCCAGGGGTCCCTCTGTCATCCTGTGTATGTATCATTATCCTGTCTGTGTTTGTGTGTGCGTGTGTCTTTATGACTTTGCTGTGTGAATGCAGAACACATAATGATGAATGGAAGAAAACAGTGTCACCTTAAAAAGTTTGGAATCACCTGCCACAAAAGCTCAGTTCCATACAGTCTGATGGCTGAGAGGACGACTCTATTTTTGAATGGTTTTTCATGCTTTTAAGGTTGTAGAGAGCTGTCTTTACAAATAGATGTTATTTTGTATGAAGGGTTTGTAAAAGAGTAATGTTTTGTGCGTGGAAAACAAAATCGTTCAGGCTCGGTTCCAGAACAAAATGACTGGAGGTGCATCTGAAATCAGTAGGTGTGCACTAGTATCTACAGCGTGGGCAGGCAACAGCAATGAAAAGCAGCACGTGTTCCGGTCCAAGTGTGGTCCCCGATGAACAGATTACATAACTGGAAGAAGTTGTAAACAGTAGTAAGTGAAAACAGCGTGCCGTTGCTTTTCAGCAACAGTTTGATACCTGAGTCAGAACGGCACCAAATATATATGTTAATGAATCTACAGCCTCTAAGAAGTCCTGCTATGCACAGCTGCTCACTGTGTTTAACTTCATTAAATCACCTGAAAACGACTCCAGGCTGCTACAGTATAACCATATAGACCTCTACACACACCAGACTGGTCAGTTACAACTCATTATTATGCTTTATTATGAAGAAAATGTCCAGATACCAGGAGTGAGGAGGAGTCTTCCCTACATCCATTAGTAACTTTCTCATATTACAGCTAAAAAGTTCACTAAAATATGTTTCTGGAAACATATTAGGTGAGAAACAGGCAACGCACTAACAGAATATTAATGCATATTTCCCCAACATGGCATGGTTTGACTATTTGATCTGAATTTCAAGAGCCTCTGTTGGAAACTGGACCCAAAATGGCAGCCGTCTGGTTACAATATTTCTTGTATGAGAGCTAAACAGTTTGCTAAAATGTGTTTCTCAAAACATTTTAGGCCTGAAATAGACAACGTAGCAACATAATCTTGATCTATATTTGATCAGCACTGCCTAGTTTGACAGTTTGATCTGTGTTTCTGGAGGCTCTGTTTCCAAGCAGGGCACAAAATGCCACCTGGGAACAGGGTTATTACAGGATATGAGCTGAACACTATGGACCAACAAATCACAGTTTAAACCTCTTCATTATAGCCACCAAGTAGACTGCAAACAGCCCCCAGTGGGTTCCCAAAATATTTAGAGCTCAATTACACCATTGTGGATGAAGTGATGTGGTCACTCGCGCTTTTCTGGGCCGGAAAAATTCAAAATCGAAGGATATTCTGGGGCAAAAATAGTTACAACAGTATTGTCAATATCATTATATGTATATGCATAATCAATATAACAGGTGATTCCAAACCATTCATTGATAGTGTACAAGTAGTTTTTAATTAGTTCAAAAGACGGGTACCACTTTTTAATATGGCATACAAGTTTCAAAGATTTAACTAACTGGCGAATTTATTGGTTACTAAATAATTCATTAAAGTTTTAAACACTTGTAATAACGCATCAATAAATACAACTTTTGAGGTTGTAAAAATGCCACTCAGCTGTAAACTGCAGACTTTTCTCATTAAAAAAGTGAGTAAAATGTTAATAGGCATTGTGATTTTATAATAAACCATCAGACCACAGTGGGTTGTTGAAAAAGGGGATCTTCAGGTCTGCAATAATAAATGATAATATATTAATGTTATATATTCTGATATATATTATTCATTTTTGAATAAAAAGATTTTGGTTGGGTTTTTACAACCTGGCAATTCAACAGTTGTTCTTCAAAATGACTTATTACTGATGCATACAAAGTACTAATACATTATCCATGTACCCAAAGTTGAGATCTAAAGTTCAGCCTTTACCTTGGACACACCAGCTCACAGTTCACTCTTAACAAAAGGTCACTTTTTGTTGCCCTGTTGTCTGGTACAAAAATGGTAGTATTATTGTAATGTCCACAACTACCTATTTTTCTGTGGGTTTTAAGGATTTATTGTCGTCTCTGTTGGCTTAAAAACAGAAAAACAAAAGTTGGACTTTCAAGCGGGAAGTCCTCAAAGTGCTCAGCCTGCTATGAGACTGAATCTTCAACTCATTACCCTCCAATTCCAGAGGGTAAGTCAATTCAGCAGTGTGGGCGGATTTGAAGGTCTTTACCCAGGCAACAAAGTGCCCGGAAAACAAATGAATTTTAAACATCTATATTTCTATGACAACTGGACAAACTGCATCTGCTGAGGAGGACTGATGTAATGTTAAGACATAGTTTAGATAGAGTTTATTTTGTGCATCTGTGTGCCTGCAGGTGTCTGTGTTTTGCTTAACAAGGGACAAAAAAAAACCTAATATCAGCTAGTCACTAAATACATACAATATTTCACATTGGCATACATTATCAGCTATATGGAAGCTTTCATCCAAATTATACCAAAATCACATGCAGGACAGTTTCCTCCTACCTGTTGGTGTGGGAGTTGTTGTGCATGAACCAGGAGCGGTTGTTGTCCACATACATGGCCCACGCCTTGTCGTCTTTCCCCAGCATCATGTCTTTCATGGTGTTGATCCTCGCCACGCCAAACGCAGGGTCTGGGTGGTTGTCATAGCGATCGATGGTGACCTCCCAGTAGTGGATGCCCTGAGATTCAAGTGGAAGTAGAATAAATCTTTTTAATTGTGGAGTGGAAATTGATTTTTTTCCACCTAGAAATCCAATGCACGTATAAAAAAAAAGTACAATCACTTGCTGTATCACTGCAAAAATTAATAAAAACAGAAACCAAAAGTGATGTGAAACCCAAAATTGAATGTGTGTTTACCTTTGAAAAAGCAGCGGTTCCCAGCACCACGCGGTCGTCGTAGCTGTTACAGCTAACCGTCTGGTTTTCATTGGTCAGAACGATGTCCCGATGAGCTGTGGTGGGGTCAAAGGTGAACCAAGCCACTGCAGGAAGGAAACAACAGTCAATCGTGATGTCACGTCTGCCAGCTAATCTCACTTCGTAGACAAAGAGGTATCAAGACTCCAGATGTTTTATTATTGTCATTTTACTAGCTTTTCATCATGTTGATGGTGGTCAACCGGTTTTATCTGGATCTACAGACACATTTTGCCACATGAGCAACAAAAATCTGCTCTTTCTTTTCATAACAATAATAACTTCCTGTGAGATCTTTGAATCAATATTTTATAATAACAGCCTGAGCTGCAACAATTAATTGAGTATGAATCAATAATTAAATTAATTGCTATTTAAATAATCAATTTATCTGTTTGAGTATTTTTTTGAGACAAAAAGTAACAATTCTCTGATTCCAGTCACAGGAAACCAGGTTGTGTGATGTCTTTTTCAGAGATGTCCCTGCTTATTTGCTCTGTTTTCAACTTAATAAAGGTCAAAAAGTGTTTGCAAATCACCGCATTATGTTTTTATTTACATTTAACACGACATCCCACCTCATTTGGCACTGGGGTTTGCACTCTTCAAATAGTTTAGACAGGAGGAAGGAGGAATTAAAAATAAAATTGCAAATGTAAACTTTGGAAACTCATTAACAAGAAAGAGTTCAACTGAAAAGTAGCTTTGGAAATGTCAGGACATTTTGGAAAAGGTCATCCCTGCAGTCTCTAATATGCCCAAGCCTCTCCTGTGATTGAATGAAAATTAGCTGGTATATAATAATATAATATTACTACAATAATATGATAAAATTCTCTAATTTTGTCTTCTGTCACCATAAAACATAACTAACATGAACCGATAGTGAAGTATTTCACACAATATTTAATAAATTTTAAAAAGTGTTAAGTGAGCTCACAGAAACATCTAATTCACATTTTGTTTTTGTGATAATATACAATATACCTACACTGTTACCTATTGCGTTAAAAATAATAAACATTATAAAATATACATAATACTCTGGATGATACATGTATTAACAGGTGGTTCCTTCCAGACAGAGTTATGTGTGGAAATCCATGTCAGGCAGTTTTATGAAACATTATGTCTTGTGGGCCGTACATGTGTGAGAGAGTTTAGCTACAGGCTAAAAGCACACACACTCACACACACAAACATACACACACACGCTGATGCAGAGACTTCATATTCACTATCAGGGCCCGAGGACAGAAATGCTTCATCAGCTCACTACAACCACATGCTGCGTGATTGAATAAGTGGTGACACATCCGATATTCACACACACTCTCACACACACACACAGAAAAGATTATACCAGTTTTTCGTGTGCATTAAAATCAGTGCTTGTTTTCCAGCCAGAGCTTTTGTCGCCTTTTCTTTTTTACTTGTCACCACATCCCATAATTTCCATCCTCCGTGTAGCTGAAAGAAAGCTAGAGAGTCCTCGAGGAAAGAGGAGGAGGAGGAAGAGGAGGAGGCGGCGATGAGGGTGAGGAAGAAAAAGAAGGCAGAGAGAAAGATGTCAGAGGAAAAAGAAGAAAGAGGGCGGGAGGGATGAGCGGTTATCAGTCAGAAAACAGACTAATGCTCATTGTTACTGGTGTGTGTGTGCATGTGTGTGTAGTGGTTTAGCAAAACTTTTCATCCTCGTCCCGCTGCAGCGGCTCTGAAAGAAGTTATCATTATCCCTTTTTTCCAGCCTTTTCTCCCTTCCTTTCTCCCCTTTCTTTTTTCTCCATTCATCATTTTTTCCTTCCTTTTCGTTTTCACTCTTCTTTCCTTTCCTTCCTTCAACACTACAACACTCGCTTCTTTCCTTTTTCTTGCATTGTCTGCCTTTCCATTCCATTCCCTTCCCCATCCTCTCCTCTTCTCTATCCCTTCTCTTTCTTGTCTACCCGTCCCCTTTCTTTTCCTTTTCTCTTGTTTTTTCTTCCCTTTACCTTCCTCTTCCATTCTGTTCATTGTCTTTCCTTTCCTCCAACTTTTGTCCTGCATAAAACACTATAGTGCTTCTTATTCTTCTGTCTTTACCTTAAAAGACCTCCAGACTCATCTTTTCAGAGACATTACAAATTAATGAATGTCTCAAAAGCTGCTTTCCAAAGCTCCTCACAGACAAAAGTGAAGAACAAAAAAACAAAAAACAAAGACAGATTGCCATTTTTCTGCCACTGCCACAGTTACCATAATTTTGTATTTTTCTCTAGTTTTCACATTTTATGTTGTTTTTAATTTTTGTTTTCAATTCAGTTTAGTTTCTGTCAGTTTCCAGAGTAGACTCGCTTGTTTCAGTTTAGCTTTTATTGTTTAAAATAGTGCTGTTTAGTTATTAGTTTCCATATTAGTTCTTTTTTTTGTCAGGGGCAAGATTGAAGAAGTTCAGAATAGCTTTAACATTACAAACACAACCCTGAAGACAATAGACTCAGTCATGTAGACATCCCGGTCTCAATAAATATTAGTTAGTTTTGTGAGTATTATTGTTTGTTTTTTCTTGTGTAGTTTTTATTTTTTCATTTCAGTTAACTAAAATGTCTTTTCACACCTAGCTTTAGTTTTTAGCTTAGTTTTAGATCACCATAACAACCTTGGTGCCAATCTAGCAAACTGGAAGTAACGCTACAACACACAGGAATCCTGTGTCCCACTTGATGGAGGTTAATTTCACTGTCCATCACAGGATTGGGACAGGAAGAAAGTCAGCGGGAGCAGGTGGAAATATGAATATATTTGTTTGAACATAATGCTCGTCATTCTGTTGTCTTTTTTCTTCTTTTTTTTTATCCTGTCCTGTCAACTCTGGTGGTTTGTTGCTGTGACCTGACCAAAGCATGACATGTGTGGACTGTGGATTGATGAGAACAGGATTTATCCTTCTGTGATTGGGACAGGACAGGAGTGAATCTCACACACACACACACACACACACACACATATATGCGACCTACCATCAGACGTCTTGAGCACCACAGTCTTGCTGTACGGCCCCACACCGATGGCATTGTAGGCTTTCACTCTGGCGTTGTAGGAGCTGTTAAAATGGAGTCCGTCCACTGTGCACACTGTCTCTTTCCCCACATACACCTCCTGGGAGCGCACACACACATTTTAGTCTCATCATTACAAATGCAGATTAAACGCATGCATGTGTATGTTCACTGCTACATGGACTCAAGTATTACTATAGAACAGAACTCATTCACTTAAAATACATCTTTACTGACGACACACATATTTAACCACACTATCAGAAATGAGGGTTCCAGAAGGATTCTTCCTGAAGGGCTGAGGTTCTACCCAGAACCATTTGCTTCTAAAGAACCCTTTTTTGTAGAAAGAGTTTGTCAAGGGTTCTTTGTAAGACCAACGATTCCATTTAGAACCATTTTCATCCAAAGAATTTTGGAAGAAAGAGTTCTTCAAGGATTGTTGAGATCCTTGAAGAACTCTTATGTCAAGTCTTCTTAGCACCATTACATAAGTGGGTCCTCGGTAGAACCCTCTGGATGGGTTCTAGATAAAACCCTTGGAGTATATGAGGGATCTCGGGAGAACACTGGGTGGGTTCGAAATAAAATTCTTGGAATCTGAAAAGGTTATCCGTTGAACCCCCTGATTATGTTCTAGATAAAACCCTTGGAATATAGAAATGTTATCTTTGTGGGTGGATCCATGACACCATGTTCTCCCGAGAGAACAGTGGGTTCTCCCGAGAATCTCTTTATATTCCAAGGGTTTTGTCTAGAACAAACAGAGGTGGCTCTATCAAAAACCTTTTTATATTCCAAGGGTTTTATCTCGTAGACATTGAGTGTTTTCTACAGAGAACACTTATATTATGGTACAAAAAACCCCTTGGCAACAATCCTTGAAGAACTCTTTCTTCTAAAAAGTGTTTTTTAGATGAAAAGGGTTCTTAATGCAACCCTTAGTTTTACAAGGAACTCTTGACAAACCCTTTCTCAGCCCTCCAAGAAGAACCCTACTGGAACCCTTATTTCTAAGACTGTATATATGTTCTGGCTCAGTACACGTTTTTGTGAAGCACCGACCCTGTACTGCCCTCCGTTTCCGTCATCCAGCTCCAGGATGTAGCCCTCGATGGGGTTGCCAGGGGGCGCCATCACCCTCCAGGCCAGCGTAGCGCTGTTGTTCCTGGTGCAGCATTTCTCCAGCTGCAGGAGAGGAGCTGCCGGCACCGCGGGTCCGGACTCTACTGTGGGCAAGAATAGATGGATGAGACGTAAAGATTGTGATTGGTGGGGAGGGGAATGGGTGGAGGGGATGAGAGGAGATGAAAGGGTGGATGGGTGAGGGAGAAAAGGAAGACAAACAGGGTGATGTCGTCAGCTGGCTGGTTGCCTTTAAACAAACTGAAGGGAGAGAAGAAGGAGCTTTAATGTGGATCTAGTGGGAGATAAATATCCTTAAAGGTGAAAGAGCTCCGGTTCATTTACAGGGCAACAGCTGGGAACCAGTGGAGGCTTTAAATAGGCCATGTGAGGACATTATACCCCTATTGAGGTATTAGTGCAAGTGGCACATAGGGTTAGACTGAAATAAGCTTTGAAGACTGGTGGATATATTATAATTGAAGCTTCCAGCAGCAATTATTTGAACACTATTTGGTGTAAGTTATGTTTTTGTCAGGGCAGGAAAATCTCCTAATGATCTGTAGACTGTCTGAAAGGGATAGCTCGGATTATTTGAAGTGGGGTTGTAGGACGTACTTATCAATAGTCAGTGTATTACCTGCAGTAGAAGATGCAGGAAGCTAAACAATGTCCTGCTGTGGACAGAGTCAGCAGCAAAATGCATTTTAGCCACCTAAAAAAAAGGTCCACCTAATCAATATTAGTTGGACACAATATTTAAAATATTTTTGCTGTTTTACCTCGCCATCAGACACACTTTTCTGACGGGAAACCACTGTTATGTAAGCCAAACATCACTCTCTCCAAACCAACCAGACTCCATTGACAAAAATCATTAATTCTACTGCTGTCTCAATCTGTTAGTTTGTTTGTGTTATTGTGTTTTAAAAGGTTAGTTCGAATTCACAATAACAATAATAACAGCACATTAACAGATCGAGTCAATGTCTCCTGTATTCTGTGAGGTAAAATTACTGATTTTGCAAATGGCTGAATGGGAGAGAGTGATATTAACTTATATAAAGGTGGTTTCCCGTCAGAAAGACTATATGATGGCAAGGTAAAGAGGTGAAAATATTCTAAACATAGTGTAAACTTGAAGTGATTTTTGTTAGGTGGGCCTCTTTTACGTTTTGTTGTTAATCCTGTCCACAGCTTTACGTGGCTTAGCTTCCATGCCCGTACTCCACTCTGCTTCTCCAAACTGGGGGTGTGCCGACCGCCATCTACTGTAGGTGATTCACTGACTATGGCTGAGCACCTCATACAACACCACTTCAAATAATCTGAACTATCCCTTTAAGCCAGAGCAGGATTCTCGGCTGGTTAAGAAAATTAAGAAAGGGAGGGACCAGCATCACATCAAAGGATGTTCTCATTCTTACAAAAACTCAAATCTGTCTAACCCTTACGGTGGTAAAACTTGTGCTCACAAAAGGGAAAAACTGCATTCCGAAAAGAGCTGAAACAAACACGCAAACAACAAAAAACAGGGTAAAAATAACCACTGAACACACAAGAGGAGATCTCAGGGTGGTGAAGTCTGCTTCATATCATTTCTTTGTTTCTTATCTGATCGAATTTCTGCACTAAAATAGAAGAAGTGAAGACACAGAGGAAAGGCAGCAGTCATGATGACAGAGGGAACAACGTATCAGGATCTATGCAAAATACCAATACTTAAATTCAATATTTTTTACAGCATTTGTAGCCAAAGTAGTTCTTTGATTCATCCACAATCCCAAGATTGTGAAGATTATTTGTTGCTGAATAAAGTATCATGTATGTTTGTCATTTTAATTAATCCTAATACACCTTTAAATTTGCTTTACAATGATGTAATGCGCCAATGGCAACAGTCACGTTTACAACAAGTGAAAGTCAGAATTAGTTAATTAAGACTAGCATGGGAAACAAAAGAATACTTCAGGCAACAAATGTCTGTGAATCAGGATTTTTGGAAACTTTGTCCTCCAGTGAAGGCAGCACTATTCTGCAGAGGTGCCATTCACTGGAGATGAGCTGGAAAACAAAAACCATGCAGAGGAAAGAGACCAGGAAGACGCTGTGGGACAAAAAAGACCGGTGAGTTTCCAACCCAGAATGACTGTGGGGGCTCTCGGGGGGCTGAGGGACAAATAACGAGTGACAACATAAATTCAGAGGGAAAACAGAGGTTTACTATGAGGTAAGAGTCTCTGAAATACCTCCTGGGCTCTCTGTCTCCATCTCAGCCTCACCATTGCCTGCTGCTGCCTGCATTTGTTTCAATAATGGATTCTCCTGCACATCTGGAAATATGACGTTGGTTTGGAAGTTTTAATACATGGACAGAGGATGGCGTTTAAAGCAGGTGGAACTGACAGTGAGACCAGGGGAGAAACTTAGATTGATCACAAAAGAAAGATATGGAGCCCTGGAGTAGCCATAAAGAAAAAAATATATATCAAGGCCACGTTTTACTACATCGAGTACTCTAAATGGTGTTGCACGCACAACAGACCAGTCTAATGTGGGAAATTAACTGTATCTTGTGCACAAGCAGCAGCATTGCAAGCATTCAATGCAGTAAAACTTGGCCTCAATATTGTTTTTCTCTCTATGGTTACTCTGAGTCTCCATAGAAACATGATAAGAGGTCCATATTCACTGAAGCTGTGAAAAGTGTGTGCTGTATTACCAAAATGACCCGAAATTCACGCTATGCACTAACAGTCCTCTTAATAATGGCCAAAAAAAGTCAAATTTGATGGTCCTTCATATGCAAGTTTAGGAACTGACTTGTGGGCCAGAGTCTATATAATTCCTAAACATTTCAAACAGAATCTCTTCCTTATAAATTATTTTTAAAGATGAAGAGATAGACATTGTAGAAAGTTACAACAATGTAAAATGTAGTATCATCTGCATATTATGACACATCAGATGTTTTCACTCCAATATTAAAATAAGAAAATGCTCCAACTACACAGAGATGTCGGAGTCAAAATGTGAAGGTTTGGGAGATTTGTGTGCTTAATGCTCTTTTATAGTATGTGATGGTATCTTGGTGTAATTTTCATGTATGATTTAGTCACTTTTACCTCAAGTAACTACATGGATTAACATTTTTTTTCCAACCTTTTCTTAGAGTCCTTTTTTTTTTTACAACTTTACAATCTAGAATTTACCTTTAAAGATGTTTAAATTACAAATTCTTATCTTTACTTTTAATTTTTTACCACATCACACTATAATATAATACATTACAGCGAATATGATGACAAAATAAAACTTTCTCCTGACTGTCAGAAGTGTGGAGTTGAGTCACATGACTTGGACTCGACTTGGAGTTTACTACCAATGACTCGTGACTTCACTTGGACTTGAGCCTTTTGACTTGAAAACACTTGACACCTTCCCTCAAGCCCAAAGATTAAAAAGTCTGTTATTTAAGACGTCTGCCACAAATCAATTAATCTCCTGAATCAACTGAACTTAACACTATTCATTCTCAGCAAGTCGACACCTAATTCCTCAAATCCACTTTCTTTTAACCAAGCTGACAGCAGCCAATCAAGATGAAGCAGAGAACCATGAAGAACTAACATTACTGAGCTCCAAAAATAATTTTGTTTCCATACAAAAACAACAAGGTGCTCAACAAAAAATTAACTGCATTATGCAAAACAAGTGGCTTGAAAAGTACAGACAGACACAAGAACTTCCAACTTCGCGGAAAATTTGAAGTTGCAAGTTTTTTAGGACTTGAACCTCAAAGTTGCCTCCAAAGCTTAACTTGAGAGAGTTGAGACTTCCTTGTGGCTTGGGAAAACAATGACTCGATACTACCTCTGCATCAAATTTTGAAAATATGAAACCATTTGTTCATCATAATTCCTTAAGCTACAAAATAGATAAAGAAACTAAAGCCCCAAATCTTGTTTTTCATTGTAGGATTAAAATGTTTTTAGCTGTTTTGAATCATTTACCCTGAGGTTTTACATGACAAAGTGAATTCAGCAGGAACAGAATAAAAAGCAGCTGTCTGACAAAAATTTAAACAGGACTGAAGTTTCCATCGAGGATACTGATGTCCTCAGTGTCCTAACTTATAATGATGGAGAATAATTTCAGGCTACTTGTGAATCAGAACACCTCCTACACCGTGTTGCTGCTCAGGACGTCAAAGACTAGAAAAATCAAAGAGATGAAATGAAATGGACTATCTTTAAACTCTGACGCTTTGTTCTGGCGGATCAGCGGGGAAATGTACAGATGTGTTTAATGTCAAAGGCCTTAAAGAACAAAGGAGGGACGACCAAAGCCTGTCTACTACTTACAAGCCCATTCAGATTCGCTTGGCTGTTGGAAATTAGAGACTCTCCTTCAAATACAACTCGACCAGGGCCGTGACCTGCAGGACTGTGACCTGGATCACAGTCTAATTTATGGGCTTGAATTTGCTTCAGTTTGGGGAACCTGATGGAAATTCTACTAATTCTTACCTTTTACTTGAAGTGGTGCCCATTAAGAACCATACAGCATTATAATCATATTATAAACCTATTGTGAGTGCACAATCACCATAATCACATCATGATATAATAATTATTAACTACACAGCACTCAAGTGAATGTAATTTTCTCATTATGCGATGATTATAATGCATGTGCTCTTAAATAGATTTTTAATGGGTCACAATGCATTTTAAATAAATGCTACATAACAACTCAATCAGCAAATGAAGTCTTGATTACAAAGATTAATGGACATTATTTAGTATTTTAGCAAAGTTGAATCCACATCTGCAAAGGAAAGCACCTGATTCTTACTGCCTCAGTGGAGCAGAATCAAAATAAAATATGCATAATGCTGATTACATATTTAATGTACATTAAGAATACATCTGGGTAATCTCCGAGACTGCAGCACGATGAATGTAAAGGAGGCTGTGTTTACTCATGCACGCCAACTGGTTGCTGGGTAGCAGCAGCCGATGAATATCTAATCAGTTGTGCACATTGTCCTACATCTAAAAGAAACCTCAGAAGGAAACAGTGACAGGGAGTAAACGTTGTTTATTGTTTATCAGATATATCATCAAGGGGCTTCAAGTCAAGGATGTTTGTGCGTGTTTTACGTGTTCAGTTGACTTATTTATAGAGTCCATTCCGCTGATTCTACGCATGAAGTTCAATTTAATCTAGCACTACCCAGTCTGAAACAGATTTATTAAGTCTTCTGTGGAATTGAGAAGCTTTTTAAATGTTGAATCAGTAGGATTTGTCTGAACTTTTCATGAAAGAGTTTCTTGTTTAGTCTCATTCCAAAGATGTCAAATACTGACGTCCCAAGCACAGCAAAATAATGAGGGGAAAAAAAAGGAAATACTGGCACAGGGCAGGCACCACCACACACTTCTAGTGGGTGATGATTGAAAAGGATTATGTTTACATGAGTCTATACATTGTTTTTCTGGAAAATGTTGCATATTATGCCTTTTTAGTCTGAGAAAATAACCCTGATGTTGTCAGACATGGGCATTAACCAAGCGGAGAGGATTTAATGCTGTTGGCAGAATGGGGGTGGTATCAAACTCTGTAATTTCAAGGGTACCCACCAAATTACATGGGTACTACAGAGTACTGAGTCAAATTAAATCAATCAGTGCCAAATTTTGGAACTGCAGAGCACAAAATATAAGTAGCCAAAATTAGCTGCTTCATGTATTTATGTGTTTCAGTCTTTAAAGCGGCTCATTAACAAGTAAAACCAGATACAGACCAAATATCTCCTTTAACATTACCTGAATATATTGCATTAAAGTTCACTTTGGATTTTATTTAAATGTAACTGCCAACAATGGCAGCTTTGCAGCTATTGTGCAAACAGTTTGTTGACATTTACATGCAGGGTGCAAAAGTTTTATCAGACACTCAATAGATTACCATTGTTTTTCAGCTGGTGAGTGAAGCAAATCTATTCATATTCATATTTTATCAGCATTTAGCTGGCGGCTCTTTGCTTATTTTGTGCTGTGTTATTTAACCAAATTTCAGATATTGCTGACTCGACTTGCAATCTGAAAACAAAATGCTAACATGCAACAATAAAATATATGGCCCGGCATCGCCACCTAATTAAAAAATGTGAATTAGTCTGGAATTTCCAAAGGGCATTACCAACAGGTGCTAATTAAAATGCCTATTGCCAGTTGGATAGACCTACAACCAGTCAGAGCACCGAAACGTGATGTAGCACTGACACGTGCTTTTGGGGCGAAGCTTGGTCAGTTTTTAAGTTGGAAAATATGTTTCTGAAAACATTTGAAGAAAGAAATAGACAAAGCAGCAACAGAGTCTTCACTCGTATTTGATCAGTACTGCCTCATCTGACAGTTGTACTGTTGTGTGACTCTTAAAACCTGGAGCGGAGATCCACCTTCGTCAATCGTTTCAAAACCTGCCCCATATTAAATTAATGGTGTGACTGGCCCAAAGAGATCCAGGATTTGTGGAAATCCCTGAACAGGAGGGTTGTCAGACATATCTACCAGAGAAAATAAAACATGAGCTTGCAGATTCGTCTGTTTTCCAGGTTAGGAAATATATTATCCATACAAATCTACAGTGGACTGTAAGTGGTCAGAATGTCTCTTGCGAGACACTGATCTTTCTTTGTGAGTGCAATACTATATTGATGAAAAACTCCTTCAAAAACAACAAATGTTAACCACAGCACTAATACAGAGAAGTTAAAAAAATAAACAGATGATCAGAAATGCGAATAAAAGGCATATTGCACATAAACACGTTAAATAAAATGGAGCCTATGCTGTAGCAATGACTGAAATGTAGTTGTAAAATGGGATTTAAAACTGCAAATTGAATGTGAAGTGCGTGTTCACCTTTGCCCTGGCAGAAGTCCAGCATCAGGATGGTCTGGAGCAGCGAGTCGGTGTTGAGGGTGAGGTCAAACTCAGGGCCGACTTTTGGCTCCAGGGCCCCTTTAACCCACTGTTCCTGAGACGATGTCACCCGCTTGATCAGAGCATCAGAGATCTACACCCACAAACACAAACAGACAAGTTAAAGATTTTTTTGTAATTAAAGTTTTTATTAACATAGATACCATCCTGGAGGGGATGTACTCTTCTAAAATCTGAGGACCACTTGGGCAGCTGTGACTACCCTCACATTTATCACTGCAAAGTCATATTTTGATACATTTGGAAACCGTGTTTGGTCCCCGATCAGTCATAGTCTTGGTGATTTAGGTACTGTGGTACCTCACCACTTCCCTGTGTGTTCTATATTTTTTCCTAAAATGGGTAAACAAGTTTATATTCCCAGATTGCATGTAAAAATGTCCCTGTTTCTGCCTAACATTTCCAACATAAATCACTGGCCAACAAGCCCAAATAAAGGGAGTCAAATAAAACCTATCTATTAACTTATATTGATTAAATTGCCCCTGAGCCTCCTTTACATTTTTTCCAGTATTTTCAACCATTCCTCGTCACTCGGTTCACAGTTTAGATCCTTCTGCCAAATGATCCTCAGATTTTTACAAATATCTTTTTGTGAGCCCTTAAAGGATTTGTAGAACACAGCAGCCCTGTGTGGTGTACACGGTAAATCCAAAAGTTCCAACACTGGATTTTTATCCTGCGTGAATTGGCCCTTAGTAACACAGTCTCTGATTTGTAAATACTTCAAAAAATTACCTCTATATTTCATTATAAGTCACTGATTCCAGTAAACAGACTTTTTCCCAATAAGTACAGCCAGGTCGTGCCATAGAGAGGCATATGATTGTCTTAAGTGAGACACATCCCGTGTACTTCTCTCCAGAATGCCTTAGAATGAGCCAATGCTGGGTTAGAACTTGGACCATGTGAAAGAACATCCAACGGTTTAAAGGGGCTTACTAGCTCCTGTTCAGTTTTGATCCAGCTCAGCTCTCGGTCCATTCCCTTCTAGTGTTTAATCAATCTAGACATTTCAAACCATAGATTGTATAATCTTACATGGGGAGAGCCGTTCTTCCTGTGTCTCCTGGTGAACACATTTTCTTAATATTGATTCTCAGTCCTTTTCTGTTACATAGAAAATCTTAAACACCTGTGTTAATATATTGACAGGCAACATCATGGAAACATAATTGAATTGTGGGGCAACCACCATTTTTAATCACATTAATTTTCCCCCACAAAGTTAGTTTCAATTTTTCACATTTATCCAGGTTCATTTTATCTTCCGGAGGAGTGGTTCCATATTTAAGAGCACTATTTCCTCCAAATTTGGATCCATGTGGAGAAGATTAAAACACAGTGTACACAGTGAAGTAAGATGAGGACTGGAAAAGACTTGTACACTCAAACAAACACAGGGAATGGGAGCGTCTACATTCAGCGTCCACATTTAAATATGCTTGTAAGGCTGTGATACGCTCCCTGCATACAGAACAGCCTCTGTTCTGGAAACGTTCCATTAGCCCGGCTTCATTACATTGTGTCTGACAAGTGAAATGAGGCGCGCATTAGTGCAGTTCAAATATTTAAGGCTGAGAATTAGACCCCTCGTCGTCTGCTGGTAAGAGCTTCACCGCCTCAGGAAAAATAAAGTTAAGTGAATGCATTACATTAAACTACACTCAACTGCTAAAACTGGGATTGCTATCTTAAAAGGCAAAACATGAGCCGGGGATTTGGAAATTCTTCCTCAAGCATTAAAATTGCTTCATTTAGTTTCATTTTGCCACTTCAGATTAGCTGCATCATATTTCCAAATGGTCCCTAAAGTTACATTTAACACCAAAATTGAACTTTGACTCCTTAAGAGCCTCCAGTAAGGATTTAGGCGTTGGCAACCATGAAGAACTACATGATCAATATGTTATAAAATATTCAGATGAAATGGAAGCCAAGGGTATATATGTGTGTGTGTGTGTGTGTGTGTGTGTGTGTGTGTTCCGTCCCACAGGAGTGTCTTTGATCTCTATTTCATCCCTCCCTTTTACCTTCCTCTATTTCTCTCTTGCTGTCTCTCTCCAAGAAGGAAATGATTCATAACCAGACGCAGAGACATGAGAATTTAATCTCATGAAATTCAATAGAAATCGAAGCAGCCAAAAATGTAGCTCAGGAGGTTGAAGGCAGTCAAAAAGACCATGTGTTCTTGTGTTGTCTTTGCTTTCTGTTGGAAAATGTTCTTTGCTATTTAAAGGACCAGTGTGAAGGATTTAGTGGTTTCTAGCAGAGAGGTTGCAGACTGCAATCATCTTGTCTCAATCTTCCTTTCCAAGCATGTAGGAGAACCGACGGTGGCTGGCTGGGTATCCAGTGTTTGGTTTGTCCATCCTGGGCTACTGTAGAAACATGGCAGTGCAATATGGCAGACTCCACAGAGGAGGAACTGCTTCCTCTTTAGATATATAGGGCTCATTCTAAGGTAATGAAAACATAAAGATTCTCTGGCCCATGATAATCAAAGATTGAATCGTTAGTTGGAGACCTCTCTGTCAACAGTTTTTTCCAGTCAAGCTTTTTGTCAATCAGTGTGCATCATAGTTGCAGGATATAACAGATAGAAGTTTGCAAAAATGCACAGGGAGAACATTTTAATGAGGAATTAAGGGAAATCATAACTATTTTTAATTTATATTTATGTAGGTGGTGTAAGAAGTTGAAATGAGTGGTTAATAAACAAGTTTCCTCTCTTGTTTTTTAGCTGCATCATTGTACATGGAGAGATGCTATGGAGAACCAAAAATGACATAAGTATAAATAAATAAATAAATAAATAAATGTATAAATAAATAATTAAATACACGAATAAATGATAAACCAAGGGCATTTTGGTAATAAAAAAGGCTATTTCTGTATTTTTACATTTATTTATTTATACATATATTTATTTATTCTTTTATTTCTACATTTATTTATTTATTTCTACATTTATTTATTTAATTTATTTTTATTTCAATTATTTATTTATTTCCACATTTATCTATTTCTATTATTTAATTTATTTATTTATTTATTTCCACATTTATTTATTTATATGTTTAATTATTTATTTATTTCCACATACACACAAATGATATAAAAAGAAATGACCAGCGCTACAAACAACCGGCGTACTTGTGTCTCCATTATAGCTGACGTTTTTTCTCCTTACTTTTCAGCGCTTTCTGATTTCTACCGGTAGTCATGGAAACATGACTGCCCTCCAGTGGTGCGGTGTTTGGTCCAGAGTGACAACAAGCATGTGTGACCACACTACTGAAAAATTAAACAATATATTATTTTGCATCTGGAGCGCACACTAGTGCTACTAAACATGTGTGAAAGCACCCTGAATGTAAATAAGACAGACTAGACGGAATTATAATAGGCTGATATAACGTTACACACATTACCTTATCCCATACTGTGCCGATGAATTATTCTCTCACACACGCCGAACTGTGCAATGTCTCCAAAAATGCCCTTGGTTTATCATTTATTCGTGTATTTAATTATTTATTTATACATTTATTTATTTATTTATTTATACTTATGTCATTTTTGGTTCTCCATAAGATGCAGCAGCATGGCAGAGTATAAACTTTGCACTTTCTCTTAATCACCACAAACCACAAAATGGACTGTGATGGAAGTGGAGAAGAGTGAAAGACAACTCTGCAGGTGAGCCCTAAAGCATCTATTAACCAGAGCGCACCACAGAGCGTGCAGGGCAGGTGACACTTGTTTACTTGTGCTTGTTTCTGCTACTGACAGGCTCAGATTGTTACTGACTGATGTTATGGAATAGATTGCAAGACTGAGTAAGACACATTTGGTTAAACCAGAAACAGCATTTTGATTGTTTGCACCAAACTAACCAGACTCCTTTCGCAAAAAACTGTCATCGTCAATTCGAAACAGAATAAAACTCAACAAAAATTGTGTTGGTTTGTCTTTTCACTGTTCCAACAATCATCAGCTCCCGTTAGCATTTAACAGGCAGCAGCTTCATGCCCTTTGTAAATTTAATATTTTAAACCTCATTATTAAGTTTTTATTATATTTGTCTGTAGTAGCGTAGTGTTAACAATGTTACTTAAAACCTTCTTTCTTAGTCCTGGAACCCAAATCATTTTCTGATATGCCAAAAACAAACAAATGAATGAATGAATTAATTAATTAACATCCTATACATGGGACAATTAGTCCTCAACATGGGACAACGGCCTGAACTAACGACTACTAGTCTCGCTCTTTGAGACCGAGATCTCATTTACAAGTGAGACGTGAATACAGAGTAAAAATAAATAAATGAAATAAATAATAATGATAATGGTAATGACACAGAAATATAATAATAGAAATATTTTAATACACATTCATATTGACCACAGACCAAAATATTGCTGATGACAACTCCAGTAAAAAGTAAAAAAAAAAAAAAATTCTACCGGCTTTGCCTGCATTCGTTGTTTTACATGATCACAGCACGTTTGTAAAGTTTTATAAATTGTCAAGATGTTGTCATAAAAGAAAAACTCTCATCAGACAAGTGCTTCATCCAGCTCCCTGGCAGGAAAACACTATGGACACGAGTCCTCAGGGTGACACTTTCTTCTAAGCAGGTGCACATGTCACATTTGACCTTTCTCAGTTTGACCTAACATGCACGGATCAATAACTATTGATCAGCTCTAGAGCGTCTGAGCCTGCTGATAACTAAACATGTCGGGTCAATTAAAAATAGATCAGCTGTAGTATTAGTGAAGCAAGTCAGATGCATCCTGTGTGGGTGTGTTGTCCTGTTTTTCTCACATCTGTGGTGACTTCTTCCTCCTCTGACTGTAGCTACAGTGTTTTAACTGTCCTGGATTCAGAGACATCAGAGGCTCCCTGCAAAGCTGATTTCTCTTTTTAAGCTCAAAGGAACTAAGTTTTCACTCGTCCTCCTCCTTCTTTTCCTTCTTTTCAACTTTAAAATCTACATTTTTGGCTATAAATACAGAAAAAGTTGATTTTTTTTAAATGTACAGTAAGACCCCACACTGTGTTTGCCTTGTGATCTCTGAAACTGAAGTCTTAATTTAAGGAAAAGAGAGGGCTGGTGTTTGTTTATTTTTCTTAATGATCAGCAATTTCCCCAAAGAGGCTAAAAACCAAGAATTAATTAATTTTGCCACAGCCTGATGTCTCTGTATATCTGTGTCCCACAGAACTCCACTTATTGTTGTTGTGTATAATTTTTAAATGATAACGTTCAGGGACATTTAATAAATAGATTAAGCAATCTGTTTTAATGTAATACTTATATTTTATGTGTCTTTGTCTCTGTCATTATACCTGCCTCATGACCACAGTTGAAAATTACACAAGAAAGCCTGTAACTTAAAACTTCATAAATAAATTAATAAATCCCAACCTCCTCCTTCAGTTAAGATCCTTTAATTCGTACTTCTGATATAAACTGAAGGAGTGATCCCTTTTAAGCTGAGAAAATTCTCCAAAGTCTTGTGTTACATAAATTGTTTAATCCATTGGACTATTTAATAAATCCTTTGACTCAGACCTCAAAGCAGGGCTGTTTCTTCTAGATCATGAAAAGTTGACATTTTGGAGATTTATCACAAGTTTTCTACTTCGCTAAAGGAGAAACTTGTATCCATAGCTAAACTGAAATATTCATTTATTTTATTTAAACTTTATTTAACCAGAAGAGTCCCAACATATAATTAACAAGCATTGAAAGTCACATTAAAAAAAGACATCCAATGGAATCTGCCTGTAATTCTCTCATTTTGGATTTAAAAGCATTTAACAACACTAGGTCTCTGATGTGCAACAAATTTCAGGCTAAAATTTGAATTTCTATTTAGGAATTTGGGACAGAGAGCATAAAGAAGTCCTAAGAATGCAGTGAATACTGTCTGATTCTGTTTTTCTGCTCTGTGGGAGCAGACCAAGAATTGCCCTATATAAAAGGGTGTACCAATGTAAGAGCCTACAGGTGGCCAGACCAGGCCATTCTACCTGAGAGTGTAACTCACAGTAGTGGGAACCTCAAGGACGCATAAGGTAAGTCGTATCGACCACATGAATGCACAGAGCAGAGGAATGTATATACAAAAGATCACCATAGTCCAACACAGGAACTACATTAGGAGATGTGCAGATAGCAGGAAGGAAGTCTTACACTCACACAATCTCAAACACACATAGGCACACACAGACAGTGGGTTAGATACCTGGAGGAATCCACTGGGATCATTCTCTTTGAGGACTTCCAGACAGTACTCCATCATGCCGGTGGTCTGGCGTAGCTTCATGGTGCAGTGGGTGATCTGGTCACGCACCACCTGACAAAGAGGAAATAATTTTTAAAAGTTATGGAATAGAGCAAGGCTTCTGTAATGTCTCCAATGCTTTTTAACATAAAAAAAAGAGACATGGATCCTAATGTGACTGTTTGGGTCATGTTAATTTAAGTGCTGAGAGAACAAAGGGCTTGTAGAGAATATGGCACACTCTCTACAAGCAAGCAGCCATAATATACTTGGTTTTACTTTGTGTAAAGTGTAAAACTCCCTGACATTACCTGACTTCAGAGAATTCATTAATGTCCTACATGTAACAGCTCAGCAAGCCTCCTGCAGCAAACATGCAAATTTGCATGTTTGCTGCAGGAGGGAGGCAAAGGTCAGCAACAGGTAATAAATAACCACACTCCAAAACTTGACCAGTCAGCTGCTCTGAGCTGCTCATAAACAAAATACCACATGTGCCAATATAACTGTAAACAACAAAGACTAATGAAAACATTTTCACACAGCTTGTCATGGCTGAATCCAAATGGAAAAGGTTATGTTGTGTCTTTGCCAACACTTGTAAAAAGATTAATCAAAGCATCTATTCCACCTGCTGCAGCTTGATTATCAGCTGATAGAGATTCAACATCACACCAACCGCCTTAACCAGGATTCCCCACCCTTGATACTACGAAAAAACAGCACTTCAGCGTGACCAAATGGAGCCAAAAAAAAAAAATAAATAAAGAGCCGAATCCAAAGGGGGCTTAAGCCAAAGAGCTCAGTGTCCAGAGGGCAGGCAGAGGTCAAAAAAACAGAATGCGGGCAAAAAACTCAGACATTATGGCTCCGACTGATCACCAGATGATTTGGCACGGTGTAAGTGGAGAATTAGTGGATGATACAGTTTTGTTTTTGTTTTTTTCATAAAAAGCACAGTACTGATAAAGTCACTGAACACTGTCTAGTTTTGCTGCTGCAGACACAATTTCAGGCAGGAAAATAAAGACTTAGCTGAACTGATTTCTTGAATGAGCACTCAGGTCATTTCTTTTACATAACGTTTGTATTTTCAATACTATAAAATGTTGCTATTGTATTGTATTAAACATGTAGCATTGAAAAAGTAAGAAAGTATCAATATTTTTGACAGGCCTTACTCGGAGGACAGTGGAAAAATGTTTCAAATATCATTCAGTAATGCAAACACGAACAAAAATGCAGAAAAGTTGGAAAACTTCATGCGACAGACACATACAGTACATTTAATAGCCAAGGCTGTGGGAAAGTGGTGCTGAGGGTGCTATAGCACCCCCTGTAGGAAGGTAGAGGACCTGCATATTCACAACTACAGTATAATAAAAATAAATAAATATTTTCACAACTGTAAATTAAAAAATGATAAATTTCATTTAATTTTTTGTTTGGTTATGTTGTTATTCTAATTCTATTTTTATTTCGGTTCCAAATTTTCAGTCCGGTTGGAAATTAGGTTCAGGTTTTATGATGTGACTGTGCACTTGTTGCAAACAGAGCTCAGAAAGATCGAAAAGAGCAGCGCCCCCCCACGGGAAACATGTTCACACGGATATGTTAACTGCATGAAGAGGACAAGAAATAAGTTTGGACTGGCAGCTAATCTGAATTGCACCACTGTTTAAGTTGGTGATCTTCCTCCGGCAGCAAGTTGTTATATATATGAGGAGAGTAATTTGGATAAGTGGGGAGCAAATGTGCAGATAGGTGTGGATCAGGTGATTGGAACTGGCTGGAACAGCAGGTGAGTAGTGGCTGACAGGTAAAGCAGATGGGAAAAAGGTGCAAAAATTAACAAACTGGCTGACGGACTGACATGCGGTGAGGTGAGTATTATTACATCAACCTTATCAGCCTTAAACAGACAGGTGTGATTTTTCTCTCTCTCTGTAGTCTTTGAATCTCTCTCTCCCTCACACAGACACAAACTCAGATACACACAGACATCCCAGGCCATGTTCTGGCTGAACTGCGAGCAGGAGGGAAATGAGATTTGGACGGGTGTCACAACCAGTCATTCGAGGCTAATTGAAACTCAGCGAACTGTCACTGCCTTATTAGGCTTTTGTTTACATTTCCTAACACCTGCACCATATTTCAGCTGATCAGTGATCTTTAACTATCTGCTCAAGATATAACTGACACATGTATATAATATGTACTGCACATGTAGTATGTGTAGGCGACAAATACATCAACTTTTCAAAGGTGAAGTAAAAGATTAGACAGAAAGCGTCTTGTGATGTTGGTGAATCCATGATAATTAATTACAACCGTTAACCGATGGCCGCCAAAATAATTTAGTGAGTTAATTATACAGCGTCTCAGAAATTAGTCCCCTGGTTTATTTAACGGTTAATGAGATCGCAGTTAATTATTCACCTGTCAACTGCGGTACAAACGGAAATATGAAGAGCGTGAAGAGTCAACTGGGAGAGGATCAAAACAATCTACAATCTGAGCTGAAGTGTGTGTTTTGTGTGCCTGCTGGGTCAAAGGTCATGAATAAACAGCAGAAATATTGGATGAGAAAATGCATATGTAGTAATTAGATTCCAGCTGTGTCTGCATCAGATTGTTTCTTAGTCTTGCGATCCACACATTTCCAATAACTCCAGAGCATTGTAAAGTCCAAAAGTCAAACTGTCAAATTTCTAGTTCACAACAACTTTTAATCTAATTATATTCTCTGCTTCAATCCACATTTGTTTGCATTTAGCCTTTGTTTTACAGCCGCACTGTCTTTAGCTTTGTTCAAGGATTTAGGATTAAAGTTGAAGAATAAATCAAAGGTAAAAAAAAAAAAAAAAGATTCTCCATCTTGTATTTTTGTACCTACATGTCACCTCAACACTACCACGCAGATAGAATTTACCTTTAGCGAAAAACACACACACAGACCCTCAAATTATTTACCAAGAGAAAATTAGCTTTTCAATCCAGCTCTTATCTCTTGTGTAAACAACATGAAGTGTGGAGCGTGAAGCCTGAGCAAATCTCAGATTTATTTCAATTTCCTTCTGTCCCGTTGAGACGTGCCGTCAGCTCCCTCCCACACGCTCCTGACGGCCTGGTTGAAGGGATTTTTCAATATGTTCCACATGCATCTGAAATGAATTTGAGGGTGAGAATACTGAAACATGTTAATGCAAGCCCAGATTTGAGATACCAGGCAGGCACACTGACGATCACAGCCTCCTCATCACACTCTGGACCGCATTTCAGATCAGGTCAGAGCAACATCTTAGGTCGATTTTATCCATTTTTGGTAGTTTATGGAGCACAAATACACAGTCTTTACTTCAGGCATAGTGTAAAACCAGAATGTAATGATTTATATACAATAATTCTGTCAGTGAGGTAGAAAATAAATGATAATATATGTATAAACCCTGCAGGAGCTTTGTATTGGCTGTATAATGCTAATACTTGTTACTGGCTTGTTTTTTCACATTTATGTTGTCACTTTTGAATGCATTATTGCTTTAAAACCTATGCTTAAATGTGCAGTTATGTTTCAGCTTTAAACAATGGTCAGATTTAAAGATATTTATCAGCAGCACTAAACTGGCAGGTTTGGTCTAAAATAAATTGACAGTATTGACTCCTGACTTCAGTAACCGAGATCAGATGAACCTTAATCTCATTCATAGAAGGACTCAGACACACACTCATCTGTATGAATGAGAGAGAAGTGAATATTAATCCATCAGCCGCTGGATTATGGCTAAGACTAGGTTGCAGTATGTTTCTGTGTGTGCACCTCTGATCATGAGAGGAGAAGTGGGACATTTAACTTGTCCGTTTGAGGCTTAAGACTTGGTTTTATGGGTTAAGGTTCGAGTTAGATTTAGGTCGGTAAGGACTGATATTAGTATTGCCATGTTATCCTTGGACTTAACAGTGTTATTTCTCCTTAGCAGCTAGGCAGTTAAAATCCACTGATTTTGCATTGCACTGCTATAACACGGTCAAAACCAGAGATATCCTCTTTTTTGTTTCATGCGTTCTTTTTCTTTGTCAAAATCTGGCGCCTACATTACCGACAATGCAAGTCAACCACGAGCAATTCAGTCAAGATTTAGCTGGGTTGTGTTTAGAAGGGAACCATACATTTGCAAAACTCTCACAAAGTATGTATGCTATATTTCTTTATTGTGCACGTTGTACAAATATGTTATGTTTAAGATCTGCTGAGGTTTAGGGACAAAAAACACCTTGTAAGTGTGAGGGAAAGATCATAAAAATTATTAGAATGATCACTCATGCCAGATCTTTTGCAGGTCTGGGGTTCTCCTCTAGACATGACCATTCACCGACCAATCACAATCTCTTGGGCGGAGGTATGCTGCAAAACAGCATCATGGAAGAACTTGTTTTGGTGGAACATTTGCACATTGAGAGGCAAGCCCCAGGATTAAAATGTCTAATTTACCACAAAAGAAAAGGTAACAGCTGCTGACTTGTTTACATTTGTACCATTAGCAGCCCAGGTGCAAATTTGCCATTTTCAGCATGTAGGCTGCTATCAGATGGTTCCTGGGGACACTGAATATGCAGATAGTGGATGCTGCGATGCCGCCTTAAACAAGCGATATTACAACAAATTACAATACTTGTAATATGTTATATAATAGTTTTAGAATTTTGTTACAAACAGCCACACACATCCATCAACACAGACAGATATAGTGAGTATTGTCTGGCTGTTCTTTGAAAGAGGAAACCAAAATATGTTGCTTTTAAGGGATTAAGCTTTGGTGAATTTTAAAAACATCTGCCTTTCTTGGCATAGACAGTCTTTAGATTTTTTTTATTTTATTTTTCGGTTTTGTGTCTGGTCACAGCTGTATGTACGAAAACAGATTAAACGGCTTGTAAGTGCTTTTGAAAAAAAAAAAAACAGGAGAGGGCAAAGGTTGAGCTCACAGCCTGAAAATATGAAGATCCACTGAAATAGATCGTCTTCTAAAGCTTGAAAAAGATTTGTGCTTTTTTGGAACAGCAGTTACATAACTTACTTTTGTGCCTGTAGTCGTCCAAGAATGAACACAGGCTGTACTCAGTCACGTAAGGTAAAACTGTATAGTTCTTTTTCTGAGTTGTGTGGCAGTATTGTGAAAAACTGCAACTAATGTGTGAAGATTCTTGGTTAAAATTAATTATGACATCCACTTTAAGTCCACTTACATAATCTAATATTATTTTGCCAAATTGTGACATAGTTTAGAGGTTTAACATGAATTTAAAAAAAGAGAATTAGAGGAATGTTTTTTAAAAATGTGAGCTGAGTGTTGGAACAGTAAACACACACACCATCATAAAAACACCAGCACACTGATACACACAGTATTGAACTTTTCTATCATTCCATAAAACTGTAGTGCAGATCAATCCATGCATGGACATGCATTAGCTTCAAAAAAACAGGTCTAGAGAAGGTCATACATGCTTTTATATCATTACATCTTTATCATCTTAATTCATTGTATTCAGGGGTTAAGCCCCAAAAACAATCTCAGGCTTTCAGTTTGTACAAAATGCAGCTGCTTGGGTTTTTAACAGCAATTCATAACACTTCTGTTCTGGTCAGTTTTAGAGTTGATGTTGCATTTAAAGCACGTCAAAGACAAACTGTTAAGCCCCTTTCCCACTGGACAAAAAAACCCACCGACATCTGGCTTTTGTCTTCACTGGCACATCAGCATTGAATACGCATCTGAAGTTGCTTATTATTATTTGGAATAAGTCAGCTCGGCATAATTTAAAGAGGTTGCTACCTTAACGCACCAAGATTATTCCCTTCAACTGAAGGATATTTTTATATACTTGTTTATCTTAACTGTAAAGTTTCTTTTTACAAAGCAACACAGATTAATACAACATTTTTTTCAGTTTCTGATTTTTCAATATCCCCAGTTCAAAGGGGGAGGCGGTGGTGGGATTCAAACAGTTTGTAAAACTTAGTTCAGCTAAAAATGAAAAGAGAGGGAAATAAAAGGTACACTGTGAGGGTGTGGAAATATATTTCATAATTATTTATATGCCAAAATTAAATCATAATATGTAATAATGTTTTGTAGGTACAACAACTGTATTCACAGTTTTCAGTCATGTCACATGCACGGTGACCTGGAGGGCAAAAACACTGGGCCAACATGGCGGCTCACACCAGACTCTCCATAGAGACGAAGCACAAGCCACTAAAATTTCCCTCTGTTTCAAGCCACGATTATTTGGATCACCTCTCAACTAAAGAAAAACAAAGATATAAAAACAAACTACAAGTTTTGCGATCCTTATACAGCCCCTGTATCTGAGTCACTAAAGTTGCTGCCAGAGCTCAACTTCATCATGGTTTACATCTGTCTTGCGGAGAATCTCTCACCTGATCTGGGTGAAAGTGTACAAAAGTACAGACAGTTATATGTATTTTTGATCTGGATGGGTCGAGGATAGGAGGATAAGAAATTCTTAATTGTCAAAGCAAAGGTGTGTATTAATTAACTGATGTTAGCTATCTAACATTAACGATGACATTAATGACATAAATCTAATCAAAACTTTGGTAAAGTGTTCGCTGCTAATACGTGTGTACTCTGACAGATGCCACTGTTTGCCGTCCCTGGTGACAGAAGCACGTTTAATGGCACAAATCCACAATCTCCTCCTTTCTGGGTTTTCTTTGTCGGACGGGATTCTGTAGAAACACAGACCAGGCCTGTCTCCTCATTGATTTGTGCATCCGATTGTACAACAACTATCTGAAACAACAGAGACCATTCAGTTCAGCTGGCAGCTGAAGACAGTATTGTTTTGCCCTCCAAGGGAGCGTTCCCATACAGATATATACCATCCGGTATAAACCATGTTCACTTCTGGTCTTCTGTCCAAATACAGACACAGATCATTTTGTTGGTTGTACAGATACATAAGTAGCCATGGGTATTTATTGCCTCCAGCTTGGGAGTTTTCCAGGAAAATCAGGTGGGTTGGCATGTATGAGTGAAGCGACAGTGAAACTTAAGTAACTTGAAACTTTGAACTTGAAGTTTACTTTTCGTATCACACAGGACTCACACCCCAGTCTCCTGGGTGAAGGTCCTGTGTTTGTTTGAGCCACTCATCCATCCCACCTCCTCCCTCAGACTTCCTCTTTCCTTAAACTTCTCCTGTTGTGCTTACTACGCCAACTAGAGGTTGCTGCCTAACAACAAACAGTAATATGAATCAGAATAAGCTGCTTGCACATGAGACCTAACCCGCACGTTTTTCTGTTTCTTGGAAATCATAATCAATGCCAGATGTCTGATACAGCAGCATCATCTGCTGCTTTATGTGGCTCACAAATTTGGGTTTTGAGCCTATAAGCATTTAAGCCTCTGCCTGTCTATCTTCTTTTGTCCTCACATGAATAGGAGCCTGTAATGAAGGAGATAAACAGTGTCCTGAACATGTATTCATGTAAAAATGTGTTTTAGTTTATCAGCCATCTACAAGCAGCTATTCTTCTCTTGTTTCAGCCTCGTCACAGTCTCCAGCGCTTTGCCCTCTGGCTAAATCTCAATCCCCAGCCTGGAGATAATGACAACAGCTGTCCTTGGGGCTTCTGTCCAACCTCCCCCCTCCTCCTCCTCCTCCCTCCCCTGCCATCAGCCAGACGGTCAGTCGGTCGGTGGGCACATTGAAGCTGGGCAGGCGTCCATGTAATACTCTACGACTTAGGAAAACCCCAGTGGCGGATTTACAGAGAGAAGTAAAAAAAAAAAAAAAAAAAAAACTAGACTGTGAGCTAGAAATTGGTGGTTTAGGAGCTAAGATTTTTTCAGGTTCAAAGCCCTGAAAACATTTTTCTAATCAGATTCTTACCTTAAACAGTGGACTCACTATTACATTTTGTTAGAAGAAATAGATTTCAAAGAGATTTTTGTATTTGAGCTCTGGGCGTAATATGTTTGAGAGGACTGTTGTCAAGAATTTAACAGCATTAGCTCTTAGTTAGTTGTTAGAGTTTGTAACTAAGAATGTTTATGTCTAACTTGATTTTACTTAATTAGCCATATAAATATTTCACCTTTTTCCTTGATGCCGAAATGTGGTGGAGTTTGTTATAGGGTCTAGCATGACCATGCTGTGACAATAATGGCATTTTAAAAGAGTAATCTGTAGCAATTGCTCATGCAAAAATGAGTGCTGCAGTCTAAATAGTGAGTTGTATATTAAATAGGTTGAAATCCAATTTAATATATGATCTATGGCTGAGGTGAGTTGTTTCCCCCCCTGCCCAGATTGGGGGAAGCTCTGCAGGCTGCAGGAGCTCTGCAGGCGTACAGGACACACATCGTAAATTGACAACAACAAACAAGAACGAGTCCTACACTGATCAGCTGTTTATAACTGTCAGTTGTCTGTCAATGTAAAGTTAAGCCTGTTATCCTGAAAACAAAAACCCACTGCTCTGTTAATACGCACTCTGGAATTCAGTGACTGTCTGTCTCAACAACTCATTCAGCAAACATTCTGCATTCACTTGAATTCTAATTTACATGAAATGGGTGAACAAAATCAGTTATTCCGGCCACAGAAATGGAGTACGCTATGGTTGTAGTGTTGTTTTCAGAGAAGCAAGTATTTCAACTTAGCATGTTTCCTTAATATCTGATGGCACATGCCCAATGCCAAATGCATACATGTTTTAAGGCCTAACATGACCACCCCATGACAATAAAGGCATTTTAACAGTTTAAAAAGAAAGTGCCTTGGAGGTTTCTTTGATTTTTGTGTATCCTTATCCAAAAAGCACCTCATTCAAGCTCAATTTGAGTTCAGGAAGCACTCTTACCTGACATTTTTTTATATAAATATTTGATGTGAAAGAGAAGTACTTCATATTTGTGCACGTAGATAGTGCAGCTGGTAGCTCCTTCAAACTTTTTTTTTGCAACTTTTCTCTTTTATACTGTCATTTTTTCGGCTTTATTGCTGAAACACATATCGCCTATGACAGAAATACAGTCATATAAATTGAACAAGGAAGTGGGGGGATTGGATTAAAGAGTAGTGGACCTTGAGACAATCTACAATGTGCACATGGCATCTTTTGGCTATGCAATCAGATCAGCTGGACGCACCACCACAGACCACCCCACCAGGAGTGGAGGTGAGTGCATAAGAGCCATGCTAACCAAGCTTGGACTCTGGAAAATGAAATGGACAAAATGGGAGGCCTGCTCCACCAGAACATCCTGGATCAAGCTTTTGCACTCGATGGGCAGACTGTTCTCGGAGCTGGATGCAACATGCAAGACTCCAGCATGATGAGGGGAGGAGGACTCTGTGTTTTTACACTGATGATGCTTCCTGTACAAACTCAGTCACAGCTGATGAACAATGTTTCAAAGATGTCAGACTTTTTTAATGTGAGGATATGAGGCTCATAGTCCATATTATCATCACCATCTTGTTGCTTTTGTTTATATTCAACCTGATGCAAATTCAAAAAATGCACTACAGAATTATTTCCTGGGTGTACTCATGTATAAATAACTTTATATATTGTTTTATTTTATTTTGTTTTATAAGTTAGCCTATTTAACATTGAATTTAATTATCTTATATATGTTATGTGTGTGTAGTATCAAAGAACCACAGCTCTCATTTTGTTGTGCATCTCTGTGTTGTGTAATGATAATAAATGGCCTTGCTGAACTGAAGTTTTCAGCAGCTTTATGAAACTGCAGTGAACAGTTTCAATGTTTTTTTTTAATCTACTAATGATAATGTGCATTTACTGAGATATATTGAACTGCTATAAAAGAAAGAGAGGCAAACAGGTGCTGCACATAATTGCAGTCGTGGGTGGTTGGAGCGGATAGACGGGAAGATAAAGCAGGCAGACAGATACCATTTCTCAAAATCAAATAACCTCAAATATGCTTCTCGCCTTAGGCAGGAAAGGAAGGAAGGAAGGAAGGAAGGAAAGCCTTTTTGTTTTATTCATCAGTAAAGAAAACAGATGAAGAGCGATGGCGAGCTGTTTGCAGTATTGATAATGTGCCTTTGTTGAAAGGAAAAGTGTCAGTTCAATGCAATCATCAAGAAAAAGTTGAAGATGCTTATTGAAGATTCTTTCTGTTCTTCTCAAAGCAGCTGATGGAACCAGAACTAATTCACATTTTATCTTATTTTAGTTAACAGAAGCTCAGTTAATTAAAAGGCTGGATGAACACCCAGCTACATACAGATCTTCTGAGAAGCTAAGGAATAAATCATCCCACCTTTAGTTTGTACTCCTTCTCCTTGGTGACTTTGGTGAGCAGTTTGGCTTTCTGTCTGGTGAGCGCTTCAATCAGAGAGTCACACTGGGCCACGAGACAAGCTTCGAACTCCACACCGTTCTCCTGGAGTAACACACACACAAACACACATTCAGACTGTAGTCAGATTTTTGCACACAGAAAGTCTAAAAAGCGTACAAGTACAGCTGAAGCCATCAGTGAAATATTTGATTAACAAAAAAAAAGTAATCGTCAACTTTGCTCCTTGTTAACATCCTGTGGCTCCAGCTTCTCAAAAGTGAGGATATGCTGTTTTTCCTTTTAATTATTTTAATTTAATTTTTAATAAACAAAAAAATTTTGAGGTTTGGAGTGTTTATTGGACAAAACACAGCACTAGAAAGGTGTCACTTTGCTCTCTGGGTAATTGCGACAGCATTTCTCACTATTGTTAGAATTTTTACAAAGCAAATAATCAGCCGATTTATAGAGAAAATAATCAGCAGACTAATCCATAATGAAAAGAATCATTAGTTGCAGTCCTATAAAAAAAATGTTAAAATTTAGCTCTACCTCATCCAACAGTAAATCTTGCTTTTACATGAATACATGAGTATTAATAATCTAATGATATAATATGTAAAACATGAATATGTTTACTTTTAATACTTACCTACTTTTATTTACATTTTTTAATAAGGAACTTTTCCTTGTAATGGAGTATATTTACAGTTTGATATTAGTAGAGCTGCAACTATTAATTGATCAATTATTAAATTAATCGCCTATTTTGATGATCGATTAATCAGTTTGAGTAATTTAAAGAAAAAAGTCAAAATGATCTCATTTCAGTTTCTCAAATATGAAGATTTTCAGTTTTCTTTAGTTCTCTACAACAGTAAACTGAATATCTTTGGGTTGTGAAGAAAATAAGACATTTGAGGACGTCATCTTAGGCTCTGGGAAACACTGACTGCCATTTTTCACCATTCTTCTGACTATTAATCGATTAATCAATAAAATAATCATTAGTTGCAGCCCTATTAGTGCTTTTACTTGACTAAAGGATCTGAATACCACCTCATTATGGGCTTTGGCCAGAATTTAAAAAAAAATCATCATAGTGACTAAAATAGATCTGTTGGTGTATTTTTCTTCATTCAGCAGCACAGACCTGCTTTGTGTTTGTTAATTTAACAAGATCTTTTTCTATTTTTGTTTCCACCAAACAAAACAGTATGAAGTGTTTATTATCTCCACAGACTGCAGATGAAAACGACTCATACCTCTTATTTGTACAGCTGCCATGCTCTCCACTACTTTCCCCTCAAGACACACATGTACATTATACATCATACAAATACTGTATACATACAGATTATGGCTAAATGTATGTGGACAGACAGGCTGCAGGTTAACACATCCAAACAGATCTGCTTCTGTACTAATGGCTCTCAGCGTTTTTATCGAGCACTGTTTTAGTCTCTTTGTCAGGCGTTGTCTCATCACCACCACCACGAAGCAGAACAAGCACAATACAGACACAGACACATTCATCCCTCAGGTGATTGTGATCTGTTTGATTGATCACAATCACCTGCTCTGACTGGTCGATCTTTGTGAGTAGATTGGCTCTCAATCATGCAGACTACAATCACCTGAGTGATCTGAGTGATGAATGTGTTTGTGTGTTTCTATGTCGTGCTTGCAGGGCGCTATTAGTAAAATGTATGTGGACACCCAAATTACCCATCATGCACACTACAAGAATTTGTTGCAGCTTCAACTCTAGGAGGGTTTTGTTGTCCACATTTCTGGGCTTTTATTCATGACAGATTTTTTTTGGAATAAATCAACATCTAATTGCAGAATGAAGGGAGTCCCTGTTGGTCAGTTGGTGGAGCATGCACCCATCTACTGAGCTGAGTGTCATCCCCCCTCTTTATACCCCCCGTCCTGTCTGGTCTTCAGCTATCTTGTCAAATAAAGGCAAAAAGCCCGAAAATTTACCTTTAAAAAACAAAATAATGGAATGAATTGGGATTTTGATGTGAATGAGGAACAAATGTAAGACAGAAAATGAGAAAACACAATGTCTCGGAGCACATATCTCTCATAACCACAACCCTACAGCCACCTCATAGCCTTCCTCAAAGAGTCAGGAAACCTTGGGGTGGAAAGTAAGTACATTAACTGAAGTATGCTCTTGAGATAATTATACTTAACTTGACTACTTCATTTCCATTTTCTGCTACTTTACTCCACTATACTTATTTAAAAGCTGCCGGTTACTTTAAACCAGATGCTCTCATTTTTGTTTGTTTTTTTTTTTTTTGTTTTTTTTTCTTTATGTTTGTGCCTTCTTACAAAAACAATGGTTGCATTTTGGTGGCGATACATGTCAGGCTACAAACCGTGTAGATTCAACAACGTATAGACCCCTTTGATGAAGATGATGATGATGTTTTTTGTGGGCGGAGCTTAGGAGTCGGCAAAACAATTCCCTAAACACTAGATAGCAAGTTTTGTTGGCTTGTTTCTTAATTAAGGCTGAAGAAAATACAAGGTCTTTTGAATATGTATAATCACTCACTTTCAGATTTTACTTTTTTAATTTATTGGTGAAGGCAGCTGTTTCACAATGCACTAAGCAACACAGTACACACACATCGGACTGGAGCATGGTGCACTGAGCTGGGAGGAAAAGTGAGAGGAAAACAGCCTGTAGAGCCAGTCTAACATGATGAATTAAGCATTTATTTCAACCAAACCTGAGTTAGTGATTGTTTGGGCAGTGCAAAGACAAACCACAACAGTTTCAGTAAGTTTAACGATGAGTTAAGAGGCATTTAAAGCTTATCTTAGATCGCATAAAGAGAAACTTGAATTTAGAGGGTGATCGATTGTATTTTTCTGTTTAATAATGAAAATAAATGTGGAAATATTTCCTTTCTTGTCATTTTGATTTTGTGAGTTATTTTGTTTATTTTGGCGCAGCCCGCACACGTCTCCTAGTTTCACCTTATTACCTTATAACACGTGACATAATCATGACATCAGCAAAAAAAAGGGGTTATAAACACGGGAGACAGCTGTTTGTTTCCTGTTTAATACCCTGATTGAGTTTATTATTGTCACCCTGACAACAAAGGTCTCCTAACCCTAACAAAGCACTTATTTTAACGCAAACTGTGATCTTTCCTTTTGTTATTTCCAAACTTTAACCACAGAAGTGCCGCTTGTCAAGTGGATTTATTTTTTAACAGATTTGAAACAGTTTTGGAAGACACCGACAAATGATGTCCTGCAGATAGAAGCATCAGATCAAAAAACATGCTAATTTTTCCGCAGTGACATTTTTGGGACGTCAGTTCATAAAACTTTTATATGTGTTGTTGAAAAAGGCAGACAAACAACTTACTTAATTGTTTAATTTGGAGGCCTTGTTTGCACTGTAGGTCTGTGTGCAGCAGCTACAGGAGCTCACAGTTAATGAGAGCATGATCCACAGGGGCGTTTTATCTCTACATAGAGATGATGAGGAGATGAGGTCTTAGATAGCAGTGATTTCCAATCAAGCTTCCTCTGCTGAGTTACACAGTTTAGATATAAGAGGATGAGTGCTGCAGATCTTTATTCCACACTCCCACACTTTTCTTTCTCTTTATCCACCCATCTCTCCGCCTGCTCTCTGGCTCTCAGACTGAGCAAAGTACTGCTTAGAGTTGGTTGTTTTGTTTTATTTCTCTTTTTTTTACTTAAATGCAATCCTCTTCATTTTGCAGTTAGACTCTTAATGCCTGCTCACAGTGCTGCGGCTGACAGTGCAGACAGTGTGTGTATGTGTGTTAGAAGTGTGTGCATGACTGGCAGATGCTGTGGGAGAGATCAGCTGCACAGCAATGCTGTCCACAGGCAACCACACACCACACACATATATATACACACACTCCACACATTTGGCTGATATGGTTTGTTTTAGTTTAGTGATTCAGTGGATTTTCCTCCTGCTGCACCGTGTGAGGAGTCCAAATATTCCTCTGCGACTGATTTATTTGGAGCTTATTGCCCATTACCAGCAGGTCCCCCAGAGCTAGATGTACTTAGTCGAGAGAAACATCAGTGGTGGTGTAAATTATGTAAAGACTTATACTTGTGGAGGAAACCGATTAAACAGGGATATCGGTTCTGGTACAATCTTACACAGACAGACCTTCATGGAGATCCTGAGGCAGGACAAACCCTGAGGAAGCCACGTGATTGGCTGAGGGGGATCGGAGCAGATGGGCTAAACTTTACTCCACACGCACATCGTTGAGACATGGCCACCCATGACACTGTATCCAGTTCACCAACTGTCCTTACTTGGACCACTTTTGGTAGGTAATAACCACTACATACAGCACCAGGAACTCCCCACAGACCTGGGGCCTATATTACACAGCAGGATTTGTGGTTAGTGAGATAACTTTCAGGGTTAACCCTGGGTTTCCGGTCTTACGACTTACTGATCATCTGTCTGCCGATCAGATAACAGACAGCTGATCATCAAAGGTATTAAATGGTCTATTTTTCTCATTTCTCCAAAGTCAGTTTGACACGGCTGAGTGATGCTGAAAGAATAAGACTAAAACTGTCTCAAGAATGCACATAGGCAGCACTTTAATTTAACGGACTGGACAGCTGTAATTATAGTCAGATCTACCCGTGCTCTAATGATGGAGCAGTGATATTTTAAGGCTCTGCGTCCACAGTGTTTTTCCCAGCTGAGAACATGAGGCATCCTCATGAAAACACCCAGATGTGAGCACACGAGAGGCTTTGGAGATGCAGTGAGAAGACGATTAACTTACACATTGAACTGTTTTTAATGTGTCATTAATGTTGCATGTTATACAGTATATCTTCTATGATCATTTTAACTTATGTAAACTGTCTTTTAGTATCCTGAAAAGCTCACGATAGAATGAATATGTTATCTTTACTATTGCATTTCTGCATGTGACACTGCAGGAGTGTTTCTTCCAGCCTGGATTATGATGGTAATGATCACCTTCATCTTTATTATTTGAATAATAATACTTAAAGTACATTTTATTGGAAATACTTTTTCACTTTTAATCACATGAAGAAAGTTTTCATCCATCTTTTGTGCTTCAGCGTCTTCACAGCACCATGAGCCAGACAAAACATCTGCCAATTCCAAACTATCTGTAGTGTTATTACAGACCAATCCCCTTGCTTTTGTTTTGTCGCTGCATTTTCATTCTGGGCTTCTGAAGAATGTGTAACCAACGAGTGTGAAAAAAAAAACATCATCCCTGTCAAATGTAAACCATCTTATCCTGTTGTAGAGATAGCTAGAGATGATTGAAATTAACTATGTTACAAATATGTTAAACAGTGGTGTTACCTGTATCTGCTGAAGCATGTTCTTGAGTTGAACCAGGAACTCCTTGGCATCTTTAGCTTTGTCTGAGACACCGTTCAAGGCCTGGGACAGCTGGCACTGCAGACACAGACAGAAAGACACTTAACAACTAGAACACATACAGAGTGGAACCTTTCAGGACTTTTTAAATACTATTTTATATCTCCAAAATTAAAATATAATGAAATCTGCTACAATCAACCAGATGATTGTACCAGATACAACTTGTTCTTAATATCCACAGGAAGCTTTTCTCTTAACGTGACACTACTGCCTCCATTTTTTCTTGACTTGAGCACAAGATAGAAACTACATGGAAACCACCATATCAAATCAAAAGTATGAGAATTCAAAACATGCCTAGTCAGTCTTAATTATTGCTGACGTCAGCTCTAAACAATATAATTAATACTTCATTATACTAGTGTTGTCACAACACAGGAATTTCTAACTTTCTAATGATTCAGTACCGTTTTTGATACCACAGGGAAAAAGTGATGCAACTTTAAGGGCATAAATTTTACATTTTTATTAAAACATCAATATAACAAGGCTATAACATGACAATGAGAGACCTAGCCCTTTGAGAAACATTAGGTTTTTTTTCTTGTTATATCAGGACATTAATATTAACAAAATCATTTAATTAACTAATCTTAGAAGTTACGTAAAGTTAATTCAACTCGCTGTCGGAGAGAAGAGAAGCTGAGTACCAAACAGTACTATGGAAAATGACCATTTAAACCATTTTAAATATTCAGAATCGATATGTATCAATAAATCAATATTTCTGATTACACTGGACATAAGTAGATATTACTGGAACACTGTATGGATGAGGCTGAATCCAGGCTCCTCTCCCTCAAGGATAAACCATTACAACAAGTACAACCAGTGATGCAGAGAGGCTTTGAGGCTTTTCCTTGGATGTCGGTTATGTAACCATTTAACCAAGCAGACCATCCTCCCTGGATGCTCAGATTACGTCTCTTCCTGGCACAGAGCAAAGCTGCATTGTCTTAATAATTGGGATTAACTTTCTAATCTAGATTAGAGTCCAGAAAATCCATGCTGAGTTTGAAAACACCGTCACTTGTTACTCTTTGTTTATAGCAACAGTAACATTTAATCACTGAAACAAATAAGGCAAAATTAAACAAACAAAAAAGAACAAATAAATTAATATAAATATATAGTATAAAAGCATTATAGGACAAAAACAAGATTTAATGAATTTAAAGTACCATAAAATCATTCAATATCACAAAATACAAGTGTTACTATTTGCAAAACAACATGTCACCTCAAATAAACTTGCAGTAAAAAAATTATATATATGTATGTATCATCTTTATTATAAGCCAAATATTTTGTCAGCAAGTGCTTGGATCTGAATACTGAGACAAATGTGTTTGACATTCTTTGATCCTCACTAAATTATCTCTATTTACTCTCCCTTAAATGGAGCACATCCCCCAATTTTCTACCTAATTTCCATAGAAAAGCCACAGGGGACGTATATTTATGATGTAAAATATTCTCTATATCGCTATCAACAGCTGTTTGCATCTTCTGTCTAGTCAGGGAGCAATAATAACCCGCCGAAAATGAGTTTGTTGATCAACGTTTAATTTGTTCAGCTGAATAATCTCATTTTATTGGCCACCAGTTAATTTCCAGACATAAAATGTGAGCAGTCTGCAAGATACCGGGGGTCTCAGTGGGTTTCATTAACACCTTGGACCCCTTGAAAAGCACTTTAATAATTTAAAAAAAAAAAAGCTTATCATTTTCTATTGAAGATAATTTGCATGTTGAAAGATGAGCAACAGCACAGACAGTGAACAGGCAGCTTGTGTTCGGGTCTGCATCTGCCAGCACAGATAAAATACTGCAGCCGTCCAAACTATAAACATAAGTTAATTAACATGTTTAACCTCTGCAGTCCTGTTCCTTCTCTGCATATTTAAAAGGCACTTAAATCTCTTATAAAGTCCAACAAACAGCACATGCTTCAAATACAAAATAAAACTCAGTGAGCCATGGCCAGCTACGTGATTTTTTCTCTCCCGGTGCTAAGGATAGACTTGACTTGGGGTGCTAAGGAAATAGTCCATTTTCAGGGGTTAATTTATAAGGAATCTCTCATTTTTTTCCAACAAAAGAAATTATGGCACACAGCAGATTTGACGCTGAAAAAAAATGTCTTTCAAATGTCTTTCTTGTGCAAAGGTGAAAGTCTTCAGCACCAGACAGAGCCCATGCAGCCGGAAGTAGTAACAACACAATACATCCAAAATGTGACAACTGCAGGAAGTGAATCCATATGCATCATCAGACAACTATGCATTGGTAATAATGTTTCAGATGAAATTGCTATCGCAACATCAAAAATATAATATAATATAAATAATAATATCTGAAGTGCAGTCCGAACAAGACACACACTTAAGGTAACTTTTAACTGTGTCTACACTTCTCAAATAAACTGGGTATCATCATAATCTTAATGATTATATTTTTATGGCAAAAAAACAAAACAAAAACAAAAACAAAACTTGCAAAGCATTGGTTATAATGTTACAGATTAAATGTCGATTACAACGTCAGAAATGAAAGGAATAGTATCCATAGTGCAGCCACAACAAGAAGTGCATTTACTGCCCATTTACCTACGCCTGTCAACTGTGAACACAGGGTGTAAAACAAACCACATGGTTATTAACGTTGACGTATTCCGTCATTTAAAATTAAAAAATGCTAAAATGCTTTAAGAGGTTTAACTGGGGCTACACAGGTTTCAGAGGATTATTTCAGTAAAAGTTCTCAGATTTTTAAACTTGCCTTCATGGCGTTTGTAACAATTCATTGTGTGGCGTTGGCTGACAACTCCTCTGTTTTAAAAGTATAAAGACATCTGTGAGCATACATGCACCGTGATGCACAATCCCTTGATTATAAGAGAGTATTTCACACACTGACTGTAAGCTGTGCAAGGAGGATGAAAAGTTTTGGTAGGATGATGATTTTAGATACAAAGTCTTTGCATATCTTTGCAGATCTGTCCGGAATAAACGACAGTTTGTGACAAAGAAAATTAATTAAAAGATGCTGGTTGGGTATTTGAAATTAAACTGAAACAATATAATGAACAACAGCATGTGGACATAGCACAGCCTGAGCCCAGTAAATATATAAATAAATACACAATGAAGACTTTGGTCCAAATGGGCTTTAGTCTGTGTGTGTGTGTGTGTGTGTGTGTGTGTGAGCGTTCAGAGAAAAAGGAGCAGGTGGAGAATGTGGGTGTGGCGACAGTGGAGCAGATCCATCACAGCTTGGCATGTGTTAAACAGTGTGTGTGCCTTTCCTTTGTCCTGTCTTTTCTTATTTACCAGTGACTGATGCACACACACACACCACACAACCCACACACACACACAGGCACACACAGCCAGAAGGCGATAATATCAAGTGGGCGTTCCTCCTTTTTTGTTCCCTAAAATCATAAATAACAGCTGTATTTGCTACATGGAGCAAAGGTCAGAATCATGGCGTGATTATCTGAAACTCATACATGTGATTTTTAAAAGGATCAGCACAACCACACACATCACATTACAGAAACCACACACAGTCCTTTAACTTAAATGTGTAAGAAAGTGCTGAAAAGGTAAATCGCTCTTATGTGCTTTGTATAAGCCCTCTGGCTTCCTTCTTTCCCTGCACACATACATTGAACTATACGATTGTATTTTTTTTTTTTTTACCATGATTGTCATGTGATGGGTTTTGTGTCCGCTCATGTGTGCATGACCATCAGGGCTGGAACTTGTCTGTAGCTAATGTCGCATACTACTGACCCATCAACCTTTTTTTGTGCAAATGTATGATTGTATGCTCAAGGACCTCTCATCCTATATAAAATATATATATTGCATTAACCATTTCCTCCTAAGTGGCTGATGGGGCTGCCAGTCATCAACAACTGCTCAACTACAACATGGTTTACTTGCTAGCATTGTGGGGAGCAACTAGTTACATGTAATTAAATTACACGATAAATGTTATCATAATCTGAGTTGAGAAACTGAGAACTGAGAAAAAATACGCAATTAAATTACAGTTATTAATCGATATGTTGGTGGTTACAAATGGGTTACATCTGAATATTCTTTCCAGGTTGCCTGGTGGAGATCTGCATGTCTAGTTTGAACTGTAAAAAAATGAAATGATTCGATTTAAATTATCTCACATGTCAATAAAAGCAAATGTTTGATTATTTATCACAGAATGTTTAAAAAATAGGATTCCAGGAATGAAAAGTCCAGGGATATAGTATCAGTATTAATGATAACTGTGACCTTTAAAAACTGAAATATATCATTACACAGACACATAAGATAATATCATGTAAATCAGGGGTTCTCAACCTTTAGTAACTTAAGGCCCACTTCTGATGCCATTATGAAGCCAAATGTAACATATCCAGGGTCATATTTCCTCGCCACACGCTTTGGAGATTTAATTGGCGCAGGGTTTTATTCACATCACTTTTTCATTTCAAAAATAGTCCATTTTGTGCCACTGAATCTAAGAGAACATTAGCGAGCCAACAGTGGCAAAACACTCTACCTGATGAATGTTCACTAATGTGAATCCTTGGGCACACTTAGACATAAAAATGACTAGCTTTGCAAATTACCAAAAAACGTCTGATGTATGCTCTTAAATAATTTACATTTCTTTCTGTTCTCACTTTGTCTCCCTCCCCCAGTGATGTGGTGAAAATCTGTGAAAGACCAAATTTAAACAATGTAAAAAATGAGTTCATTGTGAATTAGCGTTAATCACAATCAGCAAATCTGAAGTAATGATGAATTCACCTCGTATTAGTGTTGATTATCATCATTATATTCATCCCTTTCACTTTCCCCTTTGTTATAAATGAAAATAAATCTCCCACTGCACACAGTCAATGCACTGTATGCATAATCCTCTCTCCACATCTCCGCAATAACCACTCCACCCCCACACACACACACACACACACACACACACTGATCTTATCCCTGTCCATCCCTCTTCTGTACACGTGCTGTCCGGAGTCAGGAGGAGGGACGTGTGGAGGTCATGGTTCACAAATCAACCCAACCCTTCTGTGGAGCTTCTCACTGCTCCTCACCAAGAGGCCATCTGGCCCAGCAAGCTGTCTGGCCTGTGTGTGTGTGTGTTTGTGTTTGCATGCCAAGATGCTAACAAGGGGATGACGGATGTGCCATACGAGGGCCGTCCTGGCACGTCCCCTCCTCCCTTATTTGTCCTGTCTGGTTCTTTATTCATTGAACTGCAGCAGTGATCATGTGTGTGTTCATCAGGTCAGAGTTCTGAGCTCCATCCACCCACCTGCCCGTCTGCGCCCTCATTTACTACAGCAGACCTCCTTAATTCATTCATTGATTTTCTTAACCCACTAGTTCTTTGTCAGAGAGGTGGGGAGCTGCAGTCTGTCCCAGCATGCATTGTGTGGAAGGAAGGCTGTGACCAGATTTAACCAGGTGAAGTCTCCTCAAAAACAACCATCACACACCACAAAGGAGCATAAATATTTCACAGTTAAGCTGCGTATGGGTGGTATCTAGGATGCAAATGTAACGTTTTTACCAGCCAATCAATAAATTGCCTCTTTTTTGTTGGCTGGCGAGTGAAGCAAATCCACCAACTATTTTTTATATTTTACCTTTAATTGGCTGGTGCTAATTTGTGCCCTGGTTGCACCTGTCAGCCCTGTCTCCCAGAACTTAGGTTTATCCAAATTGTGAGTAGTCTCTCGACAACCATTTATCTGATCGACTTCACACTTGGAGGGTGTATTCCTGAAGACCCCAAGAAGTTCAGCGTCGACTGTGAAGTAGTTTGGACGAGCAGTTCTCGAGATGGCTGAGAAATATTGTTCTGCAGAGACGGGGCTGGAGAGCCCTCAGTTTTAGACACAACAGTTCCACATGCAGGGCTCATTTATAAAGTATGACTTGAGCAGAAAGCCACATATAAGTAGTTATTTCTAAAACCTTACTTTGACATGGAAATGTTTTTATTTCTAAACAAAGTCTCGATTTGACTTAGGTTGCTTTCCTGCTGGTTATGCTGGGGTATTGCAGTTTGGGAAACAGCTCAAAACAGATCTTTTCAGATTCTTTTCTTCTCTGAGTCTTTTAGCCTACCTGACTGTTATTTATTCCACTGTTTTGTTTCTTTCTGACTTCTTGTTTCATTGGTTGCATCATTTTATTGCTCTATTTATTATGCTATTGTTCTGCCACTACCCTCGGTCTTTAAATACTTGATATTTTATATATCTTGTATTGTACATTTGACCACTATAATAGCTTCCATGTTTTTATGTATTTTATGTTTTTATGTGTGTTTTCTTTCATTTTATGCATGAAAGGAACATATCAATGACATTATTAATACTATTATTATTATAATTAAGGTTGTTTTTGTAATTAAATGCTCTGCAGGTCAATGATACTGAGAAAACTGCAAGTAGCAACACTGGAGGCAGAGCAATCAGCCTGTCCCAAACAGGCAGGTTTTGAACCTGATGTGCATTAGCAAATATGTTAAGAAAGAAACACAGTAACATCTGGGATACAGTTTGTTTTTTTTGACAGGGTGCAAAGATGTTGATACTGAACGCTTCATAAAATAAAGTTGGATATACAACTATACAATTAATTTGCAGATATTCAGCGTTAAAGCAGTGTAGCGCAACCTCTCTGCTTGTTTGGTCTAATTAATTGGCTGAAATTGAGCAGCTGTTTAAATAGATTACAGCACTAATCACAGCACAGCAATCTGTTGATGACCACAGCGCTGTTGACATCAACAGATTGAGTTTTTATTTGTTTATTTGTTAACTTTAAAGAGGTCTGGTCTCCGACAGTTGTTTGGTCTGCAATAAAGTACATTTGCTTTCAAATTGTCCCTCATTGGGTTTTTTCCATCCTCCATAAAGCAGTGCTAGGAAATTACCTCTTTAATTAAATTATGGCTTGTTGTTGTTGTTGCCTTGGTCTTTCATTTGTTAAGGCAGATTAACGGGTCAAGTAGACACAAGTCATAAACACGCAACATAAATATCATTCTCAGCTGATTTTCTCTAAAAATATCCCCCCAAAAAGAATAAAATGTAAGGAATCAGTATGTAGAGGTTTATAAGGTTCCTATTCATACCAAGCCTGAGTACACTGTCACAACCACAATATCCAGGTCTAAATTTGGCTACGGTCATGATGTGTCAACCTACAGTAGAGCCCAGTAAAACTGTGCATAACAGTGTTGAAATGTGACAAGTCTGCCCTGCAGGAAGACGACCAGTGAGCCACTGAAGAAATCTGGAACAAAAGCGAAATACAGAAACACGAGAAAATCGTGTACAGCAAAGGAGGAAATTGAAAGTGAAGAATTAAAAGAGATAATGGGAATAAATTCATCTGAGCGAGGATCAACGCACCTACAGAGCAGAAATGTACATTCAGGAATCCAATTTCTTCCTCCCTTTGTGTCTTTTGTTCTCCTCCCCCTTGACCTTTTTCATCCTTTATTACTCCTCCAAACAGGAGTGTCATTTTTCTTTTTCCCGCTGTCAGCACCCTTCAGCACTGCTCTCAGAGACAAGTGCTATTATCTCATTATCTTATTATGGGAGCGATGAGGACCATTTATTCAGTCTGTGACATTCAGAAAGACCAGTGACATTCATGGAGGCACAGCTGTGATATGTTTCAGCTCAACAAATAGCAGGATGCAGGGGAGGAGGCAGGAGGCTGAAACGGCAGCAAACTGGAGAGCAGGATGAGCATTTGAACTTCCAGAGACCTCCCAACCCCGAATGTGTCAGTGTAGATGATGCTGCTTTACAACAGACAGGAATTATTTCTATATTATTGCTAAAATTGTTAAATAGCAAGGTTGATGATGATAAATGTGTTAAGGTAGCTCAGCACTGAAAAAGGATGTGATGTCTCAGGTTTGAAGATAGTAATAAATCATATATTCAGCAGAATAATCGTCTATGAGAGCAATACTGTCACAGTCTGGTAGTGCAGACTTTTTGTAGAGGTGATGTCATTTCTGCCTGATTTATGATTATGTTTGCTTTGCAAGTTTTTTTTCCAGTCCATGAAGTGTCACATTCATCTACCACACAAAATTCTCAGGGGGGAGGATGGGATAAATGAAGGGTATACACTGGAGACCGGGGTTCACTTCCTGCATCTTGTAATTGAGTTTAGATGATTAAAATGCTCTGCTCTTCAAGTCACTCTTGACTTTCTTTCCTCTAATAAACATGAAAATGTTTTTAAGTAAAATGTAACTGAAATATATAAAATCAAAAGTATATTTATCCAAAAAAGTAAACATAATGTGAATATGCTTAGTATAAACTGAATGTAAACAAATCTAGGTAAACTTTTTCACATAAGGAGGCTATGTGCATCATACTCCAACACAGCTTATGTATAAGTTTGCATTAACTTAATCAAATCTGACTTAAGGTATTTAATTTTTCACACTGACTCAATGATAGAAAAAAATATTGTATTGATTGCAATGCTACACTTAAAACTGTGCTCAGGCTGTTTCTACTGTGACCACACTTCACACAGTTTGAATAAAAGTTTATTAATTTCTTTATGATTAGGTCATGAAACAGTAACAGCACCCTGGTGACATCAGTGCTCTCTTGAAAGTAGGTTAGATGATTGACAGAGACTATTTATTGTTCTTTGTGTTTAGGATTATTGTAAAGTCTGAGGAAAGATGGATGGTTCACACAGTTGTGAATAAATGCATTTAACACCAAACAAGCCTCTCAGCATGCTACAGCTTTTTTGTCTGGGTTTGTTTTTTGCCGTTACATGAGTTCTGTTGTTGTCAGCACCTGAGAACACACTTTTGTTAAGGCTGTGCACAAATTCAATTTTATTTCATTGATAATTATTATTATATTGAGGACACTTGCAGATAGGTTGTGTACATACATGGAACACAAAATATTATCAAGACTTGAAAGAGTTTTAAAAGGGTTTAGGGTTATTAATTTTTATTAATAATTAATTTATTAATTTTGATGTGTTTATATACATTTTTTCCCCTTCTATTTTTTACATATTGTTGTTTACAGATTATGCTCATTGTTTGTTTCTTGTTGTCTTTTTTTGTTGCATTTTCCTGTATTATTTATTATTATCATGTGGCTCCCTGACCTCTCCTGACACATTTCTTCTTATTTTGTCCGTATCTCGATTTTATTCTGTTTAAAATGTGTGCAAAAAAAAAAATTTAAATGTAACCACACTGATGACTCCACGCTGTTATTTCAATCTTTTTTAAATTAGAATGGGCCCAAACCTCAGGTCAAAGTTCAACAGGTGAACACTAAGGTCATACAGAAACAGTTGATCATTGTTGGACAGAAAAAAAGTTGAGTTTTGTGGATTTTATTTGCTGAGGTCATTTTTCAACCATCAGACACGACTTTGACTGATGACTTTCAGTAAACAAAGATCATCTTAAAATCACTAAAGCACCATCATGGTCCATTGTGAATTAGGAAGTCTTTTGATTGCATGTGCTAAAAGATAATTTTCTGAATTTTCAGCGGCTGTTCAGTGACTTTTGAAAACTTTGTAGATGTTGTAAAGAAGCAGTCGTGCTGAGTAATCTCAGGGAGAAGATGGGGGTTACTGTGATCCACAGGAGAACAATAGGCAGCTCTTATGTGTTTGGCTGTCAGCCGGGGAATGGTTGATGGTGGTTTTGACCTTGTCAAAATGCTACCCAGGGGACATGGAGGAGGGGCTGAACCCCCTCGTTTACCTCCCCACCTCCCCTTTTATTTCTTCTCATTTGCATTTATAAGCCTTTACGTCCTCCTCTATCTCTATTTTCAATTACCCTAAACACTTTCTCAAGAGGGCTTTTGAATTGGTTCTGATACTTTTCATCATTTTTAATCCTGACTAAGGCTGAGCGATATGGCGTATAAATTAATGGCTCAATATTTTTAGGCTATTGGGGCTGCAGCTAACCATTTATTTCATTGTCGATTCATTTGCTGATTATTTTCACGGTTAATTGAAAAGTTGTTTGGTCTATAAAATGGTGTAAACTGTCGATCAGTGTTTCCCAAAGCCCAAGATGACATTCTTAATCGACTGCAACACCACAATATAATGATAAACAACATTTCCATATGCGCATTTTCTCTAAATTAACATACGATAAATTACTGTAGATTAAACTACCCAACAGTGCTTTCCGGTCCCTGGGCATGTGAAATGGTTAAAATGAGCTCAACCTTAAACCTTTATTGTGGTAAAATGCAACACAATGGCTCTGATGTCGATAGGTGGTCAGTCATTTTTAACACAACTGGCAACAAATGACGTTGATGAAAAACAAATAAAGAGAACTAGGAAATGTAATGTGGAATATCTCCAAAAGGGCTTAATTGAAATGGATGAGAGGCCAAAATGTTATATTAATGTTACGGGTCTTCTGTGTGGCCATGGTGCAAGTTTTTCACTTAACTGTAATAAGTCAAATTACTCCAGGGAACATACATGAGGAGGTCAGTGATACACGTTCTATTTAGTTAGAGGTCCTTGGCTGAGAAAAATTTGAAAACCTTTGCCATATAATTACTCAGCTGACCATTTTCAAGCCAAATAAAAAACCTCTGAAGAAGTACTTGGTGGTAAATATGGTTCTGTTTTGTGAATCAATCGTGCAGAAGTTAGTGCGTGTGGTACAAACTGAATTAGTGCTGACCAATCTGCACCATGATGCACTGACACTTCTGTGATGTCAAGAAGCAGCCCAGAATGAATCCGCTCCTCCCAAAATAAAACTGTGCAAATGGCCGGAAGTAAACATTAAGCACCTTGAATTAAACTGCACATTTGGCTGAGACGTTGCTCTGGTATTTCAAGACACACAAGGCACACGCACACACACACACACACCACATGGAGAGCCAACAGTGAATCAGCGGCAGATTGCAGTGTGAGTTTGGCTCCAGCCAAGAGCCAGTTCCTGATATATTACAGAAGCTGCAGCTGCCTCCACAGTCTCCACTCTGTGAGTCACAGAGCACAATCACAGCTCTGTGGTGACTGTCAATCATTTACACTACAGCTGCTCTCTGGGAAATAAGGGTTCTAAAAGGGGTTCTTCATGAAGGGCTGAGGTTCTGCCCACAATTATTTGTTTCTGAAGAGCCTTTTCTGTAGAAAGGGTTTGTCAAGGGGTCTTTGTAAGACTAAGGGTTCCATTAAAATCCATTTTCATCCCAAGAACCCTTTTTGGAAGAAAGAGTTTTTCAAGGATCAACGAGAAAACCCTGAATGCGTTCTAGATAAAACCCTTGAATACAAAAACATTCTCTATAGAACCCCCTGAGTGTGTCCTAGATAAAACCCTTGAAATATAAAAAGGTTCTCTGTGGAACCCCTTTGGTGGATTCCAGATAGAAACCCTTGGAATATAAAAAGGATCTCGGGAGAAAACCCTGTGTTCTAGATAAAACCCTTCAAATAGAAAAAGCTTTTCTTGAGAACCTCCTGAGTGTGTTCTAGATAAAACCCTTGAAATATAAGGAGGTTCTCTGTAGAACCCCCTTGGTGGATTCCAGATAAAAACCCTTGGAATATAAAAAGGTTCCCTGTAGAAACCCCTGGATGGGTTCTAGATCCTTAGCATATATAAAAGATTCTGGGTATAACCCCCTAGGTGGGTTCTTGTTAGCACCCTTAGGTTCTGGATATAACTCCCAGAGAGGGTGGAACCATTACACCGTAGAATGGTTCTCTGATGAACCACTCAGAGCGGTTCTGGGTGAAACCTTTCACAGATGGTTGTAGGTGTAACCCTTTATGTTGGGTTCTAGTTAGAACTGTCTGAGAAAATTCCAAGTGGAACCTTTAAAAAAGGTTCTGGGGACAAGAAGAATGTTGTATGGCTCTAGTTGGGACCTTTATTTCTAAGAGTAAAAAGAGTAAAAATCTGGTTATTTTTTCATGGTTTTAATATTAAAAAACATTAAATTACATGATCATCCATGAAAAGCATTGATATTCTTTTGAAAAGGCTCTACTGACGTTTGCATGTGCTGGTAAAAATAGAACACAGAACAGAGAAACACTGTTTGTAGCATCATGGGAGAGTAGAGGACAGCTCTACACTCAAACAGAGAACAATAGTAACCATACTCCATAAACTGTTGTGTTGAATCTGAGAGTAGATTTTGTCATTAGAACCCATAAACAATTCAGACCAAGTGTAGTTCAGACCAAATTTATATTAGATATTTGATCAAATTCTTGATAAAAGCCCATCAGAACCACACTCTGAGAAATAATAAAAGTACTAACTAGAACCATAAAGCTTTCCCCAATAGGAAAACCCTTTTTAGTTCCTGGTGGAACCTTTTATAAAGGTTCCACTTGGAACCCTTTCTGAAAGTTTTACCAACATAAAGTGTTATACCTAGAACCATCTGTAAAAGGTTTCACCCAGAACCCCCTATGAAAGGTTCTACAGAGAACCTTTCTATGGGGTAATGGTTCCTTCTAAGGGGGCTAACAAGAACTCATCCGGGGATTCCGCTGAGAACTTTTTTTATATACCAAGGGTTTTTATCTAGAACCAACTAAGAGGGTTCTACCAAGAAACCTTTTGTATTCCGACGGTTTTATCTAGAACCCAACAAGGGGATTCTATAAAGAACCCCTTTGTGTTCCATGGGTTTTATCTTGAATACACTTACGGGGTTCTACCAAGATCCCTTTTTATACCAGGGGTTTTATCTGGAACTCACCTAGGGTGTTCTACAGAGAACCCTTTTATATACCAAGGGTTTTATCTGGAATCCACCAAGGGGGTTCTACTCAGAACCTTTTTAGATTCCAAGGGTTTTTATGTTGAACATACTCAGGGGGTTCTAACAAGAACCGTTTTGTATTCCACAGGTTTTATCTAGAACACACTCACAGTTTTTTTTTTTTTTTTACAAAAAAACCCTTAATATTTATTTATCTAGAACTCACCTAGCACATTACACAAATGACCTTTTTCTATACCAAGGGTTTTGTGTAGAACCCACCAAGGGGTTCTACCAGGAACCTTTTCATATTCCAAGGGTTTTACATGAAAGCCTCATTCTTTGAATGAAAGGGTTCTTAATGTAACTCTTAGTCTTACAAATAACCCTTGAGCCTCGACCCTTTCTTCATAAAAGGGTTCCTCAGAAGAAAATGGTTCTGGGTAGAACCTCAGCCCTTCAGAAAGAACCCTTATTTCTAAGAGTCCCCTCAGACTGGTCTAATCTAAGTTCATCAAACAGCCTCATGTATGCTTGTGTTGCCAAAGCTGTAATTGCTATGATAAACAAAGATATACGTATATGATTAAAATCTAACTTTATATATAAGATTACAGTACATAGAACTGTACTCCAGCAGAACAATCAGCCTCTCCTCAGTCTGGTCAGCCAGCTGTGTTACAGTATTAGTGTTTCACATCTGGTGGAGGTCAAAACCAATCTCCTTTCCCCTTCCTCCTCTTCATCCTCTCATCCACCACCGCTCAGCCACCCAATCCTCTGCTGCTCTGCTACACAGCCATTTTAAGGCTAATACACCAGAGTGAACACATTCAACCTCAGCCTGACCAAAACAGAACAAGAATCCACCAGCCGGGCCAAAGTAAATTAAAAAAAATCTTAAATATCAGGAGGGACAAATCCGTAATAAATAAATAAATATCTCCAGATGCTCAGTGTTGGTCATGATTAGTCATCATGGCTGTAGGCTTTTCATTGTTTTGATAAGAGAAGAAAAGCAAAGAAATGTGATTCCAGTATAATGTGATGTTTAAATGGCTGGAACAGGGGTAATGTGTGGGAGTAACACAAGATATATGTACATTTTTTATTTGTCATTTAGATATAAATACACAAATTAGATTCAAATATTCTGTCTTTCTGGTGTCATTCCAGAAGAATGCAAAATAATGATACTAAAAATGACGTGCACCAAACCCACAAGAGTCTACAGCCATGCTAGCAACTCTGACCCCATTTACACCTCGTCTTAAAATGGGATCTGAATCTGCAGATGTTACCAGAATAATAAACAATCAAATTTGCATTTGTGTTTATACCTGGTATTCTTAATGCATTCTTGTTATCTGTCCTCCAGAGCAAAACCTGGCGTCCGCACCAGAGCATGTGATTGGAGTGGAACAGTGAAAATTTCCACTTCTTGCTCACGGAGCTGTTTGACCCCTCGCTCCTCTGCTCAAAGCTGCACCAGGCCGCTCTGCTCGTTATCGCCTCACGGTCAACTCAGATTTCATCCCACTCTGCTCAAATCACTCACTCCAAAAAAAAAAATCTGCATTGTAATTCAGCTTTAGTTTAAATCGGAGCCTGTAGGACAAAATGCACTAAAAGCTTCAATATGCGCTCGTCAATTGAAGTTTCAATGGCGCACTGCAGGCTTCACACCACAGAACCAGCAGTATTTTACGAGAAGATCGTTATTCATACGTATCTGTTTATTTCATCACTATATTATTGTGCAGTTGGGCACACTTCAGACTTGTGGTGTGAGCGGTGCCTGAGTGATACTGGAGTGGGACGGAGGAGGAGATACGATGCTCCATCCTTTTAAAAAAGCCGCTCCACGCTCCATCCAACCCTCCCTCGCTCACTCCCGCTCACTCACATGCTCTGGTCCACTCCCTGGATAATAATCCCGTAAACATTCAATAATATACCACCATGTGACGTCTTATGTTTATAAAAAATGTTCGTTATCCAGTGTGCAGTACTCTATTTTCTCTCAGTCTCTATTTTTTTTTTATCAGAGCTACATCCATAGAAATGGCCTGGTATTCATAACAACGGTCCTCAGACATAAGACACTCTAGTTTGAATCCTTTAAAGTGAAATACAGCTGCCCTTCAGATCATTTAGCTTAGCATTTTAGCTGTATTTACAGTAGCTACGAGCTAGTGGAAGGCTACCTGCTTCCAGTGCCATGTAGAATGAGTGTAATGTTAACTAGACACGTTCTTTGATGTGTCTGTAACGTCCGCACTGAAGGGGAACTATTTCAATCAACGGCTCAGGCCTGTGGCACCGAAATGAGGCAACGTCTTCTGTGTTACGATTTGGTGCAGGAGGTATCAGGTAATCAGGTAATCAGTGCCACGTTGGCTCTGGATTAATCGACAAATCACTGCAGCCCATTGTGCATTAGCATGCTATTATTCACTAATTTGCACAAAACACAAGGTAGAGCTGAGGCTGATGGGAACATCAATAGCTTTGCCGGTATTTGGTCATAAACCATTATTGTCTTAACCAAATTTGATGGCAATCCATCCAATAATTGTTGAGATACTTCAGTCTGGACTAAAGTGGTTGCCCATTTGACCGGCATTATATCAACATCTGCACCGCTTGCATGATGGAAAAAAAAAAACTTGACTTTTGTGTTTTGCAGGTGTGGAGCAGAGGTTATTCTTCATGCATAGCAGAAAATCCTCTATACTATTAAAACTGCTATATGAAGCTTTTTCACCATCTATACGTACACCATCAATATTTATAGCATAAGGTTCAGTGCTCAAACATGTCCGGTGCAGCTAAAAGGAAGTGCTGATTTACACTTCTGCTGCTGCATTTATTGTTTTGGCCTGCTTCATCTCTATGAGTCAAGCACCTTTTACACGTTCATAAACATCTTAACTGAGTGTGCCTGTCCATTATGAACCATAAAATATATTACTAATACATTACTGTAAAATGTGAAGTTCAGGTTTATCTCCCTGTTCCTTTATTTATCAATAAATCAAAAGCAAGTCCCCGCAGAGACAGAAAAAGCTACTTCAAATGCTTCCACTCCTGCTTACTCTGACGAGACTGTTCACAGTTTGCCACCCGACCAGAGCACAACACTGTCACATCCTCTCCGGAGAAATGGATTCCTCCCCGCTCGTCTTAGATAAACGTAACAGGGATCAGTGGCTGCAGCCAGAACTGCCGGAATGAGCTCCGGGAGGAAGGAGGAAGCATCGTTTTATCACCCTGACTCTTCCTCCTCGTGGGGGTTAGCTTCTGAGAAGAGCGCAGCAAGGCAACAAAAGTGCTGCAGAGCAAAGAAGAACAGCCCCTCTAATCAATAATTGATCAGGGCATCTTCCATATTAATAAATGCAGAGGGTAGGTAGATTGCCAAGGGCGTAATTGTCATAAAACAAGGGCAAATTAGGTTTGTTGGGGATGATAAATCTATTACGGACTATCATGGGACACTACATTTTTCTCTGTTGTCGTTTCAGAACGCTAACAATTTGTTCACTGTTACACTACAGAAGATATAAGCTGACACGTGCATACAGGCTGCCCTACACACACACACACACACACACCACACAAGACTCATCTAAAGCATATAATCTGCTGTTTAATTTATTGGTCTTCCTAATGAATGAGCAGCCTCTTGTAACCATGGTAACGATGCTCATTGTTCCACTATAGGATGTCCACATTCTCCTCAGAGGTCTGGCATCAGCATTCATTCTGTAACCAAAAATAGATCACAAATACTCTCTCTCTCTCTCTCACACACACACACACGCACAAAGTACAAGACTGGGCTCACAACAGTTACACACACACACACACACACACACACACACACACACACACACACACAGAGCCTTTCTGCAGAGCCTGTCTGCAGTGGTACAGCCAGAGGAGAGGAAGTGTAGTAAAGTGTGCATTAACCTACATGCGATGCACAAGTCCAGAAGCACAGCCTTGAGTTACTCTGTGTCATGTCGTGCTGTGGTGTGTGTTGTGTGTGTGTGTATGCGCGCTATGCTCTCATGGCATTGTGGGGACAGAAATCTGTTAACGCGGTCATATTACGAGGACTGAGCTCCCATGTGGGGACAAAAATCCAGTCCTCACAAGGTTAACCGTCTATTTTAGGGTTAAGACTTTGTTTCAGTGTGAAGGTTAGAATTAAGATTAGATTCCACATCCTATATCCTCTTAAAATGGTAAATGGACTGCATTTACGTTGCATTTTTCTAGTCTACTGACCACTAAAAGCGCTTAACAACACACGTCAGCATTCACCCGTTCACACATTGATAGCACAGGCTGCCATGCAAGTTGCAAAACTGCTCATCAGGATATTAAAGTAATGCAACTGCAATTGTGTCTGTTTATTCTTTTTTTTTTTTTTTTTTTTGCATTTTAAGACACTGAAGGAGGAAGGTTTTGATAAAGAAGCAGAGAAGCAGCTTTTGATCTCAGCCAGACTACAGGCCAGAAAGACAGTTATGAAAACCATAAACATCTGCTGGTCTAATAATTGTCAAGTCAATATTTTATAGTATTTTACGGTCATTTTATGCTAAGAAGCATGAGAATGTATAAAACTCCAAGGCCATGCTTCTGATTGGCTTGTTTAATTGGTTTTCTTTATTTTTTTGTGCATCAATAATTGAAGAAATCAGAATTTTCAGAGAGCTAGCTGGAATCTGAAGGAAAAACATGTTGAAATGTCAACATGTTAATATAAAGCTTTATTAAACCAGCTGAAGATTCTAACTTGAGATTAAATCCAATGTTTCAAAGGTTCTCAAGGGTTCCCAAGAATGAATTTAAGTCAACAGTATGTCCTCATAAGCACTGTGTGACACATTAGTGTGTGTTTCCGTGTGTGTTGTTGGGCCTGAGGTTACAGGCGAGCGAGGCTGACCCGACATGGTCGGCGAGCTGCCATCTGGAACGAGGTTAGTCAGGCACGGCCGGTCGGCACAGTTCAGCACTCGCACTAAATTACCTCAGTAACGGCGTCTCCCAGAGATGAAAGCACCTTTTTTTTGTGATAAAATTGTTGTAATTTCTTGTCATACAACCTGAGGCGCTGAATTCAATTTCAAAGGACGTATTGGATATTACACAGAAGACACTTCACATTACACTGAGAAAATCAGTGCAGCTTTTTCATCCTGTGGTCATATTAAGACATGTCACGTTTCTCTAATATGCAGTCATCATTAAAGGGACAGTTCACCCCAAAATCAAAAATACAGGTTCTTCCTCTTACCCGTAGTGCTATTTATCCATCTAGTTTTGGTGCAGAGTTTTGGAGATATCAGCCATAGAGATGTTTACCTTCACTTCACTTCATTCAATAATCCACAGAACTTGTTGTGAGGAGTTTCATGTAAGAACTACTTTCTTCTTACTACAGAAAGAAAATAGTTCCTACATGAAACTGCTCACAGCTATGGCCCCGTCTCCTAGAAACTGCATTTGCATACTCATAAAACAAAGTCATGGGATTTAAATTAACGTGTTATCCTTCATTTATCTGACCTAGTTTAACAGTTGTTATTTGGTGACCCGTCGCATGAATGGATCTTATATCTCGTCACTGGCCTAATTAGTCTCATGTGTTGATCAGAGTTGTGATTTTCAGATATCAAACTGGGCTGTGGCATTCTTAAGTTTGGGAATGGCTGGCCTAAACGTACCCAAAATCACTTAACCAAATGCCTTTGTTGCAGGAGTCTGGACACGACTGTGGTCTTAAAGTCCTTCTCTTTGTACGCCCGCCATCCACCCCAACAACCACCTCGTGAATCCAGTGTGTTTTATAAATGTATTGTTTCAAAGAAATGTGTGTGAACTACCCACAGTCACAGGGGAGACAGGGTAGACTGTGGATTTTCTTGAGAAACCAGTCATGATTTCTGTAAAGAGACATTGGCATTGAATTTATCAGACATGTTTTTTGCCCTCTAGTCTCACTATACTCAAGAAGGCAGACATCTCTACAACCAATATCTCCAATTTTTATGGTTTCAAATCTTGAAAAACTGTAGTCTGACTGAGATCGAAGCTGCTTCTCACTCTTCCTCCTTCTGTATCTTAAAATACACCATAAGCACAAGCAGATTTACAACTCTTGCCCAGAGATGCATTGAAACAATGTGATTCTGCGAAGTTGATCTTATACTCAAACGCATAGAAGTTAGATGTATTGAAGATCTGGCAAATATTCAATACTTCGGCGCAGTATCACTCTAAATGCAGCAAGTTTCCGATCCACATAAAAGCTTCACGGACAGAAATAAACCTCATCACAGATAACAACAAGCAGGCAGCAGTGATAGTGACACGCTTGTCAAAATGTTTTGTCAGAGCGCTGACAGATGAAAAACAAGGAGACTAAATGTTTACCGTCAATATTAAATAATGTAACAGTGAAAATTCTGGCCAGGGAAAAGCTGATTTCAGTATATATAAAGCCAACTAGAGTATGTAAAGCATTTGTACCTAAGATAATCAAAAAAACATGACACATAAATGCCACTGTGGGAAGGGGACATACAGCATTTTGTTTGTCTCAATTAATCGTCTTCTTTTCTTGTAACTGACAATTGAATTGTGTCACATATCTCAAGTCAGTGAATCTGGTGTGTGATTCCCAGGACAAACAAGTTTGGTACCAACCAGCCTTCGTCCCATACCAACTGTGTTGAGAGCAGTTGTGTTACTATACCAGAATAAATCTCTTAAAGTCCTAAAATGAGCCACACACCCACTGACCATCTGGTTCTCTCCATCTCACTACCACACTTGGCGATGCCACATTCAACTTATATAGTATTTCCTTCCCTCATCTTTATAGAGTGCTGCAGGAAGGAGTCCAAAAACCTGGAAATGAGTTAGCATATTAGCATATTACCCTTGTCTCAAAGTGGGAATTCTGAGGCTTCAGTGTGACTTAAAAGAGGCAGCGGGCCAACAAATGGCTAAATGAGATTTAAAGGAGTTGTTGGGGACATTAAGTGTCACCACTGCTGAAGGTAACTTGGTGGCTGTGATGTGAGTCATGTGACTGTGGTGTAGTTTGCTTGTAGCCTAACGTTAGCTTTTTACTTCTGGTAATTGCATTTATGCTTCAAGAATTATAGAAGTGGTGTTCATTTGTGAGGTGAATAGAGCTTATTTTCTGCACTAATCCAAAATCCAGTTGAAAATCTCTTTTTTTGTGGAAGGAACAAGAGTGATACTAACTTCCTGGTTTGCCTTAAAAAATGTGTCATCCCTGCAGCAATCTTACCAAGGTGCTTTTCTTAGGATCTCATCTTTATTACAAAAACAATTTGAGGGTGCATTAAATGACATGAATGCACATTCTTTGACAGTTGATTTCTGGCATAATAACACAGTTGTGAGCTCCAAGTCCCACTGTGAGATTTAAGTCTGGAAAACATCCTGAGAATTAGTGATTCGCGATTGATATATGCACATATTTTGTCCACCTACTTGCAGAGAACATCAAGTATCTCTTGTACTAGAATGAACATATTATGCAGATGCAGACATAACATACAATGCAATCATCAGTGTGACCAATCATTGCAAAAAGCAACTTTGCCATCTGTTTCAGACACTTACAAACACCTCCACACTGCATACATACTCATGCTGTGTGGGCATAATTAAAGCATCATCTTATCGGCCTGCCATCTCGGCAGAAATCTTCATTTCTGTGTGATATCAACATTACATTTTAAAACGGCTAATATCAATGACATGCAAATATTATCATGTATCCTTACTGAAAATCAGTTGAGACCAGCAGGTGACCAACCAGCAAAATACTGCATGCAATGATTTATATGTTGCAAAAATGAGCAGTCGTCTCAATTCCCAAATCTCATCAATAACTACTTAAAACAAGGCATGATACATCTAAAAAAAATGATGCATGCTTCACTGACTTCATGGCCTATTTGCCACCTGAAATAAGAAAGGGGTACTATTTTTTCCCATGTTTAAAACCCCAAATTTCAATCAAATCAGAAACAGAAAAGGTTTATGTTAATTTTTTATTAAAGATTGATCCAAAAATAATTTAGGGTTTACATGCAATGATGCATTTAATGCAAACTGTTTTTTTCTGATTTGTGGACTGAAATAAACAAGAAAGACCCTCTTTCGCAAATCACAATCTGTGCTGAATGACACTAATCATGACGATTCTTAAAAAATGATGATGTGAAGAATAAATTATCCCCAAAACTGTCACTCCTCATGACAAAATGTGAATGTGAAGCCCTCACAGAACGATTCAGCAGGTGACTGAGGTGCAAACAGACTTAAAGCACGTGGACGGACGAACAGTCAGTTCATGTTTTGGAAATGAGAGAACTGACTACAACAACAACAGCCGCTTTGTTTCACCGCCAGAGCAGCCGACAACAACGACGACAGCTGACTGAGAAGGTTTAGAAACTGGATAACAAGTCCCAACAGAAGAACATGAGGATTAATCAGGTGACAGAAGGAAGAGCAAGGAGAGACATGACAGAATTTTTAAACGGCCTCCTGTTGGAGCAAATCAAAATACCGAGGGAGCCATTAAATTTTGTTGCTGTATCCAGATCCCACATCACTCCTCATTCAGTAATGGCCCCCATCTTTAAGGCACCACACAGAAATCTTAAAAAGCCACTAGGGTAAAGCAGAAGATAAGCTAACATCTTGGGGGAAAAGGACCTGTTTTGATCAAGGCTTATCTGCTAACATACAGAAAGACACAAGCCTACACTTTCTGGAAAAATGCAATTACAGGAGAGGCAGATATGTTAAATCACATATTGTTTGATCAGCCAAGTTGAAGGTGTTTGGAACCGCAAGCGTGTGTGGATTTGTCATTTGCAGGAGGAGGATGTGAAAGATCTTTATGAAAACGGGAGCGTTAGAGAGATACACACTGGAGCAGATAAAAGGCAAGAAATTACGTTTTTTACACTGCTAAATTCTTTTGCCAAATACATTTTTTGAAAATGTAATTGCCACCTATATTCAGTGGTTGTGGTAATTGTGTTTGTCCAATGCATCTAGGCACATAATTCATATGGTGTTTGGGGTAGATGATGTACAAAGAAGACATTTTGACACGGGAGACTGGGGTTGAAATGCATATGGTTAGGTTTATGTAACACTTTGGTTAAATTTAGGGAAAGACTTGGTTTTGTTTAAATCACCATCAGGGTTTCCATTATTTGATTCTTCTACCACAAAAATCTGTTAAAGTCTCACATATTTAAATGTCTCCTGTTATATGTGAAAATAATTCCCTCTAAGGCTGTGCACATTGGAGGTTTTGGAGAGACACTTGGTTCCTTTGATTTAAGTCGGCAGCTACAGGCTTCACTGCTGCAAAACAGAGTAATTAATAAAAATTATATGAGCCAGTGATTGGTTATGGCTACTTTTTTCTGTTTTATTTTATCTGAGAAAAGGTCTATAGTGGACGGAAATTATTTGATTTCAAGTCAGCAGCAGCATGATGCCTTTTTAAAATGTTATGAGCCAAACAGGCAGGAATATGAGTTAGCTATCTTGACATAATTACGCTGTAGCTCCAAGAACAGAGATGCCATTTTCAGGGCTGTTCTGACCTGATAAGAATAAAGTTTCACAGAAACTCTAATTGTAGATAAATAGTCCATTTGTCTTACATGACAATGGCACAAAACTGTAATTAGCACAAATAACATTGCTACTATGCACCACAAATGCTTTAAGCACAAATATTAATGTGACAAAAGTCAAATTTGTCCCATTTAAAAACTAAAATGATCTTAAGATGACGGTGCAACACTGAGACACACTCAGCAGAAGAACCAGCAACTCTGCATTTGTGCTTTTTTAATATTTAACTCAGAGCGGTGCCTGAGCTAGCTGCTCTTCACTGGACTGAGCTAGGTCACACGTACACACTCGCTAACATGCACGTGTGGACACACACAATATGTGTATGCGTGTGTGAATGTGTGTGAGCTTTAAATAGACAGTGTGTTTTCTGCTTGACTGATCGGAGGAAACTGGTTCAGTGTGTCTTCCCTCAGCAAAAGTTCATCCGCTTCACTTATGCATATTTATGCCTTCCGATTTTGTGTGTGGGTGTGTGTTGATGTATGCATCTGTGTGTGAGTGTGTGTGTGTGTGTGTCTGAATGTGTAGTAGTGAGGTAGTCACCCCCAGGCTGCTTCATGATGTACTTAATGTTTGATTTACAACAATTCAAATGATCCAAATGTCTTCCCTTGATATATCTATGTTATTGAATTCTCAAATATCAGATCTGTAAAGCATAAAACACACACACACACACACACACACACACATACACACACATTCTCAGAAAAGCACAAAATGTTACAAAAAATGACTATCATACATATTTATTCTTGGATAAAACACACACACACACTCAAGGAGCTGCTTCACTCCCCGAGGAATTGATTGACAACTAAAGATCTGTTCAAACCACAGGAGACAAATTGTTACTCACAGTCTGCAACCACAGGTTACACACACACACACACACACACACACACAACCACGAGACACAGCCATCCTTTGCTGAATCATGGCAGCCATTTGTCTGTATAATTTGGAGGTACAAAATCATGACTATTAATGCATTTGCAGCCCGTAGTCAAAAAATGAATATTATTTACATCTACAGGACAACATTTACAGCCTTAACAAAACAAACACAAAGCAAAAACAGGGCAGTCAGTGCATGAGCATTTCGCTTGAGCTGCTCATGGCCTGGAAGGGTCTTAAAACACTAAGTGTGAATAAATATTCAGGCTGGGTATTGTTAAAAAGTAACAACACCAGTAACAATGACAGTACCCTTAAAATGATCCTGATACTAACAGAGTACTTCATGTGGTACTTTTTTCCTACTTCATTCAATATCCATCATGTAAATGGAAGTATTTAGTTGCAAAAAAACTGCCACCACCACCACTCCTTGACATCCAAATGTCTTCTACATAAATATATTTTTAAGTGTTCATTTTAATGGCATCTTGGCACACTGAACTGCCAACCGTCAAAAAAAGGTCTGCATCTTGGTAAATAATGGCTGATATTGATTATTGCAATAGATCATTATTTAAATCAACCTGTTTAAATAACTTGTTATTTTCATTGTGAAGCATAATTTTCAAAGATAACAAAATATGGTACTGTTTATATTTTCATATAAACACACATAATATCAAAACACAGAAGAAAATTCTCCCTACATATAAAACAAACAAAAAAAAAATTTATTTAAGAATTATAAAGTATAAAAAACACAAACACATTGAACTTGAATTAAGAAAAAAATCAAATGTACATGAAATGCTGCCTATAAAACTAAAAACTAAATGAATAAAAATAATCTGCATTATGTTCTGTTAAAAGAAAATTTTCATATCAGCCCATCCGGAAAATATACACACTAATAAAAGTACTGTAGCTGTGACAGGCAAATATCCACTGATAATATATATACTCTAGCAAGTGCCATTTGACAGGAGAAGTTCCAGTACTACTTGGTACCGAGTAATTTTGGTAGATACCTTGAAGATATTGAGTAGTGATAACTTGCCCTAATAATTAGTCATCTAAAAGTACTGTCTAGGAGGCAAAGGTCCTGGCAAAGGTACTTGAGTGCTCCATTAAGAACTGGTTTCTAAGCTCCGGGCAGATATAAGTGTGCTCCTGTGGAGCAGTGGTTTTTTGTATGAATTTTTTTGCCATTGAAAAAAGTGGGCCATGCACAGAGACCTGGGGGTAAGAATTTGGATTTGTTTTGGCTGTCCAAAGATATTTTTGCTCTGGAAACATTTGCAGAAAAGAACATCCTTATTCTGTAGTTGGACATGCAACTTGCTAGAGCCAAACTGAAATCACCAACTGATATTAGCTTATCATAAATGGCTGTATTGTATCGTACTGGCATGTATGTCAGTAACACATAATAAGCAAATTTAGGAAAGAAATGTGAAACGCAGGTTACAGAAGGTTTAGTGACAGTGTCATATTTTTTTTGTCCATCAGAGTAACATTTCCTTCAGGGCTCCTCATCAGAAACATTTGTTTATGTTATGTGTTAACGTTTTAAAATACATATACGTTTGTTAGCAGGTTATTTGTAAGGCTGAAAATCAATATTAGCACCAGCCTAAAAAATCTGCATCAGTCAGAATCTCTTACAATAGTTGCATCTTTTAAAATGTTCTCCTCTTGGACCTGAACATCATGATTTTTTATGTGATAATCTCGGTTTTTGTTGTCTATGCCCACAGGGACATCATGTAAGCCACAATTAGAGCTGAGGCATGGTGCAATTTTCTGCAATTTGACATATTCAAAGACTTCAGGGGGATTATTTTAAAACTTCACTAAATCAGTTTTTGTATCTTATTAATCCCCCACTTAATATTAGGGTAAATAACATATATTTATTCATAGATGTTTGTGCTGTTAAGTTATTGAAAATGCACTCACGTATTCACGTATGCAGTCACATCCACACTGCTTTCATTTGTCTTCAAGAGGAGCCAAATCATGCCTGCTTCACCCAAAAATTTAAGCTACATAATTTCCCATAAAAGGCTATGTAAATTAATTTAGAGAATTTAGATTATAAAACCACAGATGAAAGGAACATGCCAACATGGTAACAGCTCATGCAGCGCAATGCATGGTAAGCCGCACGTGTATAGATTAGACTAACATCACATAGCAGTGTCTACTCCAGTGCCAATACCAGCTCAGACTGAGCAGTAGTAACCTATTTTCCAAACTGCTCAGCCTCCTTGAAAGAGCCATCATCATCACCACCCACCTGTAACCATGCCTACACTCACTGATATAACCAGGAAGAGAGGGTGGGTGGTGTGGTGGGGGTGGGTCAATAATAGCCAAGTGTGGGATTTTCATGCCTACCCGAAAGTCTGTCTGCAAGACTCTCTCCAAGTTCAGTTCCTGGTTCCTCTCTGCCTCGACTGCAATGACCGTCAGATCAGCCATCCTCTCCTGAAGGCTAAACAGCCAGGTTGAGAAATGGCTACTAACTTAAGCTGGTACCAACCAACTATCCTGCACTATGCCAATATTTCTCAAACACAATTAAATGTGTATACTTATACAAAATACACACACAAAAGTACATTTACACACTTTTAGTGAAATCACAATATGGCCTGCTGCAATTGAAATTAAAGAAATTAATTGTCATGCTGCAGGTATGTCCCTGCAAAAATCATACCATAAACATTTTAATATCATTTCAATGCAAATTAGAACATGATGTAAAACTGTAATTTCCTCTAATGTTTCAAATCCTATCACAATTGTATTATCAGTCAAAACTAGAAGAGGTCACTCAGTAGATCACACAAGGCAATAGATAGTGAAGCACCTACTGCAATGTCACCTCAACTGCCAGATGTAACCAGCAGAGATCTGCAGAGTTTCACCAACATTAACATGACCTCCACATAAGTTGTCCTGAGCTGAAACAAGATTTCAAACTGAAGCAGTTATTGATCACTTAGCCCCTTGTGCCACTTAAGAGAGAAAGGAGTCAGCTGTCGATGGTTATAAAACAGAGAAGTCAAAAAATAGAATTATAGCCTCACAGGTGTTTGTCTCCACCAACCAGTCAAGTTACAGTTTACATCCATGTCTGCCCCAGACTCATATAATAAGTAGTGGAGACTCTGAAGGAATTTAATATGGAACTAAATGTTATATTGACACATATGGAATTTAATAAAAGAAATGGAAGCTCTCACTATTAGAGAGTATTTTCCAGAGGGCACTAGAACATAAGACTGAATTATAATGTCACAGTGAAGCTGACCTTTGATCTTTTGGATACAAAATTTCATCACATAATTATTTTATCCTATTAGATATGTGTGTGTAATTTTGTCATATTTAGCATATTAATTCTTGGGTTATGACCAAAAATGTGTTCAGTAAGGTCACAGTGACCTTTTGACCACCAAAATCTAATCAGTTCATCAAGTGAACATTTGTGTTTGAAGAAATTCCTTCAAGGCGTTCTTGAGATATCACTTTCACAAGAACGGGATGACCTGAAATCATAATGCCTCTGGCTTAAAGACACAAATCACAGAGGTCCTTCAGCAAACAGTTATGAATGTGCACAACAAATTAGGCTGATTGGTCCAGCAGTATTCCACAGTAGCTCCAGACAAGCTGTAGGTCCAGTGATCACGCAAGTGCACGTGCACACACACAAGCAATTACATGATCGAAATTAGATGATTTCTCAAAATCATTTAGCCCTAATTTTCACATGTTTGAAAAGGGGATTGATGCTGATGCATAACAGAGTGCTGTGGGTGTGTGCTTGTTCTGCAAATTTGTTAGAAACAAGCACCACCAGGAAAGGGTGTGTGTGACTTTATACGGTATGATCTATGACATAATTAGAAGAATAATGCGTGCCCCCCAGCTTGAGTTGGCATGACAGCCCACATGGGCTCGATGCCAATAAATCAATCAGTCAGTCTGTAATAGAACCAGATTCATCCTGTTCAGGGAAGCTTCCGTAAAACACCCAATGTCTGGTCATTCCTGAGAAAAATCCTGAGAAGAAGAAGAAGAAAGCAGATAGAAGAAGAAGAAGAAGAATGCAGGAGGAGGAGGAAGTCTTGGGCCAGAGACTGACATAAAAGGAAGAGAGTGCATCCCGCCACAATAAAACCACCTCTGCAGTATTGACTTCACTAAGAGATGCTTCAAAAACTTAACAATCATTTCAAAGATGCACATGATGCTCGGAGCCTATTGAAGTGCAGAGTGGGAGAGAGGAAGACAGCCAGTCATCGATCTCCCTCAACATGAAGGGCACCATATTAACTAAGTGGCGGCCATCTCTTATTCATACACTCCTCATTACTTATCAACGCCCTCTCACTCCTGTACTCTGATGGGATTTTCACGGTCCATTTATGGGACAGGGTGATAGAGGGAAAGATGGAGGAAGGGCAGGAGGAGAGGGGGGTAAACGAGGGGGGAGGAGAGTGTAAATAAGAGAAGACAGAGAAGGAGAGGTAAAGGGATGCAGACATGTAGAGAAGGTGAATGGTGATGAGAGAAGGGCAGAAAGAAGCTGAGGAAAGAGGCTGTGACAGATTAATGATGAATGGAGAGACCAGAGGCGTCCAATCACACAGAAAACAAGAGAGACAGACAGGGAGATTAGTCCCAATGACCCACTTAGCAGGAGACAGACAAAAAATGGCTTTTAATTTACACTTATGAAGTCTGGGTGTGATGATCACGATGATGATGGCCTTATAAAATGCTGTATTAAACACAGGAAGGGGTCTGATTAAAGAATGGGCTTGTGCGAAATCAGACACTGGTCTTGTCACCTCTTAAAGGGATAGTTCGGATTATTTTAAGTGGGGTTGTATGAGGGACTTTTTCTCAACATGCCCCCGATTTGGAGTACCAGAGAGGATGCCTGAAAGATAAGTAATGTACTGCTGTGGACAGGGTCAGCAAAAAAACACGTATTTTAGCCACTTAAAAAAGGTCCACATAAAAAAAATCCACATCAGTTTAAGTGTACGCAATATTTAGAATATTTTCACCGCTTTACCTCGCCACCAGACAGCCTTTACCGACAGGAAACAGCTGTTCTATAGGCCCTTTTTTGTGCTGACGTCATGATTACTGGAGGAAAAATGATGGAAAAACAGGACCCAAACAGAGTAGTAGGCTACATAACCAAGCTGAAGCATTATCTTGCAGTGCTGTTGGGTGCTACAATGGAATTAGAAGCAGCTCATAATTGAAATTTTATTCATATTCATATTTTATTCACCAGCTGCCACTGCCAGTGAAAAAAAAATAAGACAACTGTTGTTAAACAGGATAAGACGAAAGCTGTGAGATATGTGTGAGCTGCGACCAAATAAACAAAATGAAAACTACAAAATGTCAAGAAAGGATATATTCTCACACCTGTTTTCTTCGTAAAATCAGAAAAATACATCCAGTCACCTTCTTAAATTCAAGTTTCTCTCTTTTGCCGAATAAAGACGAGCTTTGATTGGCTCGTTAACTCCATAAAACACACTTAATTTAAACTTAGCAGACAGTATAAAAAATAAAACTCACCAAAACCACCTTGTCCGGTCTTCCAGCTGTTAAAACAATCACCATCATCGTTTGATGGAAATAAATCCTTAATTCACATAGATGTTTGATGTGAAAACAGTCTGGTTGTACGGGCTGTAGCTGGTCTACCTCTGTCTTGATCGGTTTGTTTGGTTTGAGAATTATATTTGGCTTATACAACTGTGGCTTCTCGTCAGAAAAGGCTGTCTGAGAGCAAGGTAAAGGGGTGAAAATATTCTAAATATAGGGTACACTTAAACAGATGATGTTGATGTTGATGTTTTTAAGTGGACCTTAAAATATTGTAAACTGGGGGCATGTCGACGGCCATCTACTGTAGGCGACAAACTGCCTGTGGTATCTCACAAGTATCTCACACAACACTACTTTAAAAGTCCCAACTCCCTTTAAATACTTGTTCTAGTAGCATTAATTTGGCTTCAAACCCTTTTGCTTCCTGTCCCCGGGGGCCTTTTTTTCTCCACCATAATCTCATAATTAATATGGTAATTACAGTGTTAAAATACTGTTAAAATGCTACACATATCCTAACACCCCTTGTGCAATCAAACCTGGGTTTTCTTCATAATTAAAAAAAAAAAAAAAAAAAAGATTTTAAAAAAAAATCAGGAAATTTTTAATTTTAACAGCGAAGTCAGGTCACAGTGTAACCTGAGCGGAGTGAACTTGAGTTGACCCCAACACTGGAGCCGACTTTTAAATTAATGAAAGAGTCATTATAAAATGAATTAAACCATAAATCACTTTAATCATCCTTTAATGAAGTAGGCGGGTGATTTTTGGCAGACAGAGGGGGAGAGTCAGGGAGGGATGAGGCTGGATGGCAAATGTTGTCCCAGTAGACTGTACGGATACAGAGAATGAATGATTTTCTTTATTTTTGTGTCATAAATGAAACTATGCTCCAAATTAATAGAGATCAGATCCAGAGTGCTGCTGCTGGACTAAAAAAAAACAGAAAATATTCACATTTGAGAAGCTGAAATCTGAGAATTTGGACATTTTACTGAAAACTGACTCAAAGGATCAAAATAGTTTGCGTTTAATTTAAAGTTGTCAACTAATCAATTAATCGACTAATTGTTGCATCTATAGTTAGCAAACTTGAGTGTTAAACAACCGGTTTAAACAAATATTCCAATTTATTTTTGATCATTTATATACCAGAATATTTAAGGGTTTTGTCGAGTTATTTCATGGAAAAATTAAGCTCTTAAATCAATATAGTACATACAGTATAGAAATAACAATAAAGAACAACAAAATATCAATAAGAAAAGGAGTAAAATAAAAGTTCAGAGTGTTTTTGTATATGTAATTACAATATTAATAGTGATTCATCAAGTTGATAGCAGCATGTCAAGATATTTAGCGAACTCTAACAACTTTTTTTGGATAGTTAACTCTGAGAAATAAATGTAGTGGAGTAAAAAGTAGAATATTTCTCTCTGAAATGTAGCAGAGTATAAGTATAAAGTAAGGTAAATTGTAAAAAAAAAAACAAGTACCACAAAATTGGACTTATTTACAATATTTGAGTAAATGTACGGAGTAGGTCTACAACTAATGATTGTCATTATCATTATCAATTAATCAATTAATTTTCAGGATTAATCAATTAATTGTTAAAGTATTCAAAAAATTGTGAAAAATGCTCAAAAAGCGTAATGTGATGTCTTCAAATCACTTCTTTTGTCCAATCAACAGTTCAAAACCCAAAAAACTGCTTGTTTACTGTCAAAGAGAAGCAGCATATTCTCTTATTTGTTTGACATTTTTGTTTAAAAAATGACTGAAAAATTAATCAGTTATCAAAATATGCACTGGCCTGTTAACATGCATATACATTATGTCCTTAAAACAAGGTATTTTCAAACCATATTGCTTCAAACTTGAATAAAAGCTTAGTTTTACTTCCTATTACTGTCCTCATCCTGATCCTGCCTGAGGAGCTTCACCACACTCCTCCTCCTACACTACAGTCACTACTCACATCACCAACACATACAGATTTGGGCCAGTAATACATGAAACAGCAACACAATGCTGTGTGACCTATTCAAGAGATGACTCATGTTGCACGCACACATGCACGCACGCACTGGGGGTTTTACGCCTACAGTAATTAGGCTATTTCATTATGTGTGAATCAGCCAGGGTTCTCTAATTTGCGATTTGCCCCACATACAGTCAACTCAACACAGGATTATAGTGTTTTTTTTTCCCTTTTCTGTGACTTTTCAACCTCGTACTGTAACATCCTCACCCTGTACTGTAAATTCACTCAAAGCATGAAAAATTTTAAATAACCAACACAACTACAAAATGCATATAAGATGAGGAAAGGTTTGGTTTCACAACATAGAGAGGTAGCTAATATCTACTAATGTACTATAATAATATAGCAGTTTAAAATGAAGGTTATGATTGATACAAGCTTTTCAAACCAGCGAAGGCACATCAGGCAGCAAACAGTGTGTTTAAGCGTGTGGGTGTGTATTTATGCTTCTAAAGGCACACAAATGCCTAAATGGCTTTAAGCCTTTTTGGTTTGCGTGTGTGTATATATACTGTATGTCTGTGTGTGTGGGCGCTCACCTTGTGTTGTTTCCACATCATGGGCAGCGTTTTGACGTCATGTTTGGCGTGTTTTCCCTCCTCCAGACACTTCATACACACAGGAATCCTGCAGCTGTAGCAGTACATGCTGAAGTTTTCCGTTTCATGATCCACGCAGGTCGCCGGTTTCCGTGCGGTGGCGGGTGGCTGCTGACCGCCGCTGCCGGCCACGCTGCCAGTCACTGTAAAAAACAAAACAACAAATCTGTTTTAACTCAAAAGGTTACTATCCAAGCTGCCTTAAAATTTTAAGTTGACCAAATTTGAAAAGACAAGTTGAGGTAATTTTGTAATGATTTAAAATAAACAGCTTTTCTGGTCAAATAAACTTAACTAGTACTCAGTTGTAAGTTAAACCAACAACTCTTCATATCTTCATCTCACACTGAAAAACATGTATAATGTATAATAACTCAAAAATAACAACATCTCCAAATGTTTCCCTTTTTGAGCACATTCTGAAAAGATTCAGTTGATGAACCATCCATTTATAAAAGAGAGAGTGAACGTCCTGAGAAATAATAAGTGCAATTTCAACGATATGTCTCAGTTTTTTCACATTCAGTCAGTCTGCTGTTACTACATGTGGCTGAAAACAGGACATTCTCATGGACCACATTTCTCCTGTTTTTGACAAAGCCATTTTTTCACCAGCAGCTCCTGCATGATTAGTGTATCCAGCATGGAGCCCACATTGGAATAGCAGTACGTTTTATTTGAAAAAAATGGAACTTAAAGAACAATATGTAGCAAAAGTGTGGTCCAACAATGATTAACTGCAGTACAAGTAGTAAGCTGTGAGCCATATGGATACATATTAAATAGACTGAATTCCTGTTTAATATCACATTTCTATGGTTGTAACAAAGTTGTTTTCTGCCCCTGCCCCCATCCTCCCCAGACACAACGTAGCTCAGGCCAGGCTGCAGGAACACTGGCAGGAGTACAAGACGAGATGACATTGCAAACTGACAAAACAAGCAACGATGAGCCAGTGAGCCTTTTTGAAGACGTTGACTGAATTTCACTTAAACCATATTTATACATCGGGATTTGTAAAATGTGAAAATACATCAAAATTTCTCAGCTGAAAGCCAGAAAAATTATTTGTAGGTCTAAAACCAGGTTGCCAGTGTTTAAACCTGTGACTAATACCACTTGACCACCAGCACTTCCCTGTCCTGAGGCTATCTCTGTCGCTGTTTTCATGTTGAAATCCTGGTTGGTGCTCTCTGTTGTTTGTTAATTGTTAATTGTCTGTCAGTGTAAATGGCCATTATCTCTAAAAACAAAAGCCCACTGCTCTGAAAACACACACTCTGGAGTTTGAGTTGAGTGATTGACCATCTCACTGCCTGCCAGACTCCATTAACATTTTGCTCAATTTAACTATTATAAACATTTACGCCTTCTAAAAGATCATTAATGATTTATTGATTTATTGCAACCCACAAACATTAATTTGGAAACGGCAAACTAAAAGTTATTCTGGGCTGGAATAGAAATTTCCAAAGGATTTGGACAGAGCAAACTGGATTGGAGTTTAGTGGCTGCCTGTCTCACTGCCTGCCAGACTCCATTCACCTATTGTTCAATTTAACTGTTATAAACATCTACTCCTTCTGAAAGATTATAAATGATGTCTTTCGACTAATAAACATACACTTACTTATTTCTGGCACATTCGGCATTATTATTATTGAACTGTAATTAGCGTGAAACAGGCACACAATAACAGTGGGTCCGACTGGAGCTTTTGGCGGCCGGTTCTGGCCCACGGACCGTATGTTCGCAACCCAAATAAAACTTGTATATTTACTTTAAGTTAATGAGAAAAGATTAGTTGATTCCACTAATTAGCCTACCTGTATGGTTTTTTACAGCGCTCCCTCCCACGCCTGCCGCACCGCCGCCTCCTCCTGCCGCTGGGTTCCGCGGCGGCACCAGGCGGTGCTTGGCTAACGGACCCCGGGACGGATGGCACCGCTGCTGGCAGGCGTTACAGTAGTAAACGTCGCACTGCTCGCACATCACGGTCGCCTCCACCGGATTGCGGTCGCACAGCTGGCACTTCACCGCGGAAGAGGAAGAAGAAGAAGAGGAGGAGGAGGAGGGCGGAGGCGGCGCGGTTCTGCTGGTACCGCGCCACGATGGCCTCCAGCAGGCGGTTCCGAGGGAAACCCCGGAGCCCCCGCTCGTCCAGGGAGACGCTCCGGTGACACAGCGGGCAGGTGAGCGAGCAGTGTCGGTGCGGGTTGGCCGGTGGGAACACCCGCACCCCGTTAGGAGACTTGAGCTGGCACGGTGTGTAGGAGCCGTAGCCGCTGTCCGTCTCGCTGTACAGACTCATCTTGTCCATGTCCAGGTAGTCGTAGTCAGAGCTGCCCGACGCTCGGCTCTGCACCGGGGTCTCTCCCTCCGGGGTCTGGACCGTGATGTTCCGGGCACATGCCAGGCAGACATTGTGGGAGCAGGGCAGCAGGACGGGCTCCTTGAAGAGAGAGCCGCACACGGGGCATTTTAACTCTTCCTCCATCGCTCCCGTCTGTTTGTGTGGACCAGCGGCGGGGAGAAGCAGCTTCAACGGCAGCAGTCCAGCACCGACTGACGCGGACAGCTCCCCGAGAGGCTCTGCGCATGCGCACAGAGGGGCGGGGAGTGTGGGGTTTGTGGTTTGAGTTGATTGATCGAGTTAATTTAAAGGCTCTGAAACACCAAAATAAACCAGATTGTCATGACTTCATCAGTGGTTTAAACTAGTTATTGCGTACATTTCCTCAAATACTAGGGCTGATCAATTAATCAAAATTTTATAGAAATCACAATATGGGCTACTGCAATTAAATCGCAGGAGGTGCAATATTTGATAAATATGTAAAATTATTGTGGTGTTGCAGAGGTGTGCTGGCCCGTACACACTACATCTTTATGGCTGTAATTAATGATTATTTTAATTATAAATTAATCTGTCAATCATTTTTATGATTAATCAATTAGTTGTTTGGTTCATAAAATGATCAGTGTTTCCTCAAATGTCTTGTTTTGTCACCAACTCAAAGATATTCAGTTTACTGTCAGAGAGGAGTAAAGAAAACAGAAAATATTCACATGTGAGGAGCTAAATCAGAGAATTTTCTTTTAAAAAAAGATCCAAACTGATTAGTCAATTCTCAGAAGAGTTGCTAAGTAGGCTAATTTAATAGTTGACAACTGATCAATTAATCAATTAATCAACAAATCATTGCAGTTCTACGTGGTTTGGTACAGATCGCCACATAAATCAGACCTTTATTATGTTTTTCAATAATGATGTAAAAATTATCATTCCTTCTTATATTGCAAATCATATCGCAATTGCAATATCAATAAAAAATAATCACAATTAGAATTTTTTTTTAAATCGTTCAGCCCTGTCAAATACTGTACAATGCAGGACAGGATGAATAAGCATCATCCTGCCGTTATTTATTTCACAAAAATGACCTGCTCACTGTACATTATTCTGCTTATTACATGCTTACCAATATATATATATGGCTCACATTTTTGTGACACAAAATATTAATTTGTCATTGATGATTTTATGGCTTTATTTCAAAATAGTGACCTGCTCACTGTACATTTTCCTGCTTGTTACATTGTTATGTACCCAAAAAAAATCAATAATTTGACAGAAAATATTAATTTTAAAATGATTTTAGTGATTCAACAATGATTTTATTGTTCCTCCAAAGTCTATGATCAGAACTGTGTCCATAGCAACAGTGTGTTCTTCATATCAACGGTCTGTTATACAGAAATAACAGACCTTATTGACCAGTCAGAACTGAGTATTTAACAAAGCCATGTTATAATATATGCTACATCTCTTAAAAGGGTCTCCTTTTATCCATTGTTAATGCAGTGTTTTTCTGACGTTAATTTCTGTTCATTAAGGAAAAGTGTTTTGTCCTCAGCCATCCTCAATCATGATAATGATGATCATTTATTTTGACTGCTTGATACTCTGCATTTGTTCTGCCTGTCAGTCTGAGACAAACGATCATGGAGGCAAATCGAGCACCAAATAAAGATGAAACAAATAAATTTGAAACTGTGAGCATTAACTAATTAAGATGTTAGGATCCTCGATCCTGCCAGAGAGGACAGATGCTCAGACTGGATGGAGATTTGTCTGTTCGATCCAGTTAACCTTTGTGTTGTGTGACATTAGCTCCCCGTGTTGGCTAAACATGTAATTGACCAGACAGCTGCCGTGACTGAAGTCCCTCAGGGTGCAGCATTAATCCCACACCCACTGGGACAGCTTTTCCATTTATAAGTCCTGTTAGCATCCCATTACCTAGTTACAGATCTCTTCTGTGGTGAAATGAATGCGAATGTAAACACAAGGACAGGTTTAGGAGTAATGGATTACATGTGATGAGATTATGTAATTAGGATACAAAAAAGTAGCTGTATTCCATAACAGTTACAAAACATAAAACACAACCAGTTTACACATTTAATAAAAATAAGGATTGTTAGTGGGATCAAAATTTTAAAATACATTTTAAAATGAAAATGATATGAGACAGCTGATAATTCATTATCTCTTGAAAAAATGCTTTCACTGGGTGGAAATTCTGCCATCATAACACCAACCGCTAATGTTAGCTACACAGACCAGCTGCTCATATTACCTACACAGACCAACTGCAAACATTACCAACATAGACCAACCGCTAATGTTAGCTACACAGACCAACCGCTAATATTAGCTACACAGACCAACCACTAACGTTAGCTACACAGACCAAACCGCTAATATTAGCTACACAGACCAACCACTAATGTTAGCTACACAGACCAACCACTAATGTTAGCTACACAGACCAACCACTAATGTTAGCTACACAGACCAACCGCTAATGTTAGCTACACAGACCAACTGCTAATAATACCCACACAGACCATCCGCTTATAGCTAGACAGACCAACTGCTAATATTACCTACACAGACCAACCGCTAATGTTAGCTACACAGACCAACTGCTAATATTACCTACACAGACCAACCGCTAATGTTAGCTACACAGACCAACTGCTAATAATACCTACACAGACCAACCGCTTATAGCTAGACAGACCAACCCTAATATTAGCTACACAGACCAACCAACTAATGTTAGCTAACAGACCAACCGCTAATGTTAGCTACACAGACCAACCGCTAATGTTAGCTACACAGACCAACCACTAATGTTACTACACAGACCAACCGCTAATGTTAGCTACACAGACCAACCGCTAATGTTAGCTACACAGACCAACCGCTAATGTTAGCTACACAGACCAACTGCTAATATTACCTACACAGACCAACAGCAATATTACCGACATAGACCAACTGCTAATGTTAGCTACACAGACCAACAGCTAAACATTAGCTGCACAGAAATCCAGTTAGCTAGATAACCTGTCAGCACTACTATTACTACCACTGAAAAATGTTTTGGGACTGTATTTGGTGATAATGGTGACCAGGAAGTGTTCGAATAAGTCTATGTCAGTTAACTTTAAGTTTGAGTGTTAAGTGTGAATAGCATAATGTTACTTAAATTGCATTTAAATATGCATAATTACCACTATTATAACATTAGCTACAGAGACCAACTGCTAAAACTACCTACACACACCAAGTGCTAATGTTAAGACCAAATGCTAATGTTGTGTGTAATGCTACACAGAGAAATGCTAACTTAAGCTACACAGACCAACCATTAACTTTAGCTACACAGACTAACTGCTAACATAAGCAGCACAGACAACACGCTAACTTTACTTACACAGACCAACCCCTAACATTAGCTACATAGGCCAATGGCTAATATTAGACTAACAGCTGATATTAGCAACACAGAAATCCAGTTAGCGAGCTAACCTGTCAATAGTAGTACTGAAAAAGATTTTGGGACTGTACATGGTGATGCTGATGACTGGGATTGTTTAAGTTATGTCGGTTTACTTGAAATTTGAGTGTAAAGTGTGAATATTGTCACTTATCAAGTACATTTAAATGTACATAATTACTACTATTAATCTAAACATGCCTTCATACATAAAGAAATATCTGGATAAACAATTAATAAACCAACAACAAACATGCAAGCTCACGTACATGCAGGCATGCACACTGACTTTAACTGCCTGATCTAACCTTAAACCACAATCTAAGACTGTTACAAGTAAGTTTCCTCTTGTTTCAGTTAGTTTTGAGGACATGAACTCATAAAAAATTGAAGGCAGGGCTGCAAATCACTTCAAGACAGCTAGGGATAAAAGCTGGTGTTAAATTGTCACTTTGACAGTAATTCTGGAGTCTAAATGGCTTTTAAAAGTGTAGCAATCTTTGTAAGATGCTACTGAAGAAAATCCAAATGTCCACCAGTCCTGTCCTCTCAAAATTATAGTCAAAGAAGAGGCATTTTGGGTTATTTTTAGACTGCATTATCTAGAAAAAGAACGGTACTTTTCTGTACTTTTTTCCATTTCATGTCAAAAGTGCAGTGAGCTGTAAATCACAAACAGTGATTTAATATACAGCAAGTTGGAGTGTCTATATTACTGTAAATATATTTACTGAATCAAAAAGTCATATGCTAATCTGTAAATTGCTTTAAAGGTTCAGTGTTTAAGATCTACAGTAAATGTATCTCCTTGTTTTCATATCAAATAATTGTCTCTGCATTCGATTGGTTTGGTCCCTGAAAGCAGCAGTCTAGGAAAAATAATTTTGAAGCACCATGTTTTTTCCAGTAGCCCAGAACAGATCACACCACCACACCAAACACTGGTAGGTAATTTACATTTTTTACAAGTTTCATGGCCACCATATGTTGGCAATGTATGCTCGGAAGGGGAGGGTGAGGCGGAGGTGTTGGTGACCTGCAAGCTCACTGCTAGTGCAACTAAATCCTGCACACTGGTCCTTTATGTTATCATGTGTACAATGTTTTATGATTGTGACATTTTAAAAAAAAATTCCTGCATCAGCATAAGTTTTTGTAGAAAAAGTAGAGATTTGTAGTGAAACTGTCGTTCTTAATACTGGCAGATAGTGCCAAAAGAAAGAATTTGGAAATGAAAACATTAATTACATTTTTGGCTACATTGTCATTTGACCTACTATATTATATTATATTACTGAAGCAGTATCACATAAGTGGGAGTGCTGTTGTCCTGAATATCAGCATGGCTGAATGGTGGTTGTACAAATTACAGCATCAAAGAGGCGAAACGACTAATAAATTTATCTGCTGATCATTAAAACTGTTCAGAAAACATTCTTTATCTGTTTAAGCCATGTATGTATTACATTTATGGAAATCATTTTATAATTATAACACAAACGCAGTTTTGTCCAATCAAATTACTTAGTCGGAAATAACTGTTGCATCAATCATTTATGTATTATTATGTACATTACTTTAACATTGGGGCTGAGAAAGATGGGGTCATTTTAACTACTTCATACAACTAGGTAGCTTGTGAATTTCCCCCTGGGATCAGTAAAGTCTTATCTTAACCTGTAATAATACATCATAATTGATTACTTGTTTATTATAATTTGTGTTAATATGAATCTTAAAAGTTATGAATAACTAACTTAATGAAATAAATGTATAGGAGTTAAAAGTACAATTCTTTCTTCTTAACTGTAGTAGAACAGAAGTATAGCAGAAAATGGAAATACTGAAGTACAACTAGGCATACAAGTACCTCAAAAATGTACCTAAGGAAAGTATTTAAGTAGGTTAAATATACTTAGTTACTTTCCACCACTGTTGATATAAAAGTAATTGTATTGTAAATAAAGCCCTCTGGAGAGTTTTGTCAGTAGTCAGTGATGAGTTTCACGTTGTGCAAATTTATTTTTTCCACAAACAATACATGTATCCCTTTATTTGGCCAGGAGAATTAACTAACAGGTTGTATCAAGAATCTCCAAACTGTAAACTGTTATTACTGCATGTATTTGAAGTAAGATGAGGCTGGAAGCAATTACCTAAAAAATTTAAACATGTTTTTATTCTGTGGTTAAGGAGGAATTATCTCCATCTCCATGGATGAAAATGCTAAGGTATCCAAAGACAGCACCTTCACTACAGTCTTATCCTCTGCATCTTTTTCATCACGTGAAATATTTCCTGTTCAGTGTTGACGGAATGAATTCCTCTCGTATAATCCCAGCGGCAGCCTGATTCTTCTTCTCTGAGGATAAGCTGATAACTTCACCCGAGGCTTTCCTGGAGCCCTCGATCACATCAGTGATTATAATGAGATGAGCTGTGAAGCAGAGAGAACAATCATGTGTTGAATCATGAACGGGCTCTAAAAATATCTGCCATCGTCTGCCATCGTGGCACGTTGGGCTGCTGGGAGATGTTTTACACAGACAGACGAGCAATTGTTTTCATGTTGCAATAACACAATCCAAATTGGATTTACCGCAGGAACAAACTGCAAGGCAGGCTGGGTCAAATTATTTAATTCAGGAATTTTCTCTCGCTCTTTTAAACCAAATGAGAATGTTCAGGACCTTGTTTCCCAGTTTCGATGTACCTTAGCGTTCTACAAAGGTTTCTAAGGCATACCTTAGTGAAGGAACTTATTTTCCTACAAGTGTTTCCCAGATTGTCTCTTAGCGAGTTCTCGTAAGGAAGAGCTGCTAAGGTACAGTACTTCATAAGCCGTCTTTCACCACAGTGCACACATCGATTGATCACATGTAAAGGCTCATAAATGACATTTTAACATAACAAGTGTTGCCATAATCATTTTACCTCAATCTAATATTACAACAAAGGAAGCCACGCCTACTAAAGATCATCTGCTAATTTATTAAAGAGTCCAGACGAGACTCTAGTTCCAATAAATACGTAACCTATAGCCTACAAAATATATATATTATATATATATATATTAAAAAAAAAAAAAAAAAGAGTATGAATCGGGACATATGACAAAGTCTGAGACTTCTTGATAGCCCAGGATAAATGATATAGCTAAATGGGTCAAAGGTCTAATACAAATTTGTTGTTGTCACACAACAGGCACCTGTAGCAGCATATCCATGTTTAATTGCAGTGTGTGTGCATGCGTGCGTGCATGCGTATGTTGTCTATGTCAGGACTGTGCTCCTCTGCTGGCAGTGTTCAGCACTCAGGGTCAGTTTGTGATACAGACAGGCAGAAAAGGCATATCGTCAGTTAGCTATGGTACGTTAAAAAAATCCTCAATTTTGCAAAAATTGTACTAGTATTGTGGAGAGGTCCTAAATTTCACTAGGCTACCATCATGACATGAATAGACAGATTGAACGACAACATTCTCATGATGTGTTTTGCACAGAAATGTTGTTTTTCATTAATTTCCATTAAGCTAATTTTATACTAAGGATGTAATTTGCACAGGTAGCCTAGATGTGAACTATACTGCAACTGTCTGTTTGAAAAGCATAATGTTGGCCTTTTAAAGCTAAAACTGTGACGAGATGAAAACCTTTCAGAATGTATACCTTAACTAAAGAGACTCTGGGAAACAGCCTGTAAGCTTAAGGGAGACCTCAAGGTACAACTTACAATACATGTAGTGCTAAGGAAGATTTGGGAAACGAGGCCCAGGACAATTGTTTTCACTTCATACACACTTCATCCAAGAGAAATCACTCTATTTCAGGATGCTTTGCAGGAAATAAAACATTATACATTTATCATATATATTACAATTTATATATTATAATATACAATATATAAATAAGGCTTTTAGATCTTTTTTGAAATGTGAGAAAAACAACAAAAAACTTGTCAAGAATATCCATATTTGCTGCCAGATAGCCAGGAAGTGCAGATGCAGTCCTTCAGCAGTTGGATACACTCTGCAGAAGACAGACAGACGAACCAACAGCTTGGAAGACAAACCAAGATCTGGGCGTCCAAGGTTTTCTTCAGCAAGAAATGACCGCATCCTGATCCGCATGTGCAGGGGAAACCGCAGAATGACATCACGGGAGCTTCAGCAGCAGTGGTCAAACCAAACTGGTGTCCAGTGTTCCACCCGCACTGTACGTGGCCGACTTTTAGATCATGGCTTAAGGTCCAACAAGGCTGTCAAGAAGCCCCTGATCAATGAGAGACAGAGCTTAGCCCGGCTGCGTTGGGCCCAAGCACACAAGAACTGGACAGCCAGGAATTGGAAGAAGATTCTGTGGTCAGATGAGTCCAGTTTCCAGCTTTATCTTCCTCCTGCTAATGTGAGGGTACGCAGAAGGCCAGGCGAAGCATTATCTCCAGCATGTACAGTACCTACTGTCAAGCATGGTGGAGGCAGTATCATGGTTTGGGGATGCATGAGTGCTGCTGGTGTTGGTCATCTCACTGCCTGTGATGGCACATTGAACTCTGCCAAGTATCGTGCCATTCTCAAAACCCACATGCTCCCTTCTGCACGTGCACTGTTCCATCAAGGTCAAAACTGGATGTTTCAACAAGATAATGCTCCTTGCCACACATCCAGGGCCAGTAGAACTTGGCTGCAGGAGCACAGTATCCAGGTCTTAGAGTGGCCAGCTCAATCCCCAGACATGAGCCCCATTGAAAATCTGTGGTGGATTATCAAAAGGTCTGTTTCAAAGCATAAACCAAAGAATTTAGAGGAATTAAAAGCAGTAATTCAAGAAGAATGGGACAAGATTACCCCTCAACAGTGTGAAAGGCTCGTGGGGAACATGCCAGCCAGGATTAGAGCTCTACTGTGTGCTAATGGCAGGACTACTAAATATTAATTTGATGATGCGATGGTTTATTTATTTTTTGTTCAGTTTTGAACACATTCTCTGTTATTTGTTGACTTTGATACCGACAATGTTGAAAACTGACATATTGAAACTGTCAAGAATTTAGTTTTGTTAGTTTTTCTTGTAAACAATAAACAAAAAAATATATAATTTGTATTTGTTTGTGTCTATCTAATGCAGCCACACCTTTTGAAACGCAAAAAAGATTTTTCCACAAATATTTCATGATAATATTTGAGATTGTGTAAAATTTTAAGGGTGTCCGAAAACTTTTTTCCACCACTGTATATTATTACTCCATAATGTTTTTTGCCTCATTGTTATGAATGGTTTTTCTATAAATAAAGTTTAAAAAAAAAAAAAAAATCAGGCAGCCATCTTGGAAATTCCATATTCATATATTCAAATGTAAACAAAAAAAAAGATCAAAGGACAGAATGGAAATGCGCTCTGATGATGTCACTCTGATGATGTCACTCTGATGTCATAGAGGCAGTTCTAGGCTTCTAGGCCTCTCAGAGCCAAGTCTGCATCAGACACGATTTTCACCGTCGAGTATTCAGACACGAATTTCACTGTCACAAGTTCGGAAGCACGTTTCACCGTCACAAGTACGAGCACACAACTTCAAACAAGTATTACAATGGAAGCATCACAACGTCAAAGAAAACCGAGGAGACAAAGGAGAAACAACACCGAGGTCCAACAACAGACAAATCAAGCCAAGGATTTTGCTTCCAGACGGCTTGAATTCTACCTCCGTTCCCTCGAAGAGGAAATAAAATGTGAGTTTAAGGACAGCGAGGCGAGACTCACCAAGGGTCGATCTGAGGAAAGGCTCCACTTGGACATCCACGTGGACTCACTGACTGCTCTCCTCGATCAACTCCAAGACAGGCAGGAGGAGAACAACAGCAAAGAGCAGATGCAGAGAGAAATATCTAGACTGCAAGCCCTGCTAGAGGACGCCCCAACCAAACGTGACCATTCAGACAAGGAAGACACCGAGACTCTGAAATCACGTCTCAGGAAAATCTCCTTCATGCTGCGGACAGCTCAGAGTGAACTTGAGCAGAAGACGTCCTACAGCAAAGACCTGGAGGCAAAGTTGGAGATGATCCAGAAAGAAAAAGAAGACATTCAAAAAGAAATTGAGGCCATGACGTTAGAGGTCCGTGTTGAAAAACAGCTGCGTGCTGTAGCTGAAAACAACATGGAGTCGACAACTCATGGCCTCAAGCTGCAGCTATTTGAAAAAGACACTGCAGAGTTTGAGGCCCGCTCAAAGGCCGAACAGCTGGAGGCTGATCTTGTCTTTGAGCGGGATCAAGCTCAGAAGCTGCAGACCAAACTGACGAAAATGGGGGAAACCCTTCAAAAACAGAAGGAGGACGCAAAAAAGACACTGGAACGAGTCAAGGCTTCCCATCAAGCCCAGCTGGAGGACGAAAGAGCGGACAAGAGGAAGATTTCTTCTGCCTGAAGAATGCAAAAGATCTTCTGGAGAGTGAACGACTCCGTTGGCAGCAGGAGAGATCCTCCCTGCTGAAAGAGAATGACAAATCGAAGGCTTTCTATGCTGCTCAGCTTGATGAGCAGACACAAGAAGACAAAACCCTTGTGGATGCTCTTCAGAAGGCTGAGCAGCAGTTAGAGAGTCATCGCGTCATGTGGCAGGAGGAAGAGTCAGCTCTCCTCCAGGCCACAGAAGACCTAAAGAAGAGTCTCCAGGAAAGAGACCAGGAAGCAAACAGGACACTGGAACAGGCCCAGAGTTTACATCAAGCCCAGTTGGAGGACGAAAGAGCGGACAAGAGGAAGATTTCTTCTGCCTTGAAGAACGCAGAGGATCTTCTGGAGAGCGAACGACTCCGCTGGCAGCAGGAGAGATCCTCCCTGCTGAAAGAGAATGACAAATCGAAGGCTTTCTATGCTGCTCAGCTTGATGAGCAGACACAAGAAAAGAAAACTCTTGTGGATGCTCTTCAGAAGGCTGAGCAGCAGTTAGAGAGTCATCACGTCATGTGGCAGGAGGAAGAGTCAGCTCTCCTTCAGGCCACAGAAGACCTAAAGAAGATTCTCCAGGAAAGAGACCAGGAAGCAAACAGGACACTGGAACATGCCAAGGATTTACATCAAGCCCAGTTGGAGGAACTGAGAGCAGAGACCATTATCATCGCATCTGCCCTCAAAAAGACAGAGGATCTACTCCAGACTGAGCGATGCAGCTGGAAACAGGAAAAAACATCGCTTCAGGAAGAGCTTGATGTCCAGAAGCAGGAGAATAACAACCTCGTAGACACTCTAAAAAAGACAGAACAGCAGCTGGAGAGTCATCGTACCGAGTGGCAGAAGGAGAAGTCATCACTCCTTCAGGCCACCGAAGACATCAAGAGGACTCTCCAGGAAAAGGAGCAGGAATGGGAGAAGGAGGAGTCCGCCCTGAATTCCCAGCTGACACTCCTCGAGACTCAGCTGGCTAAAAAGAAAAAGAAAAAGAAGTGGTACAGTATATTCCTGTGTGGCGTCTGAAGACTCTTAGAGCCCAGACACAGACTTCCAGCTCAGGAACAGGAACTTAAATAAACACAGGCATTCGTTCCCATAAACTTGCAAGTATTAATCAGTTTTAAACCTCAAACAGCCCTTTGAAAAGTGCTGTTTGAGGTTTAAGACTTGACTTTTTAAAGTCAAGTAAAGAGACTTTACAAGTCTCTTTACTTGACTTTATATTTGTGCATCACGGTGGTTAGCACTGCCCCCTCACAGCAAAAAAGGTCCTGGATCCAAGTCCCACTTTGATCAGAGCCTTTCTGCGTTGAGTTCACATGTTCTCCCCGTGCCTAGGTGGGTTTTTGTCTGGGAATTCCGGTTTCCCCACCCCAAAAAAAAAAAAAAAAAAGATTGCACATATTCACGTAGACACACCCAGCCATCCGTGGAGAGGGGATCTCTCTTTGAATTGCCTTTCTCGAGGTTTCTTCCCATGTGTCTTAAGAACTCTTCATGGGGAGTTTTTCCTGGTCTTCCTAGAGAACTTGGCTGGGCACCTCTTCCTGAGCTGGATCTGCAAGACACATTTAAAACATTTTAAATCAGCCACACAAATAACATCACTTCTTGGACATCAAAAATAAAATAAATAAATAAATAATAATAAATTATAATGTCATGTTTGTTGGTCATTTATTGTTGAGAATTTAAAGTTGCATTGTGATCACGTTTCATATTAAATGCTTTGTTTGATGAATGAATCAGGGGACAAGCAGTGATCAGTCAATTGTGCTGATTAGATCTCAAAGATGCTCGTCAGCACACGGTTAGTTACAGTTCTGAACAGTTCTGTACACAGATAAATGTTTAAGGATCTGCCAGAACACCCCAAAAAGTTGCAAAATTGCTAAAGTTGCTAAAACAGTGGTTTAGTTGTGACGTTTTCTTTAATTTACATCCTGATTTTCAAGAAGATGGGACCCTACACTGCTTTAGTAGTGACACGAAAATGTGGGACATTTTTTTACATGCAGCCCTATAATTTTAAAGAAAATATAAAATAGATGTATTTGTTATTGAAATATAGTGGTTACAGTTTGGGAAAGTAACTTCCCAACTGAAAGTACACTATAAATCAGCAAATAAGTAATTCCCAGTGACTGGGTTGTGACCCACAGGTAAGTCACAGGAGATTTTATCTGGTTCATCAAATAAATTAAAGACCATGGAAGAATTTCTGAAAATTTAAGATTTATATTTCCAGTACACCTTTTAAAAAGAATTTCAAAGTGTGCATGTTTGTTTTACTGATAACAGGAAAAAATGAGAGCCTGTTAATTCTGCCTAAATTCACTTATTTTGTCATGTTTATACAGTAGGCTAAAATGCCCTATATTGTCACTCAGCCTAAATGCATTTATTTCTGATTTAAAATTAAATTTTAATGTTATAATATTATAATATGTTTTACTGCTATATCAAATACAATTTTGGGTTTCAATTGATATTAAATTTTTTTTTAGTTGTGGGACAGCAGTTTGCAAACTCAATGGACCTGCCCATGTAAAAAAAAAAAAAAATTCTTCAGATATTAATAGTACATACTCTAAGATGGTCATCATAGCTTTGTTTTTACCTACCTACCTACCTCTTTATCATATGTACAGTATTGACTGTATCTCATACATCGTGTCCATGCAGTTTACATGCATCTAGAGGTGAAACGGTATGAAAATTTCATATTGGAATGAAAATTCTTTATCTTAAACACGTAAAAACAAATAAACAATATAAATAAATAAAAAACAAAGTTCAACAAACAAGCAGCAAACTCAATAGGCAAAATACTCGAGCAACAAAGATTAAATCCTACATGTTCAAAAAGGAGTAGGAACCTACCCCCATTTTTTCAACTATTCATCCATTTATGGAGCTAAATTAGGGTCAAAAGTTTTGAACTTGAAAAAATAAAATTTGAAACTGAAAATTCAAGTTTTGTTCTTGAAATTTGAAAAATACATCAGTGTATTCAAAATAAAAATAAGTGTACAAAAAAAAAAAATATGTTTAAATATAATTATGATTCACTCTGGTAATTCTTTTGAATAAATTATTTATTTTCATTTTTCACTTTCATATATTTTGATATTTGAGATTGTATTTTTTTCAGTTGCACCTTTTTTTATTTTCAGATTCAGATCTTTTTTTTTTCAGTTTCAAATCTTTTTTTTTCAGTTTCAAATCTTTTTTTTTTCAGGTTCAAATCTTTTTTTCAGTTTCAGATCTTTTTTTTTCAGGTTCAAATCTTTTTTTCAGTTTCAGATCTTTTCTTTTCAGTTTCAGACTTTTGACCCTGATTTCGCGTGGCGGGCGTGGCATCAACTAAGACGGGTGGGGAATCATGACAGACAGCTTAACAAAAAAGGATAGGGACCTTCCCCTATCACGTTGCCTTCAGAGAATGTAGGAACTAAAACAATTCAACTCAACACTTTATATAGGCTACGACATGTGATTGGCAGTGAAAAAAACTGATGTCAATGACAAAACTTCCATTTACACGACATGCACGAATATCCTGCACGGCTAAATCTGTTTTAATTTCCACTGTTAGGCTAAGGCTGTTAATATGTCTTTATTAAGTTTTAATATTCTTCAATACGTGGTAACTTTATCCAAATATCGTCTTTTTTTAAATTTATTCCAACGTTTACGGAGATGTGACATGTGAACGCTGTTTTAGACAGTACTCGGGACCAGTTGCAGAAGCGGAGCGATAAATTATGCCAGATTGTGCACTTCAACAGCCACACTTTAAGTGCTGAAATGTCCGATTTCCACGTAGCACTGTGAACGCAGCGCAGTGTCCCCTGGCAGTGATGGCGTCCAGTTCAGCAGGCTCACCTGCTGGAGCCAGCACACAGGTGAGAAATGTTCACAATGAGAGGTCGTTTTGTGACAACATACAATGTTTCTGACGTCTTTAAGTGGTGAATTGGCAAATCTGGAAGTTAAGCATAGGGCTAACGTTCGCATTGAGTAGCTTAACGTCATTTAGCATTCAGACAGTAGCAGGTACTGCGTGAAAAACACAGATAATAAATACATTGAATAAGGGTAGTGCTGTTGTGGGAATGCATGATGCTGAAATAACGTGCAGCAGCCTGCGGTGGAAAAGGTTGATGAATGTGTTCTGGTGCTGTCAGCCAGTGTCTGTGAATTCTTACAGCAGTGGTTCCCAACCTTGGGTCAGGACCTCAAATGGGGTTGTCAGATATTTAAATAATTGATCGATTAAAATTAAATTAGAATGTTAAAGCTGGTATGACTCTGGCTAGTTGTTGACCACTTTCCTGACTCCTAGTGAGTTTATATGACAAATAGATGCATGGTGTGGGTGCGTTAGCACTATGCTTAACTTCCAGCTTTGCCAGCTCACCACTTAAAGACGTCAGAAACATTGTATGTTGTCACAAAACGACCTCTCATTTTGAACATTAATCACCTGTGTGCTGGCTCCAGCAGGTGGGCCTTTATCGCCCTGCTTCTGTAATTGTTCCTCAGTACTGTCTAAAACAGCGTTCACATGTCATATCTCCACACATCACATCCTCCTCACATCTCCGTAAACGTTTGGGAAAACATTTCAAAAAAGACGATATTTGGATAAAGTTACCACGTATTGAAGAATATTAAAACTTAATAAAGACATATTAACAGCCTTAGCCTAACAGTGGAAATTAAAACAGATTTAGCCGTGCAGGATATTCGTGCATGTCGTGCATATGGAAGTTTGTCATTGACATCAGTTTTTTCACTGCCAATCACATGTCGTAGCCTATATAAAGTGTTGAGTTGAATTGTTTTAGTTCCTACATTCTCTGAAGGCAACGTGATAGGGGAAGGTCCCTATCCTTTTTTGTTAAGCTGTCTGTCATGATTCCCCACCCGTCTTAGTTGATGCCACGCCCACCACGCGAAATCAGGGTCAAAAGTCTGAAACTGAAAAGAAAAGATCTGAAACTGAAAAAAAGATTTGAACCTGAAAAAAAAAGATTTGAACCTGAAAAAAAAAGATTTGAAACTGAAAAAAAAAAGATTTGAAACTGAAAAAAAAAGATCTGAATCTGAAAATAAAAATGGTGCAACTGAAAAAAATACAATCTCAAATATCAAAATATATGAAAGTGAAAAATGAAAATAAATAATTTATTCAAAAGAATTACCAGAGTGAATCATAATTATATTTAAACAGATTTTTTTTTTTGTACACTTATTTTTATTTTGAATACACTGATGTATTTTTCAAATTTCAAGATCAAAACTTGAATTTTCAGTTTCAAATTTTATTTTTTCAAGTTCAAAACTTTTGACCCTAATTTAGCTCCATATCCATTCAGCTTTCCCAATTGTATATGAACCCAATATAGTAAAAATATAATCAATTTTTCCCAATTCTATATTCAACCTAATACCTAAAGAAACTATCCTACATGTAAAATGTACAGTAATTTACTGGCAGAAGTCTTAATCAGAATATGCTCCATTCAGAACACCAAAACTATTTAGATGGATGAATTGCACTAAAGGTCTGAGGAAAAATATGTGTTGTATTTTCTATTTTGGGGTGAACAGTCCCTTTAAAAGTATAGCTCAGATTTTTTAAAGTGGGGTTGTATGAGATACCTAGCCTATGACTATGTCCTGATTGTCACATAGATGTGTTCAGGGTGGGACTCTTATCAAACATGTTAAGTTTGGTGCACATTGCATCATTTAATCCAAAGTTATAGCAATTCCGTGTTTCATGGCGAAACATCAAAATTAAATGTCACACCATGGCCACGCCCCCCCAGGCGAGGTCGGTCGCCCGTCAGATGCCAGCCGGACACAGGAGGCGCCAGTACATGAAAATGTGGGACAACTTTTTTTTTTTTACTTGCAGCCCAATGATTTTAAAGCAAATATAAAATAGATGTATGTGTTGTTGAAATATAATGGTTACAGTTTGGGAAAGCTACCTCCCAAATGAAAGTACACCATAAATCAGCAAATAGGTAATTCCCAGTAACTGAGTGGTGACCCACAGGGAGGTCACAGGAGATTTAATTTGGATCATCAAATACATTAAAGACCATGGAAGAATTTCTGCAAATTTAAGATTTATATTTGCAGTACACCTTTTAAAAAGAAAAAGTGTGCATGTTGTTTTACTGATGACAGGAAAAAATGGGAGCCTGTTAATTCTGCCTAAATTCACTTATTTTGACTTGTTTATCTAGGAGGCTAAAACACCCAATATTGTCACTCAGCCTAAATGCATTTATTCCTGATTTAAAGTGTTTAAAAACTTAATATTATTTCAAGAACACATGTCAAGATAATGTAAGATGATCTGGAAATGACAGGAAAACTGGTCAGGAACATTCATTTATGCACAAATGAACTCTTCCAAAGATTTACTGATGAAGCCTATTGTGGATTGGGTCTCGATGGTTGGACATTTTTAAAAAGTGGGTCCTCGGATTCAAAGTTTGGGAAACACTGTGATGTAAGAGATCCTGCGGGGCCCTGCATCATCCTGTCGTGATTTATTCCACAATAACCACCTGTTCACTGTACATTATCCTGCTTGTTACATGGTTATGTACCAACAGAACTCAAAACTTTGACACAACATATTAATTTCAAAGTGATTTAACAATGATTTTATTGCTTCTCCAGAGTCTATGATCAGAACTGTGTCCATAGCAAGTCTGTTTTTCATAAATAGCAACGGTCGACTATACAGAAATAACAGACCTTAAAATGTTATAATTGACCAATCAGAATTAAATTATTAACAAATCCATGTCATAAAAATGATCAACAATACAATAAAAATATCACAAACAATATCACTATAAAAACTATCCTATTACAATTCATAACAAATATCCTAATTCACACTGCAACAAGAATACTGTAAAATTTACAGTAACTTACTGGCAGCAATTAGTCTTAATCAGAATATGCTCAATTCAGAAAACCAAAACAATTTGGATGAATGGAAAACACGAAAGGCCCGAGGAAAAATATGTATTTTTCATTTTGGGGTGAACAGTCCCTTTAAATGTATAGCTGAGATTTTTTAAAGTGGGGTTGTATGAGGCACCTATCCTATCACTATGTGCTCTGACTATGTCCTGATTGTCATGTAGGCCATGTGTTCAGGGTGGGACTCTTATCAAACATGTCAACTTTGACTTTGGTGGTCATTACATCATTGAATCCAAAGTTATAGCAATTTTGCGTTTCATGGCGAGTCATCAAAACTTGACGTCCTGCCACAGCCATACCGATCAACGCTGACCAAATCTTTTAATAACTTTTGATCACAAGGTAGTCTACATGGCACAAATTGATTTTAAAGTCAGTCAGATTTCTGGAGGAATTCGTTAAAATATGACGTGTGTACAACACCAAGATTGACCACGAAATTCAAAATGGCTGACTTCCTGTTGGGTTTAGCCAAGAGACTCCCGTCGACCAAGCTTGTATCCGAAGTTCAGACCCGGACTATTATTGAACACGTGAAGTTTCAGGCAGATTCAAACAAGTAAACGTAAGTTAATACAACTTCCTGTGTTTTGGCAAAACATCGACCTTCGCCATGCTGTCACGGCAACGCCGTTTGACGATGCGTTGCGTTGCGTTGCGTTGCGACCTGCCTTCTACAATGAAAATCTCAAAAAAAAATAAAATAAAATCACCTATGTAGCTCAGCTTCACATGTTGCTTTATGTTACAGCCACACATTTTTATCAGTTATATATAATTTAAAATTAAATTTCACCAAGTAATTTAATGCTTCATTAAATTATTTAATACTTTTATTTGTATCTACTTTACTTATATCTGTAGCTATTCTTGTTATACCTTACATTAGTCACAATTATCAAAGATGACATCATGAGTATAACAAAATAGCAGTTTGTATATAATCAATATTACATAACCACCTGTAGATAATCTGCATGTTTATCTCTTTCAGAAGGAACCTCACATGTTCCAAGTCACACAACTTACATTGATTGTATTTCAAAACAAGAAGTTACTAACAAAAATGGCAGCACTGTAACAAGCAGCAACAACCCAATATATCTACCTTCTTCTTTAATAAAAGTACAATTGCTTTTATGAGGACAATGACATGTGACTTTTTAAAAATGCTCTATTTGTGACAAAGATTAAACAACAATATGCATTAACAAGACAGAAATAATGGACACAACCCAATGATACAAAGCAGTTACAATGATGTCATGATATAGTAAAAGTCAGCAGGCTCTACTCTCAGGACACCTCCACTGTACGTCCCCTGAAAGTGAACCAGAGGGCAGAACTTTGCGTTCTTTGGCAAGTTAAATTCTGGATCAGTTACCATGGTAACTGATGCCAGTGTGAAAATTTTACAAGACTGAAATAAAATATTGAATGAAACAAAAACTGATACATTATAAAATTTATTTTCTCAAAATGTATGTAAATAAATATTTGATTAATTTACAAGACATACACTGTCATTCCAAAAGAGATTAGCCTAATATACAGATTTACAGATTATCATGCAATATGTTGATTATTTAGATTCTATTATGTATTTGTATTATGTCATCCTTGATAATTACATCTGTTACAATGACAATAGATACTGACAGAATGTATATAAAACATTTTAATACATAAATAAATATTAAATTAATATTCAATGAAAATTCCTAGATTATTAAATATACAGAGAACCAAACATGAAATCAATGGTGGTTAAGAACTGAAAATACTTTTACATTGGGGACACATCATTATTTCGTCTTCTACAATTATATGAACTATATCAGCTGATATTCTTTGAACAACATATATACATAAACACACATTCTTTGATCCTCAAAAATGGTTATGACATGTAATGCAGGCATTATATTTTACTTCATTGTCCCAAATGATATCAGGGCAATGAAACCATAAACTTTAACCAGATGTTTAGATCATGGTAGTTTGAGGTTTTTTTTTTTCATAATTATAAATAACTGTGTATTCAAAAACAGAACACATGTATATGATAAACCTGAATTAGGGAATAAGGATTGACTGTACACAGAATGCATCTGAAGGTTTGGAAATAATGCAAACTACAATAATAGTAATTATTTTCAGAAATGTTTAATAACCCTGTTTCATAGTATTAAAACCAGCCTACTTGTGACAGTTGCTGACAGAGAGAGAAGCAGCCAGAGTCGGACTGTTTAAGTCGGTGACGACAGTCTGCAGCACAGATCAACTGAAAGAAGAGAAAATGTAGGTCAGCAGACTGAAAGAATATCAGAAAACATGTCTAAAAGAGATTAATGTGGGTAACTACATTTCTAATTGTAGGAAAAACTCTGTTGAATGAGGCCTCGTCTATGAAAAGATTTTCAGATCAGGGTAGTTTGAGTAGTTGTGATTCATTACTTCCACCCCTGCTCAACATTTTCAAGTCAGTTCAGTAAATGTAGGTACGTAGCCCACACAGCAGCTTCACATCTTCTACTTACTATGTTTAAATACATTCAAAATCTGAGTCTGTAATGTTTAATTCAATAATTCATTCAGTATTTTCTCATCTGTATGTGTTATTGTTTTCATAACAGTCATAATTATCAAGGACAAGAAAATATAAAGAACAGAAGTCTGTATTTAATCAACATTACATGGTAACCTGTACATAATCTGCATGTTCATCTCTTTTGTAATGCACCTCATGTTATAAATTCAAGAAATCACACAACCTACATTGCTTATATTTCAATAGAATATGTTTTGTAAGTCTCACTTTTTGTTTTGCTTATTTCAAATGTTTTGTTTGCCTCCTTACCAAACTTAATGGACAAAAAAATGACATTGTAGGGAGCAGCAACAACCCAAAATATATCCAGCTTCTTTAATTAAAGTAGAATTGCCATATGAAGACAAAGACAAGTGACTTTTTACCAAAAAAAAAAAAAATCTTTATTTGTGAGAAAGGTTAACAAAAGGAATGCATTAACAACACAGACAAATGATAAAAAAGCACTTAAAATTTATGTAATCATATGGCAAAGGCTCCACTCTCAGGGCATCTCCACTGTCAGGAGAGGAAACAAACACGTTGTACGTCCCCCAAAGTCTCATAACCCCGAAAGAAACAAAAACTGATACATTACCAAACTTATTCTGTTGAAATCCTTGTACATATGATTCAATTAATTTACAAGATGTACAGTGTCATTCCTAAAGAGATTAATATGCAGATCATCATGTAATATTATGTTCATTATTTATAGCCTATTATGTATTCGTATTATGTCATCCTTGATAATTATTACTGGTAACATTTGTTACAATGACAATAGTTAGACAGAATTTTAATTACATTTTTAAAAAGTATTTGTAAAGAGTTTAGTGATAAAAATACATATTAAATTGATATTATTCGATTAAACGATATATATTTTTAAATTTGATTAGACTAAATGGATTAAGAATTTTAAATGGAAACATTAATCTAATAAATAGAAGCTATGAGAGATTTTTTTTGAAGAAATTACTGATAACTGGGGGTGTTTGCTGCATTGTGAATGCCAAAAGAACAACTGATGACTTAAAATAGAAGTAGTGGTGCAATATTGTTGTTACGATATGCTGCGTTTACTGAATAAAGAACAGAATGTTTGATCATTTTGTCAGTTTTTGTATTTTCTTTTAATCCATCAAACACTCAGATAATTCACTTTGATTAGCTATAACATGAAGAACTGAGAACCAAGTCTGTGAATATTAAGAGAAACTTTTAATTGACCCTCACTGCCCCGAGGGCAAATGTTCAGCAGCATGAGGACAAACAGCACAGAGAGTTAGAACCAAACATGAAAACAATGGTGGTAAAGAATAGAAAATAAAATTACACAAAGGGAAGCTAAAATTTATTACTATTCAAGTAAAATTCAAATGAATATACATAAATTCAAGCTAATCATGGAGTACAGTCTAAATGTTACGTGACGGTGAGTAAAGCTGCAGCAAATAAATACATCTACTGTAATAGTACACAACAGAATGTGTACACAACATGGTAAATATTATATGCACACACCTACCTATCTAATATGAAGTTTGAATATATGGAATGAAATCTGATGTCATCCCAACAGTGCCACCTTGTGTTTTCAATGTATGTTATTGCTTGGCTTGATGCTAACACACAATGGGAATTACCATTAACATGCTACTTGAAATTAGCATCTCACTTGCAGTAATATTTTCTTCAACAGATCTATTCGACTTCACATGATAAACATAAAAGGACACGTGCGCTCGTACTTTCAGTCGTAGATTTCCTCTGTGGAAACAAACTAATAGCTGCTGACTTCAACTTTAAGTCTGTTATTCTGGCTTCAACGCTCCACACTGATCAGCTACAGCAGCCTCAAAGGGTCAAAACTGGCTTTAAATACAAGGTGGAGACACTGGAGAGGCAGCATACATATAGTTTTATTTTTCTATTTTATTTATGGTTTTCTTATGGCTCTAACTTGATGAGCAGGAACAGCTAAATGTACCAATTTACTTTTAGAGTTTTTTTTTTGTTTTTTTTTTTTTTTATTTACCTCTTAGCAATAATGCAGCTCAAGTAAAAGTAAGGAAGACTGACTGATGTGACGTAGTCTACGTTGTTTTTGGAAATATGGCTCATGATATACATCCCATAAAAGTGATGGAAAAAAGAACTTTCAAACTAATGAATTTGTATTTCAAAATAACCACCGAGTAGACTGTCTCAAAATAATAAGAAACTGTCAAAGTACATGACTTATATTCCAAGTCATTATTTGAAATTCTAAATTATTATTTTGAGATAATAAACTATAGATACAAGTTATCCTCACATTGAAGTTAATGCAAAAATATGAATTTGCAGACTGTTTAGTATGACTTCTTCATATAAACTGAAGTTCTCTCAGCACTCACGACTATAACTGCCTTCCAGCATCTCTTCAGTACCATAGTGCAGAAGTACAATTTTACTTAAGTCAAAGTATCAGCATAAAGATACACTTGAAGTACCAAAAGTAAAAGTACTCATTATGCAGAATGATGCATTTCAGAAAAATACGTACTATATTCTGTTAACTGAAAAGAGCTGCCTCCAAATAGTTTGTGTTCACTAGCTGTGATTTCATTAAGCAAAATGACAAGCGGCCTCACGTTGGCCAAATCACAAAAACGCCCCTGCTGAAATATTGTGATAGTATCGACTGGGGAGTGACAAGATCATCCCAGCTCTAAATATTATTCTGTATGGTGTTGTAGAAGTGAGTCAGCACAAAATCTAGTCAAAGCAATCCTATGTAATGAAGAGTAATTAACACTCGTAAATACATGTACAGGCCAAAATAACTATTCAATAAGGGTGAACCGATGAAGAAACTGATTCACCGTTGTTTGGAGAATGAGTAGCTGATTTCAGCAGGGGCGTTTTTGTGATTTGGCCAACGTGAGGCCGCCCGTCATTTTGCTTAATGAAATCACAGCTAGTGAACACAAACTATTTGGAGGCAGCTCTTTTCAGTTAACAGAATATAATACGCATTATTCTGAAATGCATCATTCTGCATAATGAGTATTTTTACTTTTGGTACTTTAAGTAAATCTTTATGCAGATACTTTAACTTAAGTAAAACTGTACTTCTGCACTTGGGTATTGAAGGGACACTGGAAGGCAGTTATAGTCGTGTTGTGAGTGCTGAGAGAACTTCAGTCTATATGAAGTCATACTAAACAGTCTGCAAATTAATATTTTTGCATTAACTTCAATGTGAGGATAACTTGTATCTATAGTTTATTATCTCAAAATAATAATTTAGAATTTCAAAATAATGACTTGGAATATAAGTCATGTACTTTGACAGAGTTTCTCATTATTTTGAGACAGTCTACTCGGTGGTTATTTTGAAATACAAATTCATTAGTTTGAAAGTTCTTTTTTTTCCATCACTTTTATGGGATGTATATCATGAGCCATATTTCCAAAAACAACGTAGACTACGTCACATCAGTCAGTCTTCCTTACTTTTGCTTAAGCTGCATTATTGCCAAGAGGTAAATAAAAAAAACTCTAAAAGTAAACTGGTACATTTAGCTGTTCCTGCTCATCAAGTTAGAGCCATAAGAAAACCATAAATAAAATAGAAAAATAAAACTATATGTATGCTGCCTCTCCAGTGTCTCCACCTTGTATTTAAAGCCAGTTTTGACCCTTTGAGGCTGCTGTAGCTGATCAGTGTGGAGCGTTGAAGCCAGAATAACAGACTTAAAATTGAAGTCAGCAGCTATTAGTTTGTTTCCACAGAGGAAATATACGACTGAAAGTACGAGCGCACGTGTCCTTTTATGTTCATCATGTGAAGTCGAATAGATCTGTTGAAGAAAATATTACTGCAATTGTGATGCTAATTTCAAGTAGTATGTTAATGGCAATTCCCATTATACGTTAGCATTAAGCTAAGCAATAACACACAGAAAACACAAGGTGGTGCGAGTAGGATGTCAGATTTCATTCCATATATTCAAACTTCATATTATACAGTACTGTGCAGGCAGGTGTGCTGTTTTGACAGTAAAGGGTGGTCACACCAAATATTGATTTGATTTTTCTTCTGTTCACTCACTTTGCACTTTGTAAATAGACAAAAAACAATTAAATTTTATATTTTTGAAAGAATTCTTACTTTACAGCATTTCTTCACACCCGCCTAAAACTTTTGCACAGTACTGTATAACAAAACTAACACTTGTCTAACTCTTGCCCCTGGGAATAATTATGATAAAATGACAAACCAAAACAGGAAAGAACTTCTGCAGCTCTGCCGCACCCTCAGTCTGTATATAGTCAATGGTCGGTCAAGAGGAGACTCATTTTGCTGTTACACCTATAGCTCATCTCTTGGCAGGAGCACAGTAGATTACGCAATAACAAATTTGGACCCTCTCTCTTTCAGAGCATTCACAGTCAAGCAACAAACCCATTTTTCAGACCACAACCAGATCAGGATTATACCTAAAAAGAACACATGCTAACCTACCACGCACTAACCCCAGTAAACTATATAAGAAGTCACTAGAGATGGAAACAAAGCAGATAAACTGACTATCAGGAAGCCATGGAACCCAAGAGCTTTTAAATTCTTTCCTGGCTCACATCTATCCGCACAGTAGAGAAGGAGTAAACAAACCCACCAAGCACATCAACAATATATTTCACTATGTGGCGCAACAATCTAATTTACCTTTCCTAAAATGAAACCTCAAAAAAAAAAAAACAACAAGACTCTGGTATGACTCAGAATGCAAAATCATCAGGAAAAAGTTGAGACAATTATCCAACCGAAAGCACAGACCTACACTTAAACAGCAAACACTGAGAACTAAGAGGGAGCAACACCGCAAAAACCAGGTCAACTTGATCAAAGAATCAATAAAAATTCTGGGACCACTGGAAGGCCTTAAACAAAAATAATGATAATCTAGCCATTCAATACCAAGAAACATCCAACACACCTGAAGAGATCAAAGACAAGAAAAATTGAACCAATTAGAAACAATCATTAAGGACTACCAAAACCCATTAGATTACAGAATTACAGAAGAATTAAACCAAAATCTGGAAATCCTCAAATCTAGAAAAGCTTGTGGAACTGACAGCATCCTGAATGAAACGCTCAAACACACAGACTCCGAATTCAGATCAGCCATTTTGAAACTTTTCAGTTTACCGTTTTCCTGAGATATGGAGTGAAGGACTGATCAGCCCCATATTTAAAAGTGGAGACAAGGCTGACCCTCAAAACTACCATGGGATAAATGTATAAATTCAGTTTTATGTAGTATACTAAATGTATGAATCACAGATTTCATTATGGAACCAGATTTATTAAGTAAAAGCCAGATTTTAGGACCACAGACCATATTTTTACACTGCACACTCTAATTGATAATTATGTGCACAAAAATAATGCAGAGAGTGATGCCTGCTTTGTGGATTTTTCATTCAATCTGGCACAATAGCTTTCTTTAAATTAATTGAAAGCGGTACTGGAGGAGAAGTATATGATCTAATAAAAATCACTGCACACTAATGGTAAATGTTCAATTAAAATTGGAACAAAGCAAACAGAATATTTTTTCCAGAGACATGGAGTAAGACAGGCTGTAACCTTAGCCTCACATTGTTTAATATACATAAATGAATTGGCAAAACAAATAGAGATTTCTCCTGCACCTGGACTGAAATTACAAGACACAGAAATAAAATGCCTCTTTATGCCGATGACCCGATCCCGCTGTCCCCTACAAAAGAGGGATTACAGCAACACTTAACCTAACCGTCAACCAAACCAAAACTAAAGCACTAAGTTTGCAGAAAAAGTCCAGACTACAGAGAAACAATGATAATTTTACAACTGGAAGCAAATAATTGGTCAAACTAATCATTATACATATTTAAGACTAAAAATATCAAACAGGAAATTTCAACATGGCTGTGAATGAACTAAAAGACAAAGCAAACAGCGCTTTCTATGCCATCAAGAGATCAATAAACACTGAATTACCAATTACAACTTGAATCAAAATATTCTAATCAATTATTGAACCAATTGCATTATATGGCAGCGAGGTGTGGGGCACACTAACGCAACAAGATTGGACAAAAACGGGACAAACATCCAACTGAAATAGGCTGGTGGTGGTAGG